>OX451736.1:1392466630-1392966396 GCA_948472305.1 Vicia faba | reverse complement strand
AGATTAGGAAAAAAAATAAAAAACAAATTCTTCTTCAAAAAGTCACTTCTAGAGCCGCTGCATCATATCAGAGTCACTTCTACATAGACAAATACGACTTATTATTCATCTCCAATCATTGATTTGTTTTGTTGTTTGGATTGACGGCAGACAAATTCTTTTTTATTTATTCTTCTTTATTTTATTCTCTTTTGTTACGAACAAGTTCTTTTATTTTCTTGTTGAATCTATTTTTTTGTTATTATTTGTTTAATCTATATTTTTTTAATTATTATTTAATTGTTTGATTATTGTCTTGTTTGTATCTGTTTACTCTCTTGTCTTATTTTTAGAATTAAAAATATTAGAGAAATCATACATGTCAAAAATGATACTATAATTGATATACTTACTTATATAATAAGATTGAATTCCTTCTCAAAAATATTTGTTTCTTATGGAATAATATTTACAATCCTTATATAAAATCTTATCTAAGATCAACAATGTCTCAACAAAGATTAAATGAATTAGCTTTATTATCGAATGAAAAAGAAATATTAACTGAAATTGATTATAATAATTTAATAAATAATTTTTTCATCTCAAAAAACTCGAAAAGTACATTTTAAATAAATATTATAATAAATTAATTTAATTTTTTATTAGAATATAAAAGACCTCAATTCAAAATTCGCTTTAAGCCTCATGTAATATTGGGCCGGTCCTGATTACGCGTATACTTTGTAAAGTTTGAATTCATACTTTAATTGATTAATATTCATATAATTACAAAATATAAGTTAATAATATGCATCAAGTTTTAAGCATTGATATGTAATTATAATAAATCGTAAAATTGATTATCTAACTTTAATTATATAAAAATAATAGTAAAAGAAAGAATTAAAAGATGGATATTAAAATGAATTGTCTATCGTTGGTATCTCATAGTTACGTTTATATTTACTCGTGAATCTATGACTGCAAAGACCTTTATTACGATGAATAATCTACAATTGTTAAATTGAGAAATAAGAAAAGAAAGATTTAAAAGATGGATATCAAAATGAACAGTCTACAGATGGTATCTCATAGATAAGTTTACATCTACCCGTGAATCTATTTCATGTAATTTATCATCGTTTATAAAAATAATTATTCTAAAAGGTAGATATTTTCTCGTTTATAAGTGCGTCGAACCCGTGTGTCAATTTATAAAAAATATTTAAAACTTATTCTCATTTATAAAAATAATTGTATCAATATTTAAATTTTTCCGATTGCCATGAGGCCGAACAACACGAAAGCGCCATGAGGCCTAACGGCGGAGCCGTCGTGACAGTCTCCAGTTCCAAAATTTTTTTACATTTTTATGATTCGTCTCTCTTCTCTAATCACGATTCTGGCCTTTGATTTTGCAGGAGATCAAACACTGAGCAGAGATCTGAAAGGGGACAAACAAAACCCTAAATGTTAGATGCTATAAAAATTTGTGATTACGAGATAAGATGTATGAAAGAAAACAAAATGAAGGGGGAAAGGTTCACGATAAAAGGATCTGTGATTTCATCAATCTCTTGAGATTTCCGGTAATATCTTTTTGATATTTGCTTTGTTTTATCTTCTCTGCGATTCAAACTTTTCCCTCTATGTTTTTCTCGAAATCGTTTCTGAAGGGTTTTGTTAAGGTAGGAAAATGATGATAGTTTAGGGTTAGGGCTTTGGTTTGGCTTTGTATATTATTCACCAAATATTTGAATTTTGCTGAAATTGTGAGCGATTTTTGAAAGAAGTTTTCAATCTAAGGTTTGCGGTTCTTTGCCACTATTGTTGTATATTTTTGGTTTTTTACGATCTGGGAGGGTTTGTTGTTATTCTTGTTGTGGCCTCCGTTTTTCTGTGTTGTCTCCCCTGTAAGAACTGTATTATAGTTCTTATATACTGTAAATTCTTCTTGTGAATTCTGTTGGAATTGACATAACAAGCTTGCCACTTTTGATTTCTGATATATCAATTATGTTGTACTTTTGTTATGCTTATTTTTTGACTTTGCTTGTTGGCCTTTGTACTTTGTTGCTTGCTTCTTTTCGGACTTGTACTTGTTGGTGGCTTTTCTGTACTTGCCTTGGTTTTCTGGGATGGTTTCTTGCTGACTTTTGATTTTGTACTTGTGTAGTACAATATCTTTTGAGTTTTTTCCTTTGCTGTGAACCAAACAAAGGCATTGTTTTGAGATTTTGCAGTAGGGATAAGCCTATGATTTTACATTACAGTTTTGGTTTTTGATTGAAACAACAAAAATATGAGGCTTTTTGGATTGTTTACGTGAAAACATGATCCTGAGTTTGAGATTTGATTTGATTTTTTTGATTTTTCTCTATCTTTTGTGAACCAAACTTTGTCTTGTGATTTGCAAAAGATTTTTCTAAGAAAATGATAGAACAACATTGTATGAGGCCTTTGGGCTTGAATTTTGATTTGTGATGCTGTTTGTTGGGCTTGATAGTGAATGTTGACTTTTGAATTTTTGTCTCTTTGGGTCTTTGAACTCGTGCCTGTTGTAATTGGGCTGTTTTTTAATGAAATTTTGTTTGCATTTATTTGAATTTTTCATATTGTGAACCAATCCATTTGTGATTTGCAATAGACTTGGGCCTATAATTAAACCAATTTTGTATGAGGCTTTATTATACATTTGAGCATGATTGAGAAACAAACCTTTTCTGATTCCTTAAGCAACACCCTAATGATGAATTGAAGATAAAACTCTTTGAAAACTCTTGTTTATTGTTTTTTTTTGCTAACCAATTTCCTTTTCCTTTTGTTTCATGTGAGCAACAAATGGGAGAAAGATGGAAATGGCAAAGGAAACTGTGGTATGGATTTGGAGGAGTTTGGAGGGAAATATGAAGAAACGAAGAATTTGAATCTCTAGCAAATAAAATCTTAGGATTTAGAATTCTTAGGGATTGAATTATGTTTGTAACAAAACTTTAGGGAAAGTTCAAATTTGGATGTAAGAGTTTCTTTGCAAGAACCTTGTAAACTTGTAAACTTTGTAGAAATATTAGTCTTGAATGAAAAACTTATATGAAGACAATAATTTGTATTTTTGAAAGTGAATTTGAGATAACAAGTGAAGCTTTGAAACTTGAGATAAAAAGAAACCTCCATATTCGTAATCTAAAACTCTTTTGTTTAAACTTCGAAAGTCTTGATGTCTATTATGCAAACAATACTAGTTTCAAAGCAAATATTCGAATGACCAATCAAAGCGGTGATGCCTTAATGAACCTTGTAGTGAGAAAGGATATCATAGGAAATGGGATTCCAATCATATTAATTCCAAAATCAAATTACACATGACTTTGAATTTGAAGATCGAAACAAAAGATAAAATCTTTATTGAAACCATAAGACCTTCCTCAGAATCATGAATGTGTTTTGCATCAAAATCCATTATGAATCAAAGACAAAAATTCCTTTCACAACTAATGAAATCCAAAAGATCTCCCCACTTGAAATAACAACTTCACCACTTGACTCAAAAATCAAATCAACAAGTAACCAAATATTCACCTGATCTTAGAAATCAGAAATTCTCCTCAATCGAAGAAATTCAACAATCCAAAACCAAAAGATAAGGACACCCCAATCTCAAATTCAACTTTGATTAACTTTCTTCAAAAGAAAACAATGTATTATCAAAGAGTCCTTAAGTTCAACAACTTTTATCATGGATCAAAACCTGACGCAAGGTAAACTCAAATGTCAAATCCTAACATTATGCAACCATTGAACCATTGAACCTTTGGTGCTTAAAGCCATTAAGAACCCTAGGAGTATGGAGGGATATTTTTGAATGAAAGAAGAGGGAAAATTTTAGGGTACAATAATTTGTTTGCGCGAATAACAATAAGGGTACAAAGGAAGAAATATTCCAGCACCTTTGTTGTGATGGTATATGTCAAATTTATATAATATGGACTTGGCATGGTGAGGTGGATAAAGAGGAAAGTCATGCGCCACAAATTCAAAGAGTGGATGAAGATGAATATATGGAGGATCAACTAGAGGATATGTTTCGTCATATTGGGGAATCTTCTTTTAAGAATGCTCATATTTATGATACCTTATGTAGTAATAAAGACACCTTGTTATATAAGGGATGCACAAATTTAACACAATTGTTAGCGATTTAAAATTGTTTAATCTGAAGGAAAAAATGGATGGTCGGATAAAAGTTTCACATAATTACTTGAATTGTTAAAGAAAATGTTACCAGAAGATAACAAGTTTCCGGATTGTTACTATGAGGCGAAGAAGATATTGTTTCCAATGAGTCTGGAGTATATCAAAATACATGCTTGCCTTAATTATTCCATATTATACAAGAAATATGTAATACTCGGTATTATAATTAACTCATAATGACATTGCTAACTTATGTTGAGTAATGGTTATTAGAAGATTAATGTATGATACATAGTCCATATAGTTTTATGTTGGATTAAAAATATAAGTAGAAGGATGATGGGGTGTATTATAGTATATTCCCACTCAAATTAGAATTAGGAAGGGTGTGATACGGTGGGAAGAACTGACTGTTTTTGGAATGCTGGTTTACGTTTTGCGTTTGTTTTCGCAAAATGTCGCGGTAAGCAAGAGTCGCCACCGACTTTTATTTTATCCAACAAGGAAAGGAAAAAGCACAGAAAAATTCCTTTTTCGAGATTATGTCTGAGTACGGGGGGTAGATTATAGAAAGGGAAGGTATTAGCACCCTTTCTATCCGTAGTTATCTACAGGCTCTTAGGTACTTGCTCATCATTTTCAAAATGTTTTTTTGTGCTTGTGGATTTTGAAAAGTTTGTTTTAACTTCGATTTAACTCTTGCTTCTGTCCTCAAGAGTGTAATGAAGTGTTTTGAAAACTTTGTTTGAAAGGGAGTGTAAGTGTAAAAAATTTGTTTTGGATGAGCAAGTATCTATGAACTATCTACCTACTCGAAAAAAGAATCGTTCTATGCCAATTTCTTTTAGACAATGCTATCCCACTATTAGTGAGTAGGTAGCACCGTCGTTGGAGTTTGAGGGTCAATTCGAATGAGGGACATACGATCACCAAAGCAATGTTAGGATACTTTAGCGGTAACCCTAATGTCTTAGATCATGTATTCGAGGCAACAATTTCCGAGGCAACCATTTTGAGGCAACTATGATCTTTTAGACAAGAGGGCGACCTCTAAAATACCCTATACTCAATGACCGTGTACGAAGGAAACCAAGTGGGGTGTGCCCTAGGAGTGCGCATGTGCGAGTGTGTGGATTTCAGTTATTTTTATCTTTGCACATGTTAAGGGTGATCTAATTTGATTTTAAGATTAAGCATTTGTTCTTGTCATGCAAACCCTATTATCAAACATCTAGCAGTTATAATTTGCAGAAATTAAAGTGAGGAAATTAAATTACAAGGCGTCGGGTATTTACATCGCCAAAAGCAACCCTTTGAAAATAAAATAATGCAGTAAAATAAATAAATGTCCTAATTAATTATTACAAACCGGAAGCAGATACATTAATTGGATAAAAAATAAAGCGCGACGCAAAATTAAATCGAATGCGAATTAGGGTTTTGACCCTTTTAAAAGAAAATGCCTCTTTGTTATTTTTTATTTTAAGAAAAGAAATTAAATCCTAAATTAAAAGCTAAATTAATTAATTAAATAAATTAAATGAAAAAAAAAATTAACGATATGTTTTTGGAGTTTTTGATATTTTAAGAGAGACATTAAAATAATCAAATTAGAATTAAAACCTAATGATTTCTTATTAATTTTAAATATTTACAAAATAAATTAAAGTTTCCTAATTAATATCCTAATTAATTAATAAGTATTTATTAATAAAAATAAAAGTTCTAAAATTTAATTGGATAAAAAAGTATTTTTGTGATTTTTGATAAAAAAAATTAAATTAATATATTGGTTAGAAAATAATAAAATAAACCAGGATGTGCCGAATAAACCGTGCCACTACGTTCTTGGTTACTGTAGCAAAGGAAGCTGCTTCAACCCATTTCGTAAAGTAATCAATTGCTACCAGGATGAAACGATGCCCGTTAGATGTTGTAGGTCTGATCTCGCCGATCATGTCAATGCCCCACATTGCAAAAGGCCATGGAGCTATCAAGACGTTCAGAGGAACTGGAGGTATGTGCACCTTATCAGCATAGACTTGACACTTGTGACAGGTCCAAGAATGCTGATAACAGTCGGCTTCCATTGTAGACCAATAATATCCTGCCCGAAGGATTTTCTTTGCCATGGTGTGTCCATTGGAATGAGTCCCGAAAGTACCTTCATGTAACTCAATCATGATCCTTTCTGCTTCGTTCTTATCCACACAACGCAGTAAGGTCGAATCATGGTTACGCTTGTAAAGAATGCCACTGCTGATGAAGAACTTTGCCGTGAACCTCCTCAAAAACTTCTTGTCATTAACAGATGCACCCTCGCGGTATTCCTGAGCCTCAAGATACCTCTTCACCTCATGAAACCAGGGTTTATCCGTTGCCTCTTCAGTCTCAATATCACAGAAATGTGCAGGTTCGTCCAACCTTTCAATGGTAATCTGGGGAGCTTCGTTGTCCCAATTGACCTTGAACATAGAAGACATCGTAGCTAGCGCGTCCGCTAACTGATTCTCCTCTCTAGGGAAGTGTTCAAAGGTTATCTCCTCGAAATGCAGAAGCAACATCAATACATACTCCTTGTAAGGAATAAGATTAGGGTGTTTCGTATCCCACTCGCCTTTGATCTGACTGATCACGAGAGCGGAATCTCCGAAAACATTTAGAAACTTAATCCTTAGGTCAATTGCTGCTCGAAGACCCATGATGCACGCTTCATACTCCGCCATATTGTTGGTGCAGTTGAAACATAGTCGGGCGGTGAACGGAGTATAAGAGCCTTCAGGAGATATGATCACGGCGCCAATGCCATTACCCAAAGCGTTCGAAGCTCCATCAAAGTACATAGAACATCGGGATCCCTCCTCAGGTCCTTCATCTGGTCCAGGTGTTTCACAGTCAGTTACCAACATGATGTTCTCATCTGGGGATTCAAAGTTCATAGACTGGTAATCATCCACTGCATGATGTGCCAAATGATCTACCAACACACTTCCCTTGATTGCCTTTTGGGTCGTATATTGGATGTCATACTCAGTCAAGATCATCTGCCATCTTGCTATTCTTCCGGACAAGGCAGGTTTTTCGAAGATATACTTGATTGGATCCATCTTTGATATCAATAGAGTAGTGTGAGTCAGCATATACTATCTCAGCTGGCAAGCAGCCCATGCCAAAATGCAGCAAGTTTTATCAAGCAATGAGTATCGGGTCTCACAGTCGGTAAACTTTTTGCTAAGGTAATAAATAGCATGCTCTTTTCGGCCAGACTCGTCATGTTGCCCCAGCACGCACCCCATTGAATTATTGAGTACTGTCAAGTATAGGATCAGAGGTCTCCCTTCAATTGGAGGCATCAGAATGGGTGTCTTTTGGAGATATTCCTTGATCCTTTCGAAAGAGGCCTGACATTCATCATTCCATCTTACCACTTGATCTTTCTTCAGTAACTTGAAGATTGGTTCACAAGTAGTAGTCAGGTGCGAGATGAATCGGGAAATATAGTTCAGACGTCCCGGAAAGCCTCTGACTTCTTTTTCTGTTCGAGGAGCTGGAATTTCCTGTATAGCCTTCACCTTTGCAGGATCCACTTGAATACCTTTATCACTTACGACGAAACCCAACAGCTTACCAGATCTCACTCCGAAGGTGCACTTGTTCGGGTTTAACCTCAACTTGTACAACTTCAACCTGTCTAATAGCTTCTGAAGATGGTCCAGATGTTCTTCCCCAGTCTGGGATCTTGCAATCATGTCGTCGACGTATACCTCAATCTCATGATGGATCATGTCATGGAACAAAGCGACCATGGCGCGCTGATATGTTGCCCCAGCATTCTTCAATCCGAAAGGCATGACCTTGTAGCAAAAGGTACCCTATTGAGTAACAAAGGTTATCTTCTTCATATCTTTGGGAGCCATTTTAATCTAATTGTAACCGGAGAAACCATCCATAAAGGAGAAGACCTTATGCTGCGCGGTGTTGTCAACCAGAACATCGATATGAGGCAGAGGGAAATCATCCTTGGGACTTGCCTTGTTCAGATCCCTATAGTAAACACATATTCGAACCTTACCATCCTTCTTTGGCACAGGAACCACGTTGGCCACCCACTGTGGGTAAGAAGTAACTGCTAGAAAACCGGCGTCAAACTGCTTCATCACTTCAGCCTTGATTTTCTCAGACATCTCTGGGCGCATTCGGCAGACTTTTTGTTTCACTGGAGGACAGTCTTCCTTGGTAGGCAATTGGTGAACCACAATATCAGTATCCAACCCAGGAATATCTTCATAAGACCAGGCAAATATCTCAACATAGTCATGCAACATCTGAATCAGCCGTTTCTTAACACTAGATTCCAGATTCGCACCGATCTTGACCTCTTTCTTGTCTTCCTCTGTACCCAGATTTACTGTTTCCACTGGCTCTTCATGCGAATGTATGGCCCTCTCTTCCTGAAGTAACAGTCTAGCAAGTTCACCAGGCACTTCGCAATTATCTTCACCTTCGTCTTCGGCTAAGTTGATCGGACTTTCGAAGTCATAACTGGCAGTAGCAAAGTCGTTATCAGTGGGATCCAGAGTGGATTCAGACCTGTATATGTAAGTGTGTGTAAAATAGCTGTTTTGCAAGATAAAAAGGAAGAAAAACAAGGAGCACAAAATTTGAAATGCAAGAAAACGTCCAATGCTTTTATTAATTATATATGGAAATGACACACATAAAGCCCTCACAAACAAAACCACAGTGTCTTGGGTAAGGCACCGGGCCGTAAAGTTTAAAAATTGTCTGTTACAAATTAAAAACAAAAGTCTCATTACTGGGTAATATAAGAAACTGGCATGGAATCCTTCGCTGTCCAATTGCTCAGGCCACCATCGGTAGTTAGGTAAATCCAGCTATCAATATCAAACTCTTCATCATCATCACCCCGATAGCATTCACTCCTGCGTCATGTTTTGGCATAGGAGCCGTTATGACATTAGGCTTTCCTAGCGCTTCAAACTCAATCTCCTTAGCGTCAATCAGCCTGTACCTTATTCTTCAGGACCCAGCAATAATTCGTATCATGCCCCGGGATATCAGAGTGAAAAGCACGGGGGGCGTTTGGATTATACATTGGTGATGTGGTGTTGGGATTCTTCGGGGATTCTTTCTGAATCACCAAGTTGGTCTTTAGCAATTATGGTAAAATCTGAGATAGAGTCATATGGAGTTGAGTGAATTATCTTCGCGACCTCTCGGTTCTTGGATGATTGTTGCGTTGTGTGGCAACAGTTGGTCTTGATATAACAACCGCATTGACTGCTTGGCGGCGCTCAGGTCTATTATGGATCTTTGAATTGTAAACAGCGTTGGACTCCTTCTTAAAAGGCTTCTTCTCGGTACTTGATGAAGCACCCTTCTGTATCTTACCGCTCTTGATACCGGCCTCAACTCTTTCCCCGATCATAATCAGCTCAATAAACCCGGACGATGAACTTCAAATCAGATGGTCGAAATACAGACCAGACAAGGTCCCCAGAAACATATCTACTAACTTCCTGTCAGCCAGCGGGGGTTATACTCTTCCAGCAAGGTCCCTCCATTTCTGAGCGTAGTCTTTGAAACCTTCGCTCGCACCCATAGACATACCCTGAAGTTGGGTACGCGTGGGAGCGAGGTCGGCATTATATTGGTACTGCTTGTAAAAAGCAGCAGCAAGGTCTTCCCAATTACGGATACTAGCTCCTTCCAGCTGGTAAAACCATTCAAGTTGAGTCCCTGAAAGACTATCTTGAAAGAAGTGGATCCAGAGGTTCTTATCAATAGTGTATGGCTGGATCTTTCTAACATACGAGCAGAGGTGCAACTTTGGACAAGAAACCCCGTCGTATTTAGCAAAGATTGGTGCTTTAAACTTGTGGGGAATCACCACCCCAGATGACAAACCCAAATCACCAAAGTCCAATCCAGGTACCTTCTGGATCTCCAACACACTTAACCGGTCTTCAAGCTATTTATAACTATCCTCAGCCGGAGGATACTGGTCTTCGTCAAAGTCAGTCTCGTTGTCTGAAACCACAAGGCTAGGAGCCTTCCTTTCTTCCTGATTCTCTCCCCCTTCAGATGAGTGAGTCAAATTAACCTCTTCACGCAAATTGTTTCCGAATCTGCGACCCATATTCAGGAGGACCGTCTTCTTCTTCTTCTTCTTCTTCTTCTTATCCTTCAAGATAAGAGTCTTCAGATCTTGCTGACCCTTAGCCAAATTCATAAACATTTCCTGGAATTGAGCGTTTTGAGCCTGTAGAGCCTTGATAGCTTGATCAGTTGATGTTTCAACAGACATGATGTGCTGAAATAAACAGCGAAGAAGATGAGAAACCTGTAATGAGGTGCATGGGAATGATATGTGTATGATATGATTTCAAAAGACTTTAGGGATTCAAATTCGTAAACCAAAATGAAACACACTTTTATTAGATAAATTTGAAACAATCTTTGACAAGTGCCTTTAAGGCGTTACAAAAGGAAATACTGAAAAGTAAATTAAAACTAGAAATAACAAAAGACATCAGCGCTCCCATGGTCGTTTGCCTCCTGTGCTGACATAGTCGTTGAGGACCTTCTCATTTTCCAGCTGTCTTGTAAGCTTTAGAATCTTCCACTCCTGCTCGTGATACTTTTCTCTGTATGTATCCCGCTCTTCTCTTAGCTGTATCCAAGACCTCTTTAATGCCCCAATGTCAGTAGGCATGTACGGATGTAGGACAGTAGGAGGAACCCCTTCTTCATCAGCAGTCTCAACAATCACAGGCAAGACAGCTTCGTACGGCATTCCCACCTTTTGAGCACGTGTACGAACCCATCGGAGATACGGTTCCATCAGAAGAGAGGTATTCATCCCTAACTCATGTGGATCAGACCGGTGCACCCTGTCCCAAGCTCGTATGAACCTGCGGCGATGCTCGTCACTATCCCATTGGAAGTCAAAGACAATGCTCGGCATTAGCAACTCATGAGGTCCGTCCCTCCTAGCTCACCCAAACTGACGTAAGGCCAAACAAGGATTATAAGTAATCCCTCCTCTAATTCCAAGTAGTGGAACATTGGGGTATTCCCCACAATGATCAATAATAGCTACTTCTTCCATGTCTTTAGTGCTCCAGATAATGTCAGTGTGAGCTAGAGACATAATTCTGTAGGCCCAACCCATGCCTTCCTTGTTCTTCAAAACAGATTTGGGGAGGTGAGAAATAAACCACCTCGCCAGCAATGGTGCACAACACATAAGGGTTCCCCGTTTTCGAGCAGTACGAGCATAAAGAGAGTGCAAAATGTTACCTAAGAGAGTGGGAACCAGATTATGGGACATGAAGATCTTCACCGTGTTCACGTCGACGAAAGAATCTGAGTTAGGAAAAAACACCAAACCATAAATGAGAAGAGCCAGGATATCCTCGAATGCTTGAAAATCCAAACTGTCCCAAAACTTATTAGCCCGATCAACCAAGAACTTAGCCAAGAAGCCCTTTGTCCCACTTCGAGTCTCTCAGTTAGACATTACCTCGTCCTTTGTCAGATGTAGGGCTGAAGCAATCTCTTCCAGCCTAAGGACTTTCTCCCAACCTGTAAACAGCGTCTGCTCTAGAATAGAAATACCAAGTAGATCAGAGAACTCCTCTAGAGTAGGGACTAACTGATAGTCCGAGAAAGTGAAGCAGTGGTATAATGGATCAAAGAACTGGAACAGAACACTCATCATCTGCTCGTCTAATTTGGAAGTGACCAAACCAAGGAGGTGCCCATGTCTTCTGATAAAGGAGGAAGTATCTGGAACTTTTGCAACCAAATCTCTAAGCTGAGTAGGAATCTGTACAAAGCTGATCCGAATAGTGTTTCTACGCATAGAGGCCATGACCTACAAAACAGAACAAAAATGAATCCCCTCTGTCTTTGAAATGGGTTAATCTGATGCAATATGCATGCAATGTCATGATGCATGATGTCATGATAAAAACACACCACAAGTATTCACAGATGGCAAACATGGTAAGGGAAAACAAGTCACACAGATATCCCTTAGATTTCAGGATGGCACGGAGTTTAGGTATTACCCTCTTTCAATTTAGTTGGTTCAAACCTATCCTGGTAATAGTAACCGGGTTCTAGAGGATCTCAATATCACTGACCACCCTCGATCGGTCATAATTCCAGTTTGGCAACCTTTTCTTGCGGTCGGAATCATCACGAGAGTTTGGTCTCAATGAGTGTAGCATACTGCTATTGTTCTATGGCCAAGTTGGTCAATTATAGGTTCTAAGGTAAGTTGGTGATTAATGACCCCTTAGAAGACCCATATTCTCCTTGTTCCACCACAAGGGATATTGGTACAAACTAAAGTGCCACGCCAACGTAGCTACTGCTTCAACCGTATCCGTCTATGCCGTACATTTCCCTCACAGTCTATTGCTACTTACCTAAAAGGTATCCCCAGATCCGGGTTAGGATCTATAGTAACTCCGATTCAAACCCACAAATATAAAGCATACAAATGAAGAAATTGCAAACATTATGATGAACTATTCCTAAGGTACACCCCACTTATATAATATTTCCCCAGCAGAGTCGCCAGTTCTGTGATACGGTGGGAAGAACTGACTGTTTTTTGAATGTTGGTTTGCGTTTTACGTTTGTTTTCGTAAAATGTCGCGGTAAGCAAGAGTCGCCACCGACTTTTATTTTATCCAACAAGGAAAGGAAAAAAGCACAGAAAAATTCATTTTTCGAGATTATCTCTGAGTAAGGGGGGTAGATTATAGAAAGGGAAGGTATTAACACCCTTTCTATCCGTAGTTATCTACGGGCTCTTAGGTACTTGCTCATCATTTTCAAAATGTTTTCTTTGTGCTTGTGGGTTTTGAAAAATTTGTTTTAACTTCGATTTAACTCTTGCTTCTGTCCTCAATAGTGTAATGAAGTGTTTTGAAAACTTTGTTTGAAAGGGAGTGTAAGTGTGAAAAATTTGTTTTGGATGAGCAAGTATCTATGAACTATCTACCTACTCGAAAAAAGAATCGTTCTATGCCAATTTCTTTTAGACAATTCTATCCCACTATTAGTGAGTAGGTAGCACCGTCATTGGAGTTTGAGGGTCAATTCGAATGAGGGACATACGGTCACCAAAGCAATGTTAGGATACTTTAGCGGTAACCCTAATGTCTTAGATCATGTATTCGAGGCAACAATTTTCGAGGCAACCATTTTGAGGCAACTATGATCTTTTAGATAAGAGGGCAACCTCTAAAATACCCTATACTCAATGACCGTGTACGAAGACAACCAAGTGAGGTGTACCCTAGGAGTGCGCATGTGCGAGTGTGTTGATTTCAGTTATTTTTATCTTTGCACATGTTAAGGGTGATCTAATTTGATTTTAAGATTAAGCATTCGTTCTTGTCATGCAAACCCTATTATCAAACATCTAGCAGTTATAATTAGCAGAAATTAAAGTGCGGAAATTAAATTACAAGGCGTCGGGTATTTACATCGCCAAAAGCAACCCTTTGAAAATAAAATAAAGCATTAAAATAAATAAATGTCCTAATTAATTATTACATACCGGAAGCAGATACATTAATTGGATAAAAAATAAAGCGCGACACAAAATTAAATCGAATGCGAATTAGGGTTTTGACCCTTTTAAAAGAAAATGCCTCTTTGTTATTTTTTATTTTAAGAAAAGAAATTAAATCCTAAATTAAAAGCTAAATTAATTAATTAAATAAATTAAATGAGAAAAATAATTAACGATATGTTTTTGGAGTTTTTGATATTTTAAGAGAGAAATTAAAATAATCAAATTAGAATTAAAACCTAATGATTTCTAATTAATTTTGAATATTTACAAAATAAATTAAAGTTTCCTAATTAATATCCTAATTAATTAATAAGTATTTATTAATAAAAATAAAAGTTCTAAAATTTAATTGGATAAAAAAGTATTTTTGTGATTTTTGATAAAAAATTAAATTAATCTATTGGTTAGAAAATAATAAAATAAAACTAAAGCAAATAAGTTAAATAAAAAAAATATAAAGAGAATGAGAAATTGGGCCTGATTTGGGAGATGCTGAAAGCAATTTTGGTTGGCCCATTAAGCTGGTCCCTTTGGACTTTTGGGGATCCTATGTGCATGCATTGACTTGCTTATGATGTGCCTTCAAGGATTGACCAACAGATCTGGCCATCTGGCACCTGGATGAGGGATGAACATGGTGGAACTCCTGGCCTAGGCGCACATTGGATTACCTGAAAATAAGTGAGAAAATGCAAATTGCTGGAGGCAGGGATCGAACCCCTGACCTCCAGCCACTAATGCCTTGAATGTACACCTGTTGACCAGTTGGGCCACACTGCTTTGTTGTATATTGATTAAGCAATAAAGATAATATATGAAACAAACAAAATATTGGAAAAAAAAATAAAAAAATGCACGCAATTTTTGTACGGGTAAATGCACGGATGACACCTCATCGTCCCTGTCCTCTAAGAACTGTAATTTTACCTGTGAATTTTTATCCGCAGCTAAAAGCGCAGCTTCATTCCAAAATCCTCCTCAGGCTATGAAAATGATTTCTAAGGCTAGGGTTGAGTTCGTCTCAACCTCCTGGATGCAACCATGCCCACATCTGGGGCCAATTATCCCTGAAATAAGAAAACCCAAAAACAAGAACAAAACCCAAATAATGGTGGATCTTGCTACATGTCAGATAAACAAAATTAAATGATGACAAAAGCTTGTAAATGATGTGGTGATTACAAATATGCAATTATTTTGTTATAACAATGCCTAATTTATGAGATACGAAATCAAGAATAGGGCTACCTCGTGTGAGACTTACAGTGCATATGGAAGCTTGAAAACGCTTGGTTGTGATTGGTTTTGCTTGTGGAGGTTGCCAGGAAGAGATTGAGACCAATATCAAGGCTTGAAACTGCCTCTAGGGTTGATTTCGATCTCAAGATTTTTCTTGATTTTTGCAACTTTCGTTCTTCCTCCACAAATGATCTCCAACCCTTGTTTTGGTCTGCACACGACCTTTATGTATTACTCAATGCATTAGGTTTGAATTGGCTGTCCAAATCTTCCTCCATTAAGGCTTTGATATTTGATTTGATCTCCTTTTACAACCTTCCAATTTTGGCTTGATTTCAATCTTTATGTGCTCTAATGCCTTGATCCGAGTTTGGTATGGTGCAAGCTGTCCATTGAAACCTATAACCATCAAAAGATCTTTGGTTATCAATATTTTTGATTTTATGTGATTTTATTTGATTTAAAATGAATTAATTCAAATAAAAATCAAATTAAATAATAAAAATAAGATATGGACACATGGCCAAAGCTAGAGCACGTGGGCAATAATGCAAACTCAAATCAAGTGAAATATAATGGGCCCATTTGGAAAAATTTGAAGTTTTGGGGATAGTTGACTTTTGGCAATTTTGCAAAAAATTCCAACTTCAACAATGCATAACGTCTTCAATTTTGAACTTTTGGAGGTGTTCTTGGACTTTTTAGAAAGCTTGAGATCTCCTCTAGTCAACCATTTTGGTCTCATATCATTTTGGTATTCCATTCTCAAGTTATAAACTTTGACAAAAAAGGTGTTTTTGTTGACTTTCAAAAATGACCTATAATGTCCAAATTCATAACTTCTTGCGAGTGCATTTTGTGATCTTGGGATATGAATATGGATTGTAGGGAATTTCATCCCCTTCAAAATGAGATTTGGATGGGTCATTTATCATAAAGTATGAGAAAGTTATGCTTGGTCAAAGTTGAGTTGACTTTTCCTACAAAACCCTAATTTAGCAACTTTTTAATCTTGATGAATCTTGAGCAATCCTTGATGAATCATGATCAACCCTTGATAAAATGATGAAATATCCTTCAAAATGAGAATGTTGACAAAAAATCTTGAAGTTTGACTATATTTGGGTCACAGTTGACTTTTGCCCTAGCACCATCGATTTTTGGACCTTTGAGCAATTGACTGAGTAAACTTCCTGTGCAAGGCTTGAAACTTGACATGGATGATCTTGAGAAAATATTAGGACATTGGTGAGCACTTAAGGTCACTTGGACTCAAGGATCTCGATGCAACACAAAACCCTAATTTGAGTAGACTGCCTTAGGAGAGAGCTTGTCTGGTCAACCCTTGGACTTCTTTGAGCAATTTGGAGATCTTTCTTGCAATGTTTTGAGAAATATGGGAGGGAAAATTTTGGGGTACAACAAAGGGTTTTGTGTTATTATCCTATTCTCATTTATAAATCAAAATCAGAATTTTGGAGAGAAATAGAAGAGAGGAAGAACGTGAAAGGGGGGAAGAAAGGGAAGGAGGTTTCCTCTTGCATGCAACCCAAGCCTAACTCAAATAATTTTTTCTGTCCTATTTTTTGCAACTTCTTCTTCATCAATCTAAGGTGAGTCTCTTAGATAGTTACTTTAGGGATTTGGGGTTTATGACATGTTTAGGGATTTAGGGTTTGATAGGTCAAATGATGATGGATGCATGTTCTTTGTTATGTTTGATGTTCATATCACTTGTTCTTATTCATATTTTATTGTAGGTATGTTGATTGAAGTGGAAAAATTGGGTTTTGGGAACCCAAGGATTAACTGAGTTTGTACTGAATTTTCTGAAGAATCGCAAACCGTTCTTAGCATGAAGAGTTGTGCTTTTCCTGCTCACCTATTTAATTGAAGGTTGGACTTTTCGCATACCGCACTTAGTGTGAAAGCTTCTACCAGATTTTGAATTAACTCTTCCATGACAAGTAGTATTGATCTGTAACCTTAACTAACCATGCCCTTAGTATTATATGACCTCTTTGAGAATATAATGTGATAAAAATGGGCTTTTTAAGAACCACTTTTTCGAACATATTTTATGGTCAATATATTGGAAGTATATGGAATATTATTTTCCCCCTCATGTGTAACCATTCCATATATAATTGGGTTGTTTCAGAACCTCTTGTATATTGATGAATGTACTTAATGCTTTGAATGCCACATGTTTTTTCAATTATTATATATATATATATATATATATATATATATATATATATATATATATATATATATATATATATATATATATGTTATGTGAATTTTGATGGTTCCCGTTGTTCCGATTGAATGCTCGAATGATTTTGCTTGGTGGCTTGATATGATTGCTTGAATATACGTGAATTAAAGTAGAACCATACTACTAGGTATTAAATCCCTTATCACCAGAATTATCTATTGCGATGGGGAAAGTGTTTGTCTTTATGGCATGTTCCCACTTGATTACTTTTGATGTTCTCAGATGGGTCATACACACCTGAGCTATCAAATACGATGTGCAAGTGTGGGTCTTGAGGCAATCCCACTAGTTCTCATATGTATGCTTGTATGGAAAGTGAGTGATACCAAGTAGGAAATATCACTAGAATGATTTTCCTCTTGTGACGCCAAATAGGCAATGTCACTTGGATTTCGCCCGATGGGCTTATGCATTCAAGAAGACATGTTGCACTCGGTGACACACCGGCGTATTAAGGATGAATACCATTGTGATGCTTGATATGATAGGGTTATGAGGCCACCTAGGCATTGTCACTACGGAACTCATTTAGGATGGAATTCTATATAAGAATGATCTGAATTCATCTTGTGGTATGCTTTTGCAAGTCTCTTGACTTTTAGGCACTCGAGACTCACCGATGGTGTGGGAAAGGTAGGCCTATGTAGATAGGTAGAACTTATGGATTCCCTTCACATGGGTGCGGGTTTGTATATTGTGGTATTTGATATTTGTTGTTGTTTCCTCATTGGTTAGTTATGGGACTTCCAATGATGGTGTTATCCTATTGTGTAATTGTACCCAGCTGTGAGATAAACACCAGATTCTAGGTGAATCTGTTTGATGCATGTACCTTGTAGAACTGAGAGAACCCCTAAGATAGGGAGACTCACCGAGATTTAGTAATCTCAACCATTCCAATTATTATTTTTCTTCAGGTTCTTCAAGGCAGGATCGTAGCAAGGGTAAGATGGCTTAGCTTGTCGGTGATGTTTCTTGGCGATGTTTCTCTTCTTTTGTACTATCAGCTTATGTACCATGAAACATATATTAGTATTATCAGATTTGTATTATTTTGGGCCATGATGTTTCGGTGCCTTGTAATTTGTATTAATACTTATCTTGATCCCGTTGCTTATGTATGTCTTTTGTTACTATTATAATTCCATATACATATTATCCTAGGCAATGATATGTATGGGGTGTTACAGTTGGTACCAGAGCAAGTCGATCCTCGGCTTCACCATGAAACATCATAAGTCAGCATAATCATGCCTCATATGTGTAAATATTGGAATGATTCGTTGCGTTTTACTTATGGCATTGAGCCTGATCAACTTAATTCTATGTGTAGGATAAATAGGAAGATGGACACAGAGGTCCCGGAAGGCCCAAAACTAGGAATGTGGAACCTGAGCTTGAAGTTGTAGATGCTAATGTACCTTGGCGTAGATGATGTAACAGATGCAGCAACAAAACCAAATGATGATGCAAATGTTGCAGGGTATGCAAGGACAACAACCAGCCGCTCCAGCTCCTGTTCCACAAGCTCCACCTGGTCCATATTTTCATGCCTTTTTCAAGATGAAACCTCCAGGCAGGTGGCTTGGATCCTGTAGATACACATAATTGGCTCTACACCATGGAGAGGGTGTTTCAATCTATCCAGTGTACTGAGGAAGACAAGGTCATCTTTGTTTCTCAAATGCTCAAAGGCCTAGCTAGTAGATGGTGGAATACTGCATCTACCTATTTAACTTCTCTGATGATTTTGAGAGATCGACAGCACTTCAAAATAACCTTCTTGGAGAAGTACTATCCAAATAGCTTGCATGCTCAGAAAGAACGCGAGTTCTAGCTTTTCATGCAAGGCGACATGTCAGTATCTGAATATGCTGAAAAATTTGAACACATGGCTGCTAACTCCAGACAAGTTGTTTATGCACCTGACGAATTATGGAAGATTGACCAATTTCTGTTTGGGTTGAATGATGATGTTGCACATAATGTATCTCAACGGGAATTTTCTACTTATACTGAGTGTTTGAGGCAATTCTATGTGGTTGAGAACAATTTGAAGAGGGTTAAGGAAGAAAGAGAGTAAAACAAGCCAGTGCACAAGGATCAGGGGAGATCGGGACAACATCTGAGACCTTGCAACTCTCCTCCAGTAGGGAAACAATCATATAGTGATTGCTTTAATCAACTTTCCTGATGTAGTAAGTGCAACAAGAAACACCATGGTGAATGCATGGATAATTCAGAGCAGTGTTACAAGTATGAACAAATGGGCCGCTACAAGACCTTTTGTGTTGTGCAGGATACTCTAGAAAAGACTACGGGTCGTGTTTATAACTTGGATGTGAGTAAGGCTTAAGGAAACACCAATATGGTTGCTGGTACATGTTCTATTAATGATCAACCTTTGTTTGTTTTAGTTGATTATGGAGAAACATATTTTTTATTTCTAGTTCATGTGTGTGACAACTCAGATCCAAAGTCAATAATCTTGTTAATCCTATGTTTTTCTCATTTTCTACGGATGATGTAGTAGAAGCTCGAAAAGTTTGCAAGGATTTTTCTGTTACTTTCAATGATCGAAACTTCTTGATCAATCTTATTTGTCTACCGCTTAAGAAGATTAATGTGATATTGGGCATGAACTGGTTGTCATCCAACTCAGTGTACATCGGTTGTAAAGAGAAGGATTTCTTAATTCCTGCTGAAGAAACCACTCCTGTCAGTGCTATTGGAAATCTGATCGAAGGTAAAATTAACATAGTCAGTTGCCATTTTACTCAAGAGAAGTCTTTCCTTTTGGATCTTACTTCGGATCATGTAAGTGAGCAAAGTGTGTCTAAGATTCCTCTTGTGTGTGAGTTTCCTGACGTTTTACCAAAAGATGTCACTTCTCTTCCACCATAAAGAGAAGTTTTGTTCTGTAATGATCTTGTTCCAAGAACCGCTCTGATTTCTATTGCCCCGTATTGAATGTCTCCTGCATAACTAAGCAAATTGAAAAGTCAGTTATAAGAGTTATTGGTGAAACACTTTGTTTGTCCTAGTGTTTCTCCATGGGGTGCTCCAGTGTTACTGGTAAAGAAGAAGGACGGTAGTATGCACTTGTGCATTAACTATCACCAGTTGAACAAGGTGACCATAAATAACAAATATACTTTACCATAAATTGACGACCTCTTGGATCAGTTGAAAGAAGCCTGCGTGTTCTGGAAGATTGATCTCTGGTCAGGATATCATCAGATTCAGGCCAATAGTTCGGATGTATCAAAGACCGTATTAGGAACACGATATGGCCACTATGAATTCTTGGTTATTCCATTCGGATTAACCAATACTCCTGCCATTTCTATGGATTACATGAACCATGTATTCCAACCATATATGGACCGGTTCGTGGTTATCTTTATAAATGACATCTTGATCTATTTCTCAAGATGTGGAAGAGCATATAGAACACTTGAGGATCGTGCTGTCAGTTATGCGTGAGAATAAGTTGTTTGAAAATTTTAGCAAGTGCGAATTCTAGATGCCAGAAGTCAAGTTTCTTGGTCACGTCATATCTGGTGGCGGTGTAGCTGTAAATCCGTCTAAAGTTGAAGCTGTGATCAATTAGGAATGACCCAAAATTCAAATGAAGTCTGAAGTTTCCTAGGCTTGGCAGATTACTATCAGAGGATCATTATGGAATTCAGAGTGTGAGAGAAGCTTCTAGAAGTTGAAGGAGAAACTGACAACCACTCCGATGATGGTGATTCCAGACCCAGAGCAATCGTACAAATTTTTATGCGATGCATCCATTAAAGGTTTAGGAGGAGTCTTAATGCAAAATGGGCAGGTTGTAGTTTATGCATCCAGACAGTTAAGACCGCATGAAGAAAACTATTCTACTCATGACATTGAGCTTGTTGCAATAGTTTTTGCGCTTAAGGTGTGGCGACATTATTTGTATGGAGTCCACTTTAAGATGTTCAGTGATCATAAGAGTCTGAAGTATCTCTTTAATCATAATGAACTACATGTGTGTCAGAGGAGGTGGGTGGAGTATCTTAAGAATTATGATTTTGATTTGAAGTATCATCTCGTAAATGCTAATAAAGTAGTGGTTGCCCTAAGTAGGAAAGAGATCCGAGTTGCAGAGCTAATGGTGTTAGAATTTGAATTGTTGGAGAAATTCATAAACCTTGATTTATAGTTTTAGTGGGTACCAACTGACATATTAATCAGTAATTTGAAAGTGGATAATGTTTTGCGGGAAATAATATTCCAGGCGCAATTCAATGATGTAGAGTTGCAAGCTAAGGAAAGTCTTCCAGATTTCATCCGAGCGACCGATGGGGTTATTCTGGTTAGAGATAAAGTGTGTGTACCTGGTAATGTAGAGCTGCAGAGGATGATTCTGGATGAAGCCCATAAGAGTAAATTTACAATTCATCCTAGATCGAAAAAGATGTATGAAGATTTAAGGAAGATATTTAGGTGGCTCGGTATGAAGAGGGATGTTGTTAATCATGTGGAGCAGTGTGGGATTTGTCAACAGGTAAAGATAGAGCACCAGAAGCCCGGTGGTATGTTGCAACCATTAGACAATCCTATATGGAAATGGGACATCATATCTATGGACTTTATCATGGGGTTACCTAGTACCTTGGGTGGTCATGATTCTATATGGGTAATTATGGATCAGTTGAAAAAGTATGCACATTTCTTGCCGGTTAATACGACTCATAAGACGTTTCACCTAGAAAGACTCTTTGTGGTAGAAATTGTAAGATTGCATGTGTAGCGATAAAAAATGTAGCGGGTTAAATCGGAGATCGAGCTATTAATTAACTCGTCTCACAAAAAGCAAGAGTCGCCACCATGATTTATTATTTCCAAGGGAAAAGGGGAAAGCGAAATAAACCCTAAAGTATGCAATGTAAAATAATACTTTAAAAGTAATGAAAATACAAGGCGTTTTGAAAAGAGATATGGAGTTCGGGGGTTGGTTATACAATGCGAAGGTATTAGCACCCAATGCATCTATAGTATTCTATAGGAACCTTTTGAAATATCTGTTTATTAAAAAGTTTGTTTGATTAAAAATAAATTGTTTGGCCAAAATGGGTATGGACGAGTTTTTTTGAAGATACGACGACCTAACGTCGAAGTTTTGACTTGAAAAGTGTGAGTTTTAAAAAATTGAATATTTGGAAAAATTATCTTAAGTTTTTAACAAAATAATAAACGAAAGATGAATGAGGGTATTCACACGATGTTTTTGATGACATGAAGTCGACAAAAATTAAACAATTCCCTTGGATTTGAGACAGACGAAAGATATGCGGATTAACGATCGATTAATTAAAATTACAATTGAACAATTTAACTAATGCAATTTAAACCATACTAGCATGCATTTTAACGATTAAATAAATAATCAAAAGTACATGAAAATTAGATTACGAAACCATAGATTTTTAATAATTAAACACATAACAAAAATCAGATCATGAAACATGTATTTTTGAATAATTAAATAAACGACAACACAAAATAAAACAGAACTAATAGTATGTTGAAAAAATTAAATAAAAGATGAAATTTTAATTAGACATGTTTTTTATGTGTTTTTTATAATAGTTAATAATTATACAGCAAAGTAAATTAATATATAATCAAGTATATTTAAATAAAAGGGAAATATGGCTAAAAGAATAAAAGACAGAAAAATGACCCAACAAGGAATTGAACTCAGGTCTTAAGGGTGCTGTTAATATTCTTTGCCAATTGAGCTAAGCTGCTATTCATTTACTAGCATGAGTTAATAAAACATAAGGGAAAAAATAAAACTGAAACTGGACCAAAATAGGCCCAATAGGCCATCCGGGTCATGAAGGGAAGGAACAAATAAAATGTAACCCTAATATGCTAATGGAGGCGCGGCGCATATGCTGGCAAGGGGAAAGGAACAATTAAAATAATGTTATGATAAGTTCTATGCTCTACTGCTTTACTGTCAAACAAAAAAAAAACAAAAAAAAGGACTTTCTCTTGATTCAACGTCACTTCCTCTCTCTCACGGACTCAATTCTTCTCCTCCTCTCTCTATTACAGATCCACTTCTCTTCATCTCCCTCTCGCATATTCCCTTATCTCATCCAAACCAGCAACTGAAACATCTTCACCGTCTTCTTTTGCAAACCCTCCATTTCCAAAATCCTATCCTCATATTCCGGCAGCCCACTGTACCCATCACCAACAACTCCTTCACCGAATTTCACCGCAAACCACCTAATCAACTGAACCAACCCAGGAAGCATCAACAATAACACAAAATTCTTCGCAAAGATCCTCGCCACAGTAACCCAACAGTATGGAGTTTGTGTTGAACAATCCATTTCCTGATAGATTTGATTTGTGTTTGAGAAACCGCCACTGTAGAGTGCGAGAGAGAAGGTGAAGAAAAAAATGAAGGAAGAGGAAATAAGAATGTGGCTAGAGAAGAAGTTTTTCGGCTTTATATATTGTGTGGAAATTTTGGTTGAAAAAAAAACAAGTCAAATGAGACGTTAAGGGAGTAAAATGAGAAGTTGTAATTGAAAATCAGGTTTGTGACGTGGTGGAACGAGGTTTAGCGTTTATGTAAAGCATGTGATTATGAGAAGAGATGTTTTTTTTACAGGTTCTAAAGTTTTGAAGATTTGGGATTTTAGTGACAACAAGTTTTAAATTTGGAGGTTTTATACTGGGTTTTGATTTTAACAGGTTGAGGTTTTAAGATACAGCAGGTTCAAAAATTCTAACATGTTTAAGGTTTGTGCATTTTCTTGGTTCTAACAAGCTGTCATGTTTGTACAGGTTAAGGTGGTTTTATGTAGGTTCTGAGGTTTTAAGATTTGTAACAGCAAAATGGATAACAAGTTTTTTTTGGACAAAAAGTGTTATTGGTTAATCGGATCACATAAAGTAAGCTCTATAATTTATTTCTGATATTCTTTAAAACCGTTTTCTTTTCTTGTGTTTATTAATACTAACATTTTCGAAATCTAACAAATTGCAGCAACTAACAAAAAATCAGCAAGGAAAATAATGAAGAAACAAGCATCATGTAGCAGAAAAAAATGGTATAATAGAATGGTTCAAACATGAATATATGCAGCAATGTATAGGGAGGAGGAAGAAATAATACCTATCGGAGCCTCTCCGATGGGGCTTCTAAAAAATAGTAAGTTTTCTTGAGTACTATCTTTCTTCCTTGCTGAAATTGTTTTTAGAACAACACCAATTTTTCTGTTTTCACTCTTGCTAAAACTTTAGAACAAAACCAATTTTTCTGTTTTCTTCAACTGCTGAATTTTTTGACTTCTCCCCCCTTTTGTGTTGACAAAGGCTCTTATTTATAGTTGAGTGTGTGGGGTTTTAGGGGGGAAAAATAGTAGAGATTTTAACTGTTTTGGCAAGTTGTTTCCATGCTTTGTTCATACCATTTATTTTAGCCATATTGATGTAAACTGTGGTTACTTTGATGCAGGTTGGAACAGATTTTGACAGCACTTGGAGCTGCTGTATGTTGCTGTTTTTCTTACTGTTTGTAGCATTCTACAACATCTCTCTTTGCTGATTTTTTTCCAGGCCGTTTGGAGCATTGTTGACCAATAAAAATACAACAAAATTGGGCTTGAAGATGGGTTGCAAAGTGGATTGCATTAGAATCTTTGCTGGATTTTTTTTTAGTGTTGAAAATATATTTGTACAAACTTGTAGCTTCTTTGCAACCTTGTAATAAACTCAAATAAATTGTAACATGAATAAACATGCATTCTTCAATATATTCTCAATTCTTTTGGTAGTTATGAATAATCTTGAATCTTCACATAAACATGAATCTTGATATATCTTGATAAAAATTCAAGATCTTCCATTTAAATTTGGGAAATAATTGAATAATACTTGGATGAATTGTTGAATGATGAATAAATAATAATGCAAGTCTTGGACTTTAATCTTGCACTTTTGTAATAGAAATCCAAATAAATCACATGGATTAATCTTGTAATCAAATAGAATTCCTCATATAATTAAATAGAATTCCTCACTAACTTCTTGAAATAATGCTTCATGTATTTAAATAACCATGATGTAGATCCACCAAAATAATCACAAGAATAATCTTGAATAAATATTTCATGAGATAAAATTAATATTCTTGGATGAGATCTCTTGATAGATCCTCTTTAATTATCACTTGGATTCAAATAAAGAAAATTCCAAATATTTCGAATAAATTCTTCTAGAACGGTTTTGAATTTAATTATCCCATTTCAGCAAAATTCAACCCGCGTCGTGAGAAAATTTGCAGATGACTTTTGGTTCAAGAAATCGAAAATGACGGTATAACCTGTTTTTTCTTGTATTTTAGAACAATGTGAAACACACATGAACCAAAGCTGGTAGAATTTCAACTGTTCTTCCTGAAAAATATTCGGAGAAAACGGAGACCATCCGTTGGACAGAGTGTGGAAATAAACGCACAATTCTCTGAAATTATTTGGTGAACCAGTCTTTTGGAAATTAATGAACGACAACATCTCTGTTTTGAGACTCGAAACCCTAATCGACGTACAACGTCTGATGCTCTTCTTTCCGACCTATTTTCTGCACATGAAAACAAAACAGCAAAACATACACTTCATGCTTGATTAGTGGCTAGTCATTCATAAAAATGCTCACAACACTCGATAATCTCTACACAGTCAAAGCTCGAAAGCGAAACGTTCGAAACCTACCATATTCTGTGACCTTGATGTGTATGCAAAATAATGCAGATGAAGCAGGAATCTTAGGTCAAAAATTGGGGTATGACAGCTGCCCCTATTTAAGTTTCTTCTATCCGGAGATATGAAGATTAAAATCTTCGTCTCGACGAGATTGAAGGTACTTGAATACATAATATGCAATTTTTTCCCTAAGATACCGCCATTATGTTTATGATGTGAATGTAGTATTTAATTTTATGGAGAATGATACTGTATGAGATGAGATAATGCTGGAGGAACCAAGCACCAACAACCCACAGGAACATAGATTATACACTACTGGGGAAATGAGTCCTCGACTACAAATGATAGACTCTTGACGGTGAATAAAAAATTGAGAAAATACGACCTCTGACCCTAACACAGAAGGCGCCTTGCATAGTCCACAACAAAACAGATTATTGACCCAAGATAAAGGTGCGTTCACAACCTAAGGTCAAAGATAGACAAAAGATGTATCAATTTTGCTGATAACGGACTACCGACTTCTGAAGGTAGAGATTTCATAACAAACTTCTCTACGAGATTTTCCAGAGAGATATACCAATTAATGCTGAAATAATATATGGTTGTAGATACAAGCTGCTCAAATAAAGAAGCCGCCACTTGCTGTCTTCAAAAGATGTCTATAACATATAAGCTGCTCAAACAAAGAAGCTGCCACTTGCTGTTGTCCAAAGAATGTCTATAACATACAAGCTGCTCAAATAAAGAAGCCGCCACTTGCTGTCTTCCATGATGTCTATAACATACAAGCTGCTCAAATAAAGAAGCCTCCACTTGCTGTATTCCAAAAAAAAATATTAATAATGCACAAGTTGCTCATGAAGAGACCGCCGCTTGCCGTTTTCCAAAGACGTCAATAACGTACAAGTTGCTCATGAAGAGACCGCCGCTTGCCATTTTCCAAAGATGTCAATAACGTACAAGTTGCTCATGAAGAGACCGCCGCTTGTCGTTTTCCGACGATGTTAATAACGTACAAGTTACTCATGAAGAGACCGCCGCTTGCCTTTTTCCAAAAAATAATAACGCACAAGTTGCTCATGAAGAGACTGCCGCTTGTCGTTTTTTCCAAAAAATAATAACGCACAAGTTGCTCATGAAGAGACCGCCGCTTGCCGTTTTCCAAAGGTGTTTCAGAAGAAAGTTGCGATAACACTATCAGAGAATAAAATTCTTCTTCAAAGGTAACCATGAATAGATCCTTCCTGAGGAGATCAAATACTAAAATGCGCAAAATAAATGCACCATTCATCTAGGTTGTTTAGCTTGGAGAAAACTACGAGATAGCCTATGCAAGAGACAAAAACTCCATCCAGGAATAAACCAGAGAGAAGACAGTCAAACAAGACTCCACCCAATGAGAAAATAACCCAATTGGGGATTCATCCTATCCAGAAATGGACAAGGGAGGCTAAATCAAAAAATTCATCCACGAGGATTAGCTCAGTTGGGGGAATTAGAAAGGAAGCACATTTTCTGCCTAAGTTAACATTCTACTTGGAAAGAGCAGGTACGCTGTCTGAATAAGCATAAACAAAGTATACGACCCAAAATCAATGACAAATGTGAATATGCATGCGTGATATAAGTGTAAATGAGTAAATGAATGTTATGCTGACAAAACAAACAGAGGGAATATCTTGAAGATGATAAGATATCACGAAATAATAGATACTCGGCCAATCTTAAAGAGACGGAAAATAACTGGAACTGGAACCAAAAAGCAACGTCAGAGTGTATCACGCTACAAGGCTCAAGTCTTCCGGGGAGAAAAGTATTCAAATCCAATCTTCTGACACCAATAGACCATTGACATGATGCAAAACGTACCACGCTTCAGAAATCTGCTCAAATAAAGATAACCGAAATAAAGCTTAACCATAAATGCTAGGGAATCACCAAGCTTAGTACCACTAGAAACGCAAGTTTACACAACCAACACCTCATCACGATTTGAAAGAAAACATGTTCATCATGCAAGGATAAATTACTGTATCGTTTTGCATTTCATGGCTTGACTATCCTCGGAGCAACTGTTAATATTCCTTTCATTATTCAACAACATATTTAAAAATAGGAACGCGTTAAATAACTTTGTTTCAAATATTGCCAAAATTTAAAATTTTGCTCAAATTTCATTAATAAAATGGTAGTTCGCTAACAACGTGACTCCAATGGTTTACAAAAGTTTGGGAAATAGCACATAAAAGAAAAAGGTTACACAAAAAATGATCACTGTTCTCCCTAACAACTTCGAATTCTGAGATGTGCTCAAACGCCAAGACTGGTCTGACCAAAAGCCTGCATAAGCCACCCCTTCGGGTTTTCAACTTAGAAAACTGTCAACTCAAACCTAGGCGAAATACTTCTTGACTGCATCGGCGTTCACAGAGCGCGGGAGTTCCTCATCGTCCATATTTGTGAGAATAATGGAACCTCCAGAGAAAACTTTCTAAACGACATACGATCCTTCATAATTCGGAGCCCACTTGCCCCTAGAATCAGGTTGGAAAGATAATATCTTCTTGAGCACGAGGTCACCTTCTCTGAACTCGCGTGGTCGAACCTTCTTATCAAAAGCCTTCTTCATTCTTTGCTGATATGATTAACCGTGACACAACACTGTCAATCTCTTTTTTTCAATTAAATTCAACTGATCATATCTACTTTGACACCATTCAGCCGCAGAAAGCTTAGCTTCCATCAAAACTCTCATAGACGGGATCTCAACCTCTACGGGGAGTACTGCTTCCATGCCATAAACTACAGAAAATAGGGTTGCGCCTATTGAAGTTCGAACTGAAGTACGGTATCCATGTAAAGCAAACGAAAGCGTTTTATGCCAATCTTTATAAGTGACCACCATATTCTGGACAATCTTTTTGATGTTCTTGTTAGAAGCTTCAACAACCCCATTCATCTTTGGCCTGTAGGGAGAAGAATTATGATGTTCGATCTTGAACTCTTCACAAAGCTCTTTCATCATCTTGTTATTCAAATTCGAGCCATAATCAGTGATGATCTTGCTCGGGATGCCTTATCGACAAATGATCTGATTCTTGATAAATCTGACTACCACCTGTCTGGTTACATTCGCATAAGATGCTACTTCCACCCATTTAGTAAAATAATCGATTGTTACCAAGATGAAATGATGACCATTTGAAGCTTTGGGTTCAATCATTCCAATCATATCAATGCCCCACATAGAGAAAGGCCAAGGTGAAGAGATAACATTGAGGAGGGTCGGTGGCACATGTATCTTGTCTGCATAAATTTGGCATTTATGACATTTCTTCACATATTTGCAGCAATCGGATTCCATCGTCATCCAATAGTAACCAGCTCTCAATATCCTTTTAGCCATTGCATGTCCGTTGGCATGAGTGCCAAAGGATCCTTCATGTACTTCTTGCATCAGCATGTCTGCTTCATGTCTGTCTACACATCTGAGCAAGACCATGTCGTAATTCCTCTTATATAATACTTCTTCATTGAGGAAGAAACTACTTGCCAATCTCTTCAATGTCTTCCTATCTTTATTGGATGCCCCAGGCGGGTACTCTTGAGTTTGAAGAACACGTTTAATGTCATAGAACCAAGGTTTGTCTTCAGTGACTTCTTCCACTGAGAACACATGAGCAGGTTTATCGAGGCGCATAAATCAGATTGTAGGCACATCGTTCCAATCATTCACTTGAAACATCAAAGACAAAGTAGCCAAAGCATCAGCCATTTGGTTTTCATCTCTAGGGATATGATGTAATTCCACTTTGTTGAAGAAAGTTAACAATCTTCTAGCATACTCTCTGTAAGGGATCAAACCAGGATGACGAGTCTCCCATTCTCCTTTGATTTGATTAATTACCAATGCCGAGTCTCCGTATATATCAAGAATCTTAATCCTTAGATCCACTGCTTCTTCGAGATCCATAATACATGCCTCATATTCAGCCATGTTGTTCGTGCAGTCAAACTTCAATCTCGCTGTGAACGGGATATGAGTAGCTCGGGGAGTGACGATGATTGTCCCAATTCCATTTCCATAAGAATTTACAGCTCCGTCGAAAATCAAACCCCAACGGGATTCGGGATCAGGTCCTTCTTCAGGTAATGGCTCTTCATAATCTTTAGCTTTCAAGTACATAAAATCTTCATCTGGGAAGTCAAACTTGATGGATTGATAATCGTCAATTGGTTGGTGAGCCAAATGATCGGCTAAAATACTCCCTTTGATTGCTTTCTAAGTGTGATACTCAATGTCATATTCAGATATTAACATCTGCCAACGGGCTATTCTTCCAGATAAGGCAGGCTTCTCAAAGATATACTTGATCGGATCCATTTTGGAGATCAACCGAGTGGTGTGGTTAATCATATATTGGCGCAGACAGGGAGCAGCCCAAGCTAAAGCACAATAGGTCTTCTCAAGCATTGAGTATCGAGACTCACAGTCTGTGAATTTCTTACTCAGATAATAAATGGCATGTTCCTTTCTTCCAGTCTCATCTTGTTGACCAAGCACACACCCCATGGAATCTTCCAGTATAGTCAGGTACATAATCAAATGTCTTCCTTCCACCGGAGGAATCAATATGGGAGGTTCAAGTAGATATTATTTGATGCTATCAAAATCTTTCTGACAATCTTCTGTCCACACACATCCTTGGTTCTTTCAGAGAAGCTTGAAAATCGTCCCACAGGTAGCAGTCATATGAGATATAAATCTTGAAATATAGTTCAGTCTCCTAAGGAATCCTCTTACTTGTTTTTCCGTCTTGGGCGCGGGCATTTCCCGAATAGCTTTGACTTTATCAGGATCTACCGTAATACCTCTCTGACTGACGATGAAACCCAGAAGTCTTCCAGAATGAACACCAAAAGCGCACTTGTTGGGATTCAGACGGAGTTTATACTTTCTCAAATGCTGGAATAATTTCAATAAATGTTCCAAATGATCTTCTTTAGTTTGTGATTTGGCAATCATGTCATCTACATAAAATTATATCTCTTTATGCATCATATCATGGAACAAGGCAGTCATGGCCCTTTGGTACGTTGCACCAGCATTCTTCAAACCAAACGGCATTACTCGATAACAAAATGTTCCCTAAGGTGTAATGAAAGCTGTCTTCTCCATATCTTCTGGTGCCATCTTGATTTGATTATAACCAGAGAAACCATCCATGAAAGAAAAGACTTTGAACTTTGCAGTACTGTCGACCAATACGTCAATGTGTGGTAATGGAAAATCATCCTTTGGGCTAGCTCTATTCAGATCTCTATAGTCTACACACATCCGAACTTTGCCATCCTTCTTAGCAACAGGCACTATATTGGCTAACCATTGAGGATAGACCGATGTAACAAGGAAACCTGCATTAATTTTCTTTTGAACTTCTTCTTTGATCTTGTCAGCCATATCGGGACGAGTCCTTCTCAACTTTTACTTAATCGGCAGACATTTAGGTCTCAACGGCAAACGATGCTCCACAATATTGTTATCCAAACCTGGCATGTCTTGGTAGGACCAAGCAAATACATCAAGATACTCTCTGAGAAGCTCCAACATTTTCTCTTTGACCTATGGGATAAGCAATGCTCCGACCTTGACTTCCTTTTTATCTTCTTCATTACCCAAATTAATCATCTCTAAAGGCTCTTCAAACGGTTGAATAGTCTTTTCCTCGTGCTCAAGTAAACGGGAAATTTCATCAGGAATATCTTCACTATCTTCTTCCTCGGCTCTGAACACAGGGAATTCAAAGTTGGGAGGGGGCATAAGATCATTGTTTTTAATGGTTAAGTCATGGATTAATCTGCACATATGATTATGCTTTATTTTAGAAATCGATTAACATGAATGTTGTACAGATAAAACAAAAGATTATTATATTTTCCTATTACTACCAATTAATTTTCATTAGCATTTCCCAGAAAAAGTGAAAAATAAAACAGTAGTGGACAAAATAACATTTTTATTCATGATTGGCAATACTTGAAACAAAAGAGCCCAGACATCTTCTCTTTTGCCTTGGGCAGACCAAAAGGATTTATTTTCAACATAGACCGACACAAATACTTTTTCGCCTTGGGCAGAGCGAAAGTTTTTTTTTTCAAAAATAAAACAGAGCATTACTCAGAAATGTGCATCACAACAGGAATATCAACAACAATCCAGTTATGGCAAACCACTCCCTGTGTTACAAAGTCGGGTAAATCCTCTTCAAAACTGTCTCCTATTATAGCATCAACTTCAGGCGGAGTCGGATGGATAAAACCTGCGCTTCGGAAAACTTCTTGTATCGGACGGGTAACTGTATCTTGCTTAACTCTTGTAGACACGGGATGAAAACCAAGACCTTCTCCAGACTTATTCTCAGGCAAAGTCAACACCTGGCCCCAACCTTCAGCCAAACCACTCTCAACCACTCGTCGCGCATCCTCAAAAGTAGAAATAAATGTCCCTTGCTTCTTCACTTCATTATTAGCAACAGACAGAGCTTGGAATTGGGTTCCAACATCCTCATCAGCATCAATAAAATAGAAATATGACAAATGGCTTACCACCATAGCCTACTCTCCACCAATCATTATCAGCTTTCCATTCCTTACAAACTTCAATCTCTGATGGAGCGTGGAAGTGACTTCCCCTACATCATGGATCCATGGGCGACCCAATAGGAAACTATAGGCGGCACGGATATCCATTACTTGAAAAGTGATCTGAAAGGTATGAGGACCAATTATTATAGGAAGATCCACTTTACCAATGACAGTCTTCCTAGAACCATCAAACGCTTTGACAATTACTCCACTAGGTCTCATGGGAGCACCTTGGTATGAAAGTCGAGATAATGTAGTTTTTGGCATTACATTTAACGACGAACCTGTATCCACTAGCACACTTGATAAAGTATCATTTCCACAACTTATTGAGATATGCAGAGCCATATTATGGTTCCTTCCCTCCTCCGGAAGCTCTTCATCACTGAAACCAAGGTTGTTATACAAAGTAATATTTCCCACAATTCCATCAAAATGGTCAACCGTCACATCATGATCTACGAATGCTTGATCCAAGACCTTCATCAAAGATTCCCAATGGGCACCAGAATCTATTAGTAAAGCAAGCACAAAAATCTTGGAAGGAGTTTGCAATAGTTGGTCCACAATCTTGTATTCACTTCTCTTGATGAGCTTCAGAATCTCATCGTCATCGGGGTGTGGGATAGGATCATTGGTTCGGCCTACCTCAACCCTGGGTTCAACATTTCTCGCTAGAATTTCTTCTGGTATGGGCCTCCTGACTTGAACTTCTGGTCTCTTCAAAGGTACTGCTGCAAAGATATGCCCGCTTCTCGTAACTCTGCTCACATCAGCGATGTTAACAAAAGATGGCATTGTCGGTATAGGGACTTCTACCCCATTCTCGATCATTGTGGCATTATACTTATACGGTATAGCTTGGTCTGAATTGTAAGGCACAGGACCAAGTGTGTAAATGATCAAAGGAGCAACAGGTGCAGTCTGACTGTCATAAACGATCTCTATTGGTTCAGGCATATTGAATTGTGGTATTATACCATTCACTTCATTAACTAGATCTCTATCTTGTGTAATAATGATAACCCTCTGGTCTAACAATTTTTGAATATCCTTCTTCACAATAGGGCAATCAACTTCTCTTGAACAAAATTCACAAACATCATAATCATGCTGATGCCTAAAAAAGGCAAGTCTTCTTAAGCTTTGATGTAACCTGATCAACGAATCTCTTATGTGTTCAACTTGAAAAACTTGAAACTTTCCTGGACAACCTTCCACCATATTCATTAATGCTACCCCATGTCGAGTCAAAGGATTATCTCTAACATTCGGGTTAACATCCTTGAAAGACAAAATGAAGAAGTGAAAAACACAAGAAGGGGGGGTTGAATTGTAAAACTGAAAATCAATGCAATGAACAAGATATTTTTATCCTGGTTCGTTTGATCTCAAACTACTCCAGTCCACCCGTCAAGGTGATTTCGCGTCTCTCCAACGAGGTCTTAATCCACTATATTCAACTGAATATTACAAACTTCTTTAACAACTGCTAAAGCCTTCTTGATGCAAACCACAGCCCGGTTTGTCAAGGAAACACTTTCTTACAAAGAAGATAAATCTAGGTGTGTGAATGTTTTCTACAAAACTGTATCACAACTGTGATGTTACACAATTTAAGCTTATGAAACTAGATTGCTAAAATATAATTGAGTAAGGAGATATGAAGCGTTTAGCAAACTGAGAGAAGGAAGATGATGATTAGCTTTTAGGCGTGTAATATAATGTAGAGCATTAGCCAATTCAATCTTCATTGTCTTGTTTATATAACACTGAATTTGTTGAACGTTGGAGCAATATTCTTGATTCAATGCCAATAACAAACTTTCCTTATTGAGCAGATCTTGTCTGGAATGATGCCGTTGGTAATAATTCGCTTTCAATGCACAGTATCGTTGTAACTTAAAGCGTGTTCTGGTTTGGCCTCATTCTGACTCTGCTTAATTGCTGATGAACTGTTGTTGTCTTTATCAGAGTGTTGAGCACATTTCTGTTCATCAAGCTTCAGCGTACACGTGAATTATTCTTCTGATTCTGGTATTCTGATATAGCATCTTCTGATGCTGATGTTAAGAACCAATATTTTGATGCTGATTAGGCGTGCTCTTGCTGATACCTATCAGAGTTTCTGCAAAACATAACGTAATATTTTAGGTAGAAAATAGTTCATATAATGATTCACATAATTAATATATCCTTTCATTTTGTTATCATCAAAAATTAAACTTAGGGTAGTAGATTCAAACTTTGTTCTAACAATCTCCCCCTTTTTGATGATGACAAAAACTAGATATTTTTAATTGAAAATAACGTGAAAGCGTATCAGAGATAACTAAATGATAAGATGTATCAGAGTAAGAGGTTATCAAAGATAAGGGATAAAGAGATATCAGAGTTGAGAGATACTCCCTCTGAATTTATTACTTCCCTTTTTGATTCCAAGAGTTCTTCAGGATCAGATCTTTGTTGCCTTTCTTTGAACATCAGAATATCAGAGTTTTGACTATCAGAAGCTTTAGATCAGAATGTCAGAGCAGAGCTTCAGATCAGAGTCAGAGCTTTGCTTTGGGTTAGAGTATCAGAGCTTTAGTCTTCAGAATATCATGGAGCATTCTTGTACCTGTAGACTTAAGCAAAAATAGAAAACATATTCAAGTATATCAGAGTTAGAATGTTTGAGATTTTCTGTCTTAGTAATCCGTTATTATTGAAAATATCATTCTTGTTCTCCCCCTTTTTGTCAGCAATCAAAAAGTGTAAGTGATGTGCTAAAACATTTAGAGCAGAAAAACTTGTCATATTAAAAAGTTCAGAACCAAACAAAGCAGTACAACAGATAAGCAAAGAAAACATGAAAAATGGCATGAATGAAAATCTAAGGTTGGGGAGGAAGGCGTGTGAACAGGTTCTCCAGCATGGCTTTGATCTGATCAGCAGTCTCATTCTGCTTGTGCACCATGCTGACTACTGTATCTATCTTGCTATCCTGCACATCCATCCTTTCTTTCATCTTCTGGTCATTTTCATCCATCCTTTGCTGCAGACGAATGTCATTCAGCTTCAGCTCTTCCAGAGTCTGCCTGTCCAAGGCAGCTTGAGAAACATCAGAAGCAGGGAGCTTCTGAGAGCTTTCTGCAACATCTTCAGCTTGACTGGCTTCAGCTTGAATAGTCTTGTCTTCTTCTGGTTACACCTTTGAAGCTGAACGCTTCTCAGACCATGGCTCACTATCCAGAAGGAGCACGTCTTCCTGTGGCAGCTGAATTTCAACTTCCTTCAGCAGCTTGCCGAAGTTCTGTTGTGCCTGCTCATAGTTGATATCCTGCAACTTGAGGGCTTCAGCACGTACCCAAATTCTGAATTGTGACCAGAGCTGGTCAGAGGCAGCTGGATCAATCATTCCAGGACAGACTTGCTTCACAGAAGCAATCCACTGCTGCAAACCTGTTTCAAAATTCATAATACCAAAGCCAACATCTGGCTGTTTTGGTTTTGGAATGGCTATTTTATTTTTCAGATCAGCAAGACGGTCAAGGATTGTTAAATCTATGAAGGTCCTACTGGGGTTTTCTATGGTTTGTTTGGGAGCTGTTTGTTTGGGAGATGGAGTGGGAGAATCAGAGATAATAATTGGACTGGGGGAGTTTTGGGAGTATTTGGTGGTGTGGTTTCAGGCGAGGATGGCAGCTGGGCCATTGTGACCGTTGTTCCACATGGCAGCTGTATTGCCAGAGGTTGTGGTTCAGATGATTGAGGAGAATGAGGTTCAGAAGGTGGAGGAGTTGGAGTCTCAGAGTGATGAACCTCAGGTTGAGGTGATGGTGGATGAATTTCTGGTTGAGGAGAGGGAGAAGGAATTGCTGGTTATGGAGAAGGAGGAGGAATTTTTGGTTGTTCAGGGATAAGTGGTTCTTCTGGAATGGGTGAGAGAGGTTGTTCTGGTTGTGGAGAGTGGACAATTTGTGGTTCAGAGTTTAGATTATTGGAGGGGTGATCAGAGGTGTGTTGATCAATGTCAGACAACACTTTGTCAATTGCTGATGTTGTTGAAATTGTTGGTTTGGGATGTTTGGTTCGGGGTCTTCTGAGTTGTAGTGCCTCAGAAGGGTCATCTTCTAGTTCGGTTTCATCTATAGTTGGGATGGGGATTGAGATTCTATGAGAAGTTGGAGATGGGATTGATGTTGGAATAGTAGAAGAATTTAAAACAGAAGCAGCAGATAAATTACCTCTTTTCTTGGGTGTCTGCTGGGATGTTCCTTCTGAAGGGGCCTTCCTTTTATTTGTCTTCTTCAGTGTAACTTCTGGTTGAGGTTGGTGCAGATCTTTGATATTCAGATTGGGATCTGTACCATCAGCCTTGCATGCGTCCAAATATCTGAGAACCACCACTGGTTTGGATTCTATCTCAGAAAATAAAGGAAAGTCACTCAATGGGACTCTTCTGCTGGTGATATCAGCAATAGGAGTAGCGCTGGGTTCCTTTTTGATATTCTCTATTAACTTCATTTTCTTCAGATTCTTCGCGTTCAGAGGCTTCCCAACCGTTGGTTCAATGGTGCTTAACTCTTGAGCTTCTATCAGGTGCTCTATCAGCCTATTCTCAGTCAGAATATCTGATATCAACCTTCCAAAGGGTATCCAATCCCTCTTTGTTCTTTCTTCTTCCCTAGTTTCCTTCACGCTTGTTCTGAGGTGATTAAACAGAAGATGAGCCAAGTTGATTTTTACCTTCTGATTGATAAAATAGATCAAAAACTGCTGATCTATATTTATGTAATCAGGGGAACTAGTTGGCTTCCTATGATTAAAACACCCCAGAATTATCTTCGCCCAAACTCTGTGATGATCCTTCAGATCTCTGATCTTGCTGCTGGGCACCCCATGGGTGAAAATCCTTTCTGCTATGACGCCCACGTCAGCACATCTCTCAGCCATATCAATACAGCGGACGCCACCGCCACTGTAACCAATTAACCTTGCTATGTGATCCTCAGTGATCACAATCTTCTTCCCCATTATGTAGGAGGTGACTTGATGCGTTGAAGCAGTTGCATGAATCCAGAACTCCTTGACTAACATTGGGAATGTTGGTCCAACCAACCTGTCAAAATACCTTTCCCATTTCTGTGCCCTAACTTCTTCTGTTAAATCAAAGCCATTCTCCTTCAGACTACCAAAATCAATAATCAGTTCAGATAACACTTCAAGATTCTTCACTGGAGTGAGGAGTGTTCTGAATGGAACTTGGTACTGTTCAGATGATGCTTTCTTCTGAGAACCTGCAGAAGCACTGCTGGAGGTTGCCATGTTCACACTTAGGGATTTTGAGAAAAACTGAGAAAATGGGTTTGAGAGAGATGAACACAGAAAAATGCAGAGAATACTTGAGAAATAATGAGAAACTGTAAAAGATTAAAGTGAGAGGTTAACGTGTTTAAATAGGCTTCAGAATATTTTGAAAGTATAAACATTTTCAAGAAAGAGAAATAAAATCATGATTACGTTTTAAAAACATGATTACTTTCATTTAATGCTTGCTGATTTTGGGGGATTTGAGAAAGATACTTAAAACGGTTACCAGACATGTGTCTCAATGCACCCAATCAGCGTTTTGCCTTCTCAGAAGCGTGCACGCGTTCTGCTTCAGAGATATGCTGATGATTGGATGACACTTGTTTAATGTAGTGATCAGCACGTCTATCTTTGAGCTTAGACTCTCAGATCTTTAAGACTAGCATCTGATGCAGTCTGCATGTTCTATCTTTCTGAAAGGAGATTGATCAGAGGTTCACAGTAAAACAAATACATTCTGAAGATAAATATATGGAATTAAAACATTTTCACTCTGGACAGATTTTCATGCTGAGATGTTTCAGAATGAAATTGAACCTATCTTCAGAAAGGGGTTTAGTGAAGATATCAGCCCATTGATGGTCTGTATCTATAAATTTTAAGTTCAAAATACCTTTCTGAATATAGTCCCTAATGAAATGATGTTTTATTTCTATATGCTTAGCTCTAGAATGTAAAATAGGATTCTTACTTAAGCAAATAGCAGAAGTATTATCACAGAGTATAGGGATGTTACTCTCAAAAATCTGGAAGTCTTCAAGATGACTTTTCATCCAGAGCATTTGTGTGCTACATCCTGCTGCTGCTATGTACTCAGCTTCTGCTATTGATAGCGCAATTGTTGATTGCCTTTTGCTGGACCAAGAGATCAGATTTTCTCCCAGAAACTGGCAGCTTCCAGAAGTAGTTTTACGCTCTACTCTGTCTCCAGCAAAGTCAGCATCGCAGTATCCTACTAAACTGTAATCACTAGATTTTCTATAAAACAAACCCAGATTAGTAGTACCTTTCAGATACTTGAAAATTCGCTTAACAACTGTTAAGTTAGATTCTCTAGGATCTGATTGGAATCTAGCACAAATATAAACGCTGAATAATATATCAGGTCTTGAAGCTGTTAGATAAAGGAGAGAACCAATCATACCTCTGTAGACTTTCTGTTCTACATTTTTGCTTACCTATTCTCTTTCCAGAATGCATGTGGGATGCATTGGAATCTTTGATGGCATACATTATGAGAGGTCAAATTTCTTCAGAAGATCTCTGATGTATTTGCTCTGATGAATGTAAGTTCCCTCTGAAGTTTGATTGATCTGAATTCCTAGAAAGAATTTCAGTTCCCCCATGAGGCTCATCTCAAATTCTGCCTGCATACACTTAGCAAATTTTCTTCCAAGAGAAGGATTAGTAAAACCAAAGATAATATCATCAACATAAATTTGACAGACTAAGATGTCATTCTTAACTGATTTACAGAATAAGGTAGTGTCCACCTTCCCTCTGGTGAATTCATTTTCTAACAGAAAGTTACTTAGCCTTTCATACCAAGCTCTGGGAGCTTGTTTCAGACCATATAGTGACTTCTTTAGTTTGAAAACATGTTCTGGATGTTTTGTATTTTAAAAACCAGGGGGGTGGTGCACATAAACCTCTTCTTCTATATAACCATTTAAGAATGCACTCTTGACATCCATCTGATACAGAGTGATGCCTCTATTAACAGCAAATGAAATTAAAAGTCTGATAGATTCTAACCTGGCGACTGGAGCAAAGGTTTCTGTGTAGTCTATCCCCTCTTGCTGACTATAACCTTGTGCAACCATTCGTGCTTTGTTTCTGATGACTTCACCTTGTTCATTTAGCTTGTTTCTGAAGACCCATCTTGTTCCAATGACGTTGAATCATTTTGGTCTGGGAACAAGATCCCATACGTCATTTCTGGTGAATTGATTCAGCTCTTCTTGCATTGCCAGAATCCAGTCATTATCCCAAAGTGCTTCATCAATAGAAGAAGGTTCAATCAGAGACACAAGTCCCATGAGGGTTTCTTCAGAGTTTCTGAAGCTTGCTCTTGTTCTGATTGGATCTTCCTTTCTTCCTTGGATAGTCTCTTCTGGGTGATCCAAGCTGCTTCTGGGTAATCTCTTCTGAGGTTGATCAGCAGCTGTTGTAGGATTGCTAGCAGTGCTCCTTTCAGATGTTGAAGGATTGTCTGTGTTGAGAGCTTCTGATGACTTATCTTCAGAACCTGTAAATTCAATTTCCATACCTGCAAAAACTTCATTCTGCTTTGACTTTTCAGAGTCAAGCTTATCATCAAAACGAACACTGATTGATTCTTCCACAATCTGTGTTTCTGTATTGTATACTCTATATCCTCTTGAGCGTTCAGAGTATCCTAACATAATACACTTCTGTGCTTTAGAGTCAAACTTGTTCAAATAATTCTTTGTATTTAACATAAAACAGGTACATCCAAATGGATGAAAATATGAAATGTTGGGCTTTCTGTTCTTCCACAATTCATATGGAGTCTTTTCCAGAATAGGTCTTATTGAGATTCTATTCTGAATGTAGCACGCTGTGTTTATTGCCTATGCCCAGAAGATCTTAGCAACGTTTGTCTCATTGATCATGGTTCTGGCCATTTCTTGCAATGTTCTGTTCTTTCGTTCTACAACTCCATTTTGTTGGGGAGTTCTAGGACAAGAGAAATCATGCAGAATGCCTCTGTCATTAAAGAATGAATCAAAATCTTTGTTTTCAAATTCTCCACCATGATCACTTCTGACTTTAACGATTCTAAGATCCTTTTCATTCTGAACTTGGTTACAGAAGGTAACAAACACAGAGTGTGACTCGTCCTTGTGTCTTAAGAACTTTACCCATGTCCATTTGCTATAGTCATCTACGATTACTAACCCATACTTATTGCCACTGACTGAAGCAGTTTTAACTGGTCCAAATAAGTTAATGTACAGAAGTTCTAATGGCTTAGAGGTAGAAACAACATTTTTAGATTTAAATGAAGGTTTTGCAAACTTGCCTTTCTGACATGCTTCACATAGAGCATCTGAATTGAACTTCAAATTAGGAAGTCCTCTGACCAGATTGAGTTTGTTAATCTGAGATATTCTTCTCATACTAACATGCCCCAATCTTCTGTGCCAGATCCACTGCTCGTTGTTAACAGACAGAAGGCACTTTACATTCTGACTTTTCAGTTCAGAAAGTTTGATTTTGTAAATGTTGTTTTTCCTCTTTCCATTAAACAGGATAGTCCCATCTTTCTGACTAACAGCTTTACATGATTTTTGATTAAAGATTATATCATAACCGTTATCACTTAATTGACTTATGGATAACAGATTATGCATTAATCCATCTACTAGCAGAACATTATTAATAGAGGGAAGATTTCCATTACCTACAGTTCCAGAGCCAATTATCTTTCCCCTCTGATTGCCTCCAAAGCCAACGTGGCCTCCAGGCTTAAGTTCCAGGCTTTGGAACATATGCCTTCTTCCCGTCATGTGTCGCGAGCAGCCACAGTCCAGGTACCATGACTGGTGTTTCTGACTTGCTGCTAAAGATATCTGCAACATGTATTATTTTATCCTTAGGTACCTAGATTTTCTTGGGTCCTGATTTGTTAGATTTACCAAAACTCTGGTTGAATTTTGGTTTCACAGAGTACTTACTGCTAGTGTATTTAATATCATGTGTGTGACCATACACAAAATGTGAATTCAGAGGAGTGTGTTTAATGGTTAAGTCCATGACATTCTTTGGTGTAGGAACCTTACCTTGGTATCCTATTCCCTTCCTGCCGTTTCTGCTAACTCCATAGATCATTGAAGCCATTTTGCTTCTATCTATGCTTTTAGCAAGGAACTTCTGGAAAATGTGATCATACTCCTTGATGATCTCATCAGCGTTGCTGGGAGTTTTAGAAATTGGTTCCTTCTGAGAGTTTTGTAAGGTATTTTCTAATTTTGAAATTTTAATTCTCAGCTCAGAATTCTCCAATTTAAGACTCTTAGTCTTATTAGAGTCAGATTCAAGATTCCTTTTCAGGTCTCTGAATTTAATTCTAATTTGCTGATACCTTTCCAGAATCTCATTAAGGCTTTCAGCAAGTTCAGCCTTGGTAAAATTAACAGCAAAGTTAGGAAATACCTCTTCAGTATCTGATTCTGAGTCTGATTCAGAAGCTTCACTCTCTTCTGAAATGTTGGCCATGAGAGCTATGTTTGCTCTCTCATCATCTGATTCTGAGTCAGCTTCAGACGAGTCAGAGTCATCCCATGTAGCCATGAGACTTTTCTTCTTTTCTCTTCCAAACTTCTTTTTGGGCTTTTCCCTCTGAAGCTTTGGGCAGTCACTCTTGTAGTGTCCTTGCTCATTGCACTCATAGCAGATGATGTCCTTGGTGTTTGGCTTTCTGCTACCTGAGGAGCCTTCAGATCTTCTGTATCCAGAGGAAGAGCCTGTCCTTCTATATCTGGAGGAAGACTCGTTCTGATCAGATCTTCTAGGATTCCTGAACTTCCTTTGCCTCTGCTTCCACAGTTGATTCACTCTTCTGGAGAGGAGGGAGAGTTCGTCTTCTTCTTGCTTCTGGGGTTCATCAGCTTCTAGCTCTATCTCATGACTTATGAGGGAGATGATAAGTTCCTCCAGAGAAATTTTGTTGAGATCTTTTGCTAGCTTCAAAGCTGTAACCATTGGCCTCCACTGCTTGGGTAAACTTCTGATGATTTTCTTGACGTGATCAGCAGTAGAGTAACCTTTGTCCAGAACCTTGAGACCAGCTACCAGAATCTAGAATCTTGAGAACATTGTTTCAATGGATTCACTTTCTTCCATTTTGAATGCCTCATACTTTTGAATGAGCGCCAGAGCTTTAGTTTCTTTGACCTGAACGTTGCCCTCATGCGTCATTCTGAGTGAGTCAAACATGTTCTTTGCTGTGTCTCTGTTGGAGATCTTTTCATATTCAGCATACGAGATGGCGCTGAGAAGGATGGTTCTGGCCTTGTGGTGATTCTTGAAGTCACGCTTTTGTTGGTCAGTCATTGTTTTTCTATCAATCTTCTGACCGCTTGCATTCATAGGGTGCGTGTATCCATCTGTCACCATATCCGACAGATCAGCATCATGTTCCAGAAAGAAGCTTTCAATTCTGTCTTTCCAGTAATCAAAGTTTTCTCCATCAAATACTGGAGGTTTTCTGCTGAATCTGTCTATGTCCTCATGGTTGTCATTGCTGGTGTGAGAATAGTTTCCTGCCATTGTGTTTTTCTGACGCTGGATCTTGTACTGACATGGTTAAGTGTTTTAGCTCAGAACCAGGCGCTCTGATGCCAATTGAAGAAGTGAAAAACACAAGAAGGGGGGGTTGAATTGTAAAACTGAAAATCAATGCAATGAACAAGATATTTTTATCCTGGTTTGTTTGATCTCAAACTACTCCAGTCCACCCGTCAAGGTGATTTCGCCTCTCTCCAACGAGGTCTTAATCCACTATATTCAACTGAATATTACAAACTGCTTTAACAACTGCTAAAGCCTTCTTGATGCAAACCACAGCCCGGTTTGTCAAGGAAACACTTTCTTACAAAGAAGATAAATCTAGGTGTGTGAATGTTTTCTACAAAACTGTATCACAACTGTGATGTTACACAATTTAAGCTTATGAAACTAGATTGCTAAAATATAATTGAGTAAGGAGATATGAAGCGTTTAGCAAACTGAGAGAAGGAAGATGATGATTAGCTTTTAGGCGTGTAATATAATGTAGAGCATTAGCCAATTCAATCTTCATTGTCTTGTTTATATAGCACTGAATTTGTTGAACGTTGGAGCAATATTCTTGATTCAATGCCAATAACAAACTTTCCTTATTGAGCAGATCTTGTCTGGAATGATGCCGTTGGTAATAATTCGCTTTCAATGCACAGTATCGTTGTAACTTAAAGCGTGTTCTGGCTTGGCCTCATTCTGACTCTGCTTAATTGCTGATGAACTGTTGTTGTCTTTATCAGAGTGTTGAGCGCAGTTCTGTTCATCAAGCTTCAGCGTACACGTGAATTATTCTTCTGATTCTGGTATTCTGATATAGCATCTTCTGATGCTGATGTTAAGAACCAATATTTTGATGCTGATTAGGCGTGCTCTTGCTGATACCTATTAGAGTTTCTGCAAAACATAACGTAATATTTTAGGTAGCAAATAGTTCACATAATGATTCACATAATTAATATATCCTTTCATTTTGTTATCATCAAAACTTAAACTTAGGGTAGTAGATTCAAACTTTGTTCTAACACAAAATACCGTTCTTAATCAACCTCTGCACATCCGACTTTAAAGCAAAGTAATTTTCAATGTTGTGCCTCGACGACCCTTGATGATACGCACATAACTGATTCGCCTTGTACCGGGGAGAAGTACTATTCGGTGCGATAGGAGGAGGCTTCGTCGTTATGAGGTTTTCGTGATCAGGGCGGGGAACAACTCAGTGTAAGTCATGGGAATGGTATCAAATTGCGGTTTCCTTAGTGAACGATTCTGGTTATTAAATTGATGAGCCTATTGTCGAGGCTGCTGTTGAAATGGCCGTTGCTGAATTGGTGGGGTTTGATGAGTTGGGGTCAACATTGTTGGGCGGAAAGCCGGAGTGACTGCCGCAACATGTGAATAGCTTCTCCTTGATCTCCCAGGAAAAATTACACTGATATCTTGTTATTTCCTTTTAGGGAAAACACTTCCAAACTTCTTGATACTTCTAGATGGACTTCCTTCTTTGACCAAACGTCCCTCACGAATTCCTTCCTCCAGCCGCATGCCCATACTTACCATCTCGGTGAAGTCACTGGGTGAACTTGCAATCATTCTTTCATAATAAAAAGAACCTAAAGTCTTTAGGAAGATCTTTTTCATTTCCTTCTCTTCAAGAGGGGGATAAATCTGAGCAGCAATCTCGCGCCACCTCTGGGCGTATTCTTTAAAGGACTCCCTGTCTTTCTGGGACATCGCCCGAAGTTGATCTCTGTCTGGCGCCATGTCGACATTGAACTTATACTGGCGAACAAAAGCATCACTAAGATCGTTGAAATTACGGATCTGGATGCTATCCAAACCCATGTACCATTTCAAAACGGCACCAGTCAAACTGTCTTGGAAGTAGTGAATTAACAAATTATGATCGTTGGAATAAGCAGACATCTTTCTTACATAGATGGTTAAATGACTCTGCGGACACGAATCACCTTTATACCTTTCAAAGTCCGCCACTTTGAATTTGGTAGGGAATTTTACATTTGGAACTAAACACAAATAATGAGCATTCTTTCCATACAAGTCTTTTCCTTTCAGCGCTCTGATTTCCCTCTGCATCTCTTGAAACTGGTCTTGAAATTCCTCCATTCTATCGAAAAGACCCAGACTTTCAGCAGGCTCAGCATGATAAGTAGGTTCATTCATGTATGGCATAGAATGAACCACATGAGCGATAATTATCATCACTGGTTGAGTAAAAGGTGCCACCGGCGGAATTACAGGCGGCACAATAGTTGTATCCGGTTGAGGAAAGGACACAGCGGGTTGAATCAAAGATTATACGGCAGGATGATACCCTTCTGGAATGAAGTTATAAGGCATTCCCCACAAAAAATCTTTCGGCATCTGATGTTGAAGTGGAGAGTTCACTTGAGTCACATATGTTGGAGCAGTGACAATCTCAGAAACCACAGTAGTTGAAGTTTGAATCTCAGCGGCTGAAGTCGATGGCTGATTCTGATCAACCATCAAGCTTTCGACTAGCGCAATTAACTTTTCCATTCCGACACTAAGGGTAGAAACCTCCTCGTGAAGCTTGTGGTTTTCCTGTTCCAGATCTTCCATCTTCCTTTGATGATTGGCTCGGGTATCGTACCGATGAGACAGCTTGACAATCTATCAGAGTGGAAAAAGAAACAAGGATAAGACTTTAGAAAACATGTGAAGTGGAATGTTGGATGATGCATGATATGCGATGCAAATGATCGTTTATTTTGATAGTTTTTTCAAGGAACTTCGATAATTTTGCACACATCAATGGTAAAGGAATTTGGAACAACAAAAACTCATTTCATTAATCAAAGCGGTAAATTACAACTTACAACTTTGGAACAACAAAACAATAAATTACAACCTTGGGACAACAACCCAATAATAAAAAGCAATAAATTACAACTTTGGGACAACAACCCCATAATAAAAGCAGTAAATTACAACTTTGGAACATGAAGCCCTTTTACAGAATTTTACAAAATGACATTAGTAATAAAAAATAAAACTAAGAGCCAAAGATCACTCAGAATCATCAGATGAAGGACCAAATGCCAACTGTAACTGGAGCTTCATGATCTTCTCTTCATAAAAGTCTTCCATCTCTTTCTTCTAAGCTACCAGTCGATTAATGATTTCCTTTTGTGGATTAGGAACAAGAGCAACGCTTACCGAATCTTCCTTCTTTCTCTTCCTTTCGCTAGCATATTTCTTGAGTAAAGCATCCTTTTGATGAAGCTTCTCATAATGATCAATGAACCAGCCGTCTTGAATAAATAGCAAATCCTCCTTTTCCTTTAGCTGTCGAGTCAGGACCCTATTCTCATATTCCGACATATTATACTTTTCCTTCCATGCATCTCTCTCGGACTTCATCCTAGCCAGATTTCCTTGGTATTCCCTCATGTTTTCGATAGGGATATCAATAGATGATGATGCAACAGTAAGGAATAAAGGTTTCTTGGGTTTATAAGGCATATTGAGAGCACAAGCCCTAGAACAGACCCATTGTAGGTAAGGCTCCAAAGAAACAGCACCTCTCTGTCCTAACATGTCTCTCCCTTTTCTATGGATGTGATGCCAAGCTCCTTCGATCTCCTTCTTAGCTGCTTGGTGTTCTTGTCCTTCTTGTAGAAAGAAACCACTCACATGAATTTTGTTTGGCTTGTCCCTCATCGGGTATCCAAACTGACGGCGCGCGAGAACAAGATTATAGTTAATTCCTTCTTTCGTACCAAGAAGAGGCACGTTAGGAAAAGCACCACAGCTATTGATGATCTTCACGTCATAGTAAGCTCGATTATACCAATCTACGTCGAAATGAGTGAGAGCCATAATTTTTTCCGCCCATCGTGGCTCCTTCTCGAGATCCCAGAAAACATCAGACCTAGGTAGATGAGAAACATACCACTGATACAACAACGGTGCACAACAAATAATCATCCCTCCTTGATAAGAGTTTTGAAGATGGATGGAGTAGTAGGTATCTCCTAGCAGCATAGGGACCGGATTTCCAATCAAGAATATTCTGATGGCGTTGATATCCACAAACTTATCAACGTTAGGAAACAAGAATAGGCCATAAGCGAGTAAAGCAAAGACGTCTTCAAAGGCAATAGTATCTTTTATCTCAGCGAAATGATGAGCTTTCTTCAACAAAAACTGCACAGATAAGCCTCGGATTCCCCCTTTGGTAGTCATGTTCTGCTCTATCTCCGACTTCCTCAAGTGGGTGATGGTCGCTATCTCATGAGATTTGGGTTCCTCTTCTAAACCAGAAAAAGGAACACAGTCGATGATCGGCAAACCAAGTATGTAGGAGTACTCCTCCAAGGTGAGCATTAACTGGTAATCCGGAAAGGTGAAGCATTGATACAAAGGATCGTAGAATTGGACCAACGTACTAAGGATGCCTTCCTTCATCTTGCGCTTCATGAGAGGTATAATGGACCCATATCTCTTCTGAAACTCCGTCGGGTTCTCGATCTTAGGAATCAAACTCTTCAGCTCTTCAATCTCAAGCTCCTTAAAACTATAACTTCGAGTGTTTCTTCTTCCAAACTCCATAATAACAGTACCTGAGATGTCCTCAAAAATCATTCTTAAGTTCCTTGAAAACATGTTTTACAAAAAATGTTTATGGATGTATGGATGAATGATAATGCAACAGTTACACAAAAGTTCACAAATATGGGGTTCAAAGGTTCAACTCTTCGAGCATGGAGTCAAAGGTAAAGCCCACCCCAGGGTATGTACTAAAGGTTTAATCACACCTGCAAGACAAGGTTCTAAAAGTTCCCAGAGTCTACATTCCTCCTTCGGATATTACCAACGTATTGATTACTCAATAATTAGCAATATTCTCAAGAGAAACTCATCCGAGCGTAGCATCGCGTGACAACTACTTCCGGATTACTCCGTTATAGTCTCCGCGCTACACCTAAAAGGCCAAGATGGGTTAGTGTTCTACGGTTCTCAGCTTCTCTGGCTCCCAGGTCAAAAATAATAATGTCTTCCCAATTACTCGGTAAACAAATACTACGTTCAAAAGGGCCTTCCACTGAGTGGGGGATTTCATGCCTCCTTCTTCGGGATTACTCCCTCAAAGTTAACATGACTATACCGTCCGTCCTATTCTTAAGTGTAACTTAATCCGGGTATAGGATTCATCCTTTGCAAAAAACCCAAACAACCCCAATATAAACATATAATCAAACAAATCAAATAAATAATAATAAAACAGATAAGACAAACTAGGCTTAACCCACTTAGGGATGGACCAGCAAGAGGTCAATCTTTCCCCAGCAGAGTCGCCATTCTGTAGCGATAAAAAATGTAGCGGGGTAAATCGGAGATCGAGCTATTAATTAACTCGTCTCACAAAAAGCAAGAGTCACCACCGTGATTTATTATTTCCAAGGGAAAAGGGGAAAGAGCAAAATAAACCCTAAAGTATGCAATGTAAAATAATACTTTAAAAGTAATGAAAATACAAGGCATTTTGAAAAGAGATATGGAGTTCGGGGGTTGGTTATACAATGGGAAGGTATTAGCACCCAATGCATCTATAGTATTCTATAGGAACCTTTTGAAATATCTGTTTATTAAAAAGTTTGTTTGATTAAAAATAAATTGTTTGGCCAAAATGGGCATGGACGAGTTTTTTTGAAGATACGACGACCAAACGTCGAAGTTTTGACTTGAAAAGTGTGAGTTTTGAAAAATTGAATATTTGGGAAAATTATCTTAAGTTTAAAAAAAAATAATAAACGAAAGATGAATGAGGGTATTCACACGATGTTTTTGATGACATGAAGTCGACAAAAATTAAACAATTCCCTTGGATTTAAGACGAACGAAAGATATGCGGATTAACGATCGATTAATTAAAATTACAATTGAACAATTTAACTAATGAAATTTAAACCATACTAGCATGCATTTTAACGATTAAATAAATAATCAAAAGTACATAAAAATTAAATTACGAAACCATAGATTTTTAATAATTAAACACATAACAAAAATCAGATCATGAAACATGTATTTTTGAATAATTAAATAAACAACAACACAAAATAAAATAGAACTAATAGTATATTGACAAAATTAAATAAAAGATGAAATTTTAATTAGACATGTTTTTATGTGTTTTTTACAATAGTTAATAATTATACAGCAAAGTAAATTAATATATAATCAAGTATGTTTAAATAAAAGGGAAATATGGCTAAAAGAATAAAAGACAGAAAAATGACCCAACAAGGAATTGAACTCAGGTCTTAAGGGTGCTGTTAATATTCTTTGCCAATTGAGCTAGGCTGTTATTCATTTACTAGCATGAGTTAATAAAACATAAGGGAAAAAATAAAACTAAAATTGGACCAAAATAGGCCCAATGGGCCATCCAGGTCATGAAGGGAAGGAACAAAGAAAATGTAACCCGAATATTCTAATGGAGGCGCGACGCATATGCTGGAAAGGGGAAAGGAACAATTAAAATAATGTTATGATAAGTTCTATGCTCTACTGCTTTACTGTCAAACGAAAAAAAAAACAAAAAAAGGACTTTCTCTTGATTCAACGTCACTTCCTCTCTCTCGCGGACTTAATTCTTCTCCTTCTCTCTCTATTACAAATCCACTTCTCTTCATCTCCCTCTTGCATATTCCCTTATCTCATCCAAACCAGCAACTGAAACGTCTTCGCCATCTTCTTTAGCAGACCCTCCATTTCCAAAATCCTATCCTCATATTCCGGCAGCCCACTGTACCCATCACCAACAACTCCTTCAACGGATTTCACCGCAAACCACCTAATCAACTGAACCAACCCAGCAAGCATCAACAATAACACAAAATTCTTTGCAAAGATCCTCGCCACAGTAACCCAAAAGTATGGATTTTGTGTTGAACAATCCATTTCCTGATAGATTCGATTTGTGTTTGAGCAACCGCCACTGTAGAGTGCGAGAGAGAAGGTGAAGAAAAAATGAAGGAAGAGGTAATAAGAATGTGGCTAGAGAAGAGGTTTTTCGGCTTTATATATTGTGTGGAAATTTTGGTTGAAAAAAAAAATTCAAATGAGACGTTAAGGGAGTAAAATGAGAAGTTGTAATTGAAAACCGGGTTAGTGACGTGGTGGAACGAGGTTTAGGTTTTATGTTAAGCATGTGATTATGAGAAGAGATGTTTTTTTTACAGGCTCTAAAGTTTTGAAGATTTGGGATTTTAGTGACAGTAGGTTTTAAATTTGGAGGTTTTATACTGGGTTTTGATTTTAACAGGTTGAGGTTTTAAGATACAGCAGCTTCCAAAATTCTAACATGTTTAAGGTTTGTGCATTTTATTGGTTCTAACATGCTGTCATGTTTGTACAGGTTAAGGTGGTTTTATGCAGGTTCTGAGGTTTTAAGATTTGTAACAGCAAAATGGATAACAAGTTTTTTTTGGACAGCAAGTGTTATTGGTTAATCGGATCACATAAAGTAAGCTCTATAATTTATTTCTGATATTCTTTAAAATTGTTTTCTTTTCTTGTGTTTATTAATACTAACGTTTTCGAAATATAACAAATTGCAGCAACTAACAAAAAATCAGCAAGGAAAATAATGAAGAAACAAGCATCATGTAGCAGAAAAAATGGCATAATAAAATGGTTCAAACATGAATATATGCAGCAATGTATAGGGAGGAGGAAGAAATAATACCTATCAGAGCCTCTTCGATGGGGCTTCTAAAAAATAGTAAGTTTTCTTGAGTGCTATATTTCTTCCTTGCTGATTTTTTTATAGAAAAACACCAATTTTTTTGTTTTCACTCTTGCTGAAACATTAGAACAAAACCAATTTTTCAGTTTTCTTCAACTGCTGAATTTTTTGACTTCTACCCCCTTTTGTGTTGACAAAGGCTCTTATTTATAGTGGAGTGTGTGGGGTTTTGGGGGAAAAAGCAGTAGAGATTTGAACTATTTTGGCAAGCTGTTTCCATGCTTTGTTCATACCATTTATTTTAGCCATATTGATGCAAACTGTGGTTACTTTGATGCAGGTTGGAGCAGATTTTGGCAGCACTTGGAGCTGCTGTATGTTGCTGTTTTTCTTACTGTTTGTAGCATTTTACAACATCTCTCTTTGCTGATTTTTTTCAGGCTGTTTGGAGCATTGTTGACCAATAAAAATACAACAAAATTGGGCTTGAAGATGGGTTGCAAAGTGGACTGCATTAGCAACTTTGCTGAATTTTTTTTTAGTGTTGAAAATATATTTGTACAAACTTGTAGCTTCTTTGCAACCTTGTAATAAACTCAAATAAATTTTAACATGAATAAACATGCATTCTTCAATATATTCTCAATTCTTTTGGTAGTTATGAATAATCTTGAATCTTCACATAAACATGAATCTTGATATATCTTGATAAAAATTCAAGATCTTCCATTTAAATTTGGGAAATAATTGAATAGTACTTGGATGAATTGTTGAATGATGAATAAATAATAATGCAAGTCTTGGACTTTAATCTTGCACTTTTGTAATAGAAATCCAAATAATTCAAATGGATTAAACTTGTAATCAAATAGAATTCCTTATGTAATTAAATAGAATTCCCCACTAACTTCTTGAAATAATGCTTTATGTATTTAAATAACCATGATGTAGATCCACCAAAATAATCACAAGAATAATCTTGAATAAATATTTCATGCGATGAAATGAATATTCTTGGATGAGATCTCTTGATAGCTCCTCTTTAATTATCAATTGGATTCAAATAAAGAAAATTCCAAATATTCCGAATAAATTCTTCTAGAACGGTTTTGAATTTAATTATCCCATTTCAACGAAATTCAACCTGCGTCGTGAGAAAATTTGCAGATGACTTTTGGTTCAAGAAATCGAAAATGACGGTATAACCTATTTTTTCTTGTATTTTAGAACAATGTGAAACACACATGAACCAAAGCTGGTAGAATTTCAATTGTTCTTCCTGAAAAATATTCAGAGAAAACGGAGACCATCCGTTGGACAGTGTATGGAAATAAACGCACAATTCTCTGAAATTCTTTGGTGAACCAGTCTTTTGGAAATTCATGAACGATAACATCTTTGTCCTGAGACTCAAAACCCTGATCGACGTACAACATCTGATGCTCTTCTTTCAGACCTATTTTCTGCACATGAAAACAAAACAGCAAAACATACACTTCGTGCTTGATTAGTGGTTAGTCATTCATAAAAATGGTCACAACACTCGATAATCTCTACACAGTCAAAGCTCGAAAGCGAAACATTCGAAACCTATCGTATTCTGTGACCTTGATGTGTATGCAAAATAATGCAGATGAAGCAGGAATCTTAGGTCAAAAATTGGGGTATGACAGCATGGTGTCTCGTCCAATATTGTTTCGGATGGAGACCCAAAGTTTACTTCACGATTTTGGAAGGAGTTTCACCATGAGATAGGAACTAAATTGAATTTGAGCACTTCAAATAATCCTCATACTGATGGCCAAACAGAAAGGACTATCCAGACCATAGAAGATATGTTAAGGGCTTCTATTCTTGAGAGTGGTGGAAATTGGAAAGATCATTTACCCTTGATTGAATTTGCGTATAACAATAGATATCATTCGAGTATCGGTATGGCACCATACAAAGCTTTGTATGGAAGTAAATTTTGATCATCGTTGTTTTGGTCGGAAGTTAGTGAAAAGGGAATCCTTGGACCAAATATAAATAAAGAGATGACAGATAAGATTAAAACGATCCAAGAGAAAATGAGGAAAGCACAAGATCGCCAAAAGAGTTATGCAGATAAAAGAAGAAGACCTTTAGAATTTGAAGAAGGTGATCACGTGTATTTGAAGGTTACACCGAGGTTAAAGTTGAAAGGATCATTTAAGACTACGAGGCTTAGTCCAAGATATGTAGGACCTTATCATATCATGGGATGAGTAGGTAAAGTTGTATACCAGTTAGCGTTACCTCATTCACCATCTAGATTGCATGATGTTTTCCATGTGTCTCAACTTTGAAAGTTCGTGCCAGACTGTTTTCATCATATCCTTTCAGATTCCATTAAGATAGAACCAGATCTTTCCTATCAGCCGCAACCCGTTTGTATTTTGGAGTACGCTAATAAAACCTTGAAGAGTAAGGAGATACCTCTTGTGAAAGTGATTTGGGAAGCATCTCGTCTCGATGAAGCTACTTAGGAGTTCGAGTAAGAGATGAGAGATTGTTATCCTCATCTATTCTGGTTAGTTTTCGAATTCGAGGAAGAATTGTAATTTCAGGGAGGGAGAATATTATACCTGGTATTATAATTAACTCCTAATGACATAACTAACTTATGTTGAGTAATGGTTATTAGAAGATTAATGTATGATACATAATCCATATAGTTTTATGTTGGATTAAAAATATAAGTATAAGGATGATGAAGGGTATTATAGTCTATTCCGAATCAAATTAGAATTAGGAAGGGTTTTGTGTTATTATCCTATTCTCATTTAGAAATCAAAATCAGAATTTTGGAGAGAAATAGAAAGAGAGGAAGAACGTGAAAGGGAGGAAGAAAGGGCAAGAGTATTTCTATTGCATGCAATCCAAGCCTAGCTCAAATCATCTTTTATGTCCTATTTTCGCAGCTTCTTCTTCATCAATCTAAGGTGAGTCTCTTAGATAATGACTTTAAAGATTTGGGGATTATGACATGTTTGGGGATTTAGGGTTTGGGAGGTGAAATGATGATGCATACATGTTATTTCTCATGTTTGATATTCATATCACTTGTTCCTATTCGTATTTTGTTGTGGGTATGTTGATTGAAGTGGAAAAATGGGGGTTTTAGAGATCCAAGGATTAACTGAGTTCGTACTGAATTTTTTGCAGAATCGTAGAGAGTGCTTAGTGCGAAGATTTGCGCTTCGCGTGGTCACCTTTGTAATTGAAGGTTGGACTTTTTGAAAATCGTGCTTAGCGCGCTAGCCAAAATTTTGAAAAAAATAAGTCCTAGGTTGCGCTGGCAACTGCGCTTAGCATGAAAGCTTCTGCCATATTTTTTCTTAACTCTTCCATGAGATGTAATATTAATCCATAACCTTAACTAACCATGCACTTTTTCTTATATGACCTCTTTGAGCATAAAATGTGATAAAAATGGGCTTTTTTAAAAACCACTTTTTCGAAGAAATTTTATGTTCCATAGGTTGGAAGTATATGGAATGTTATTTTTCCCCTCATGTGTAACCATTCCATATATAAATGGAATGTTTCCGAAGCTCCCGTATATTGATGAATGTACTTAATGCTTTGAATTCCACTTGTTTATTCAATTCTTATATATATATATATATATATATATATATATATATATATATATATATATATATATATATATATATATATATATATATATATATATATATATATATATATATATATATATATATATATATATATATATATATATATATATATATATATATATATATATATATATATATATATATATATATATATATATATATATGTGTGTGTGTGTGTGTGTGTGTGTGTGTGTGTGTGTGTGTGTGTGTGTGTGTGTGTGTGTGTGTGTGTGTGTGTGTGTGTGTTTGTGTGTGTGTGTGTGTGTGTGTGTGTGTGTGTGTGTGTGTGTGTGTGTTTGTGTGTGTGCGCGAGCGTGATGTTAAGTGAATTTCAATGTTTCTCGTCATTTCAGCTGAATGTTCAGATCATTTTGCTTGGTGGCTTGATATGATTGCTTGAATATGCGTGAATCGAAATAGAGTCATACTACTAGGTATTAAATCCCTTATGACTAGAACTATCTGTTGCGATGGGGCAAGTGTGGGTCTTTATGGCATGTGCCCACTTGATTATTTTCAGCGTTCTCAGATGGGTCATACACACCTGAGCTACCAAAGGCGATGTGCAAGTACGGGTCTTCAGGCGTTCCCACTAAATCTCATATGTATGCTTGGTATGACATGTGAGTGATGCCAAGTAGGTAATATCACTAGGATGACTTGTCTCTAGTGACGCCAAATAGGCAATGTCACTAGGCTTTCGCTCGGTGGGCTTGTGCGTTCAAGAAGACGTGTTGCACTTGGTAACACACCGGCATATTAAGAATGAATACCATTGCGATGCTTGATATGATGGGGTTGTGAAGCCATGTAGGCAGTGTCAAGAGGAACTCATTTCAGATGAAGTTCTATTTAAGAATGATCTGAGTTTACCATACGGTGTGCTTGAGCAAGTCTCTTGATATTTAGGCACTCGAGACTCACTAAGGGTGTGGGATAGGTGGGCCTACATAGATAGGTAGAACTTATGTATTCCCCTCACATGGGAACGGGTTTGCATATCGCGGTATTTGATTATTTGTGTTGTTGCCTCATTGGTTAGTTATGGGACTTCCAATGATAATGTTATTCTATTGTGTAATTGTACCGAACGGTAAGATAAATTCCATATTCTTGGTTAATCCATTTGATACATGTACCCTGTAGAACTTTGTGAACCCCTAAGATAGGGAGACTCATTGAGATTTAGTAATATCACCCCAGTCCAATTATTAATTTTTGGGTTAAATATACTTTACCCCCTTGCAATAGTAGTGAGTTCTGATTTACCCCCCTATTAATTTTTTTTCTTTCTGCCCCTTAACAAATTTAGAATCCCAAACATAAAACCCTGTACCCCAAGATTCCCTATGAGTTTCATACATGGCATTAGATTCTTTGCTGACTGTGTTATTAAAAGCCATGTTGGAATGTTTGTGTCTATTACAAATATTTAGTCTTCTGATTAACCCCCTGGAAAATATAGGGTTCAATATCAAACAAAATTAGAAAGCTCACCATGGGGAAGTGTTGTACCCCAAAATTTTCCCTCTCATTTATCAATTATTTTCTCACAAAGATCTCTCTTGGTTCAAGACTACACTAGGGTTGATCAACTCAAGGCACCTCCTTGAGCACTGATGACCAAAATTAGTGTTTAAGATTGCACAAGGATACTTGAAATTTCAATGCCTCATATGACTTTCCTGGATCATTATGGAGCCCCAAGATTACTCATGTCAAGTTTCAAGCCTTGGATCACACTTTTGCTCAGTCAATTGAGCAGTTGACCTAAAAATCAGCTGTATTGGGGAAAAAGTCAACTTTGGCCAATTTACAGTCAAAATTCATAATTTTTGATCCACATCAACATTATAAACTCATATGTATCATTTTATCAAGTTTGGACCACAATTCCTCAAGAACTTTGATCAAATCATCAAAAGGGCAAAATGGTCAAAATTAGGGTTTGGAATGAGGAAAGGATATTTCTGATTTTTGACCTAGCAAATGGTCATTTGGTTTGAAGCATGATCTCAAGAGTTCAATTTCATTATTTTGACCTAACAGAATGACCTAAAACAATGTTTAAGATCAATTAGATTGATAGTGAATTTTCAGTCAACTAATCAAAAGTCAACTTTACACTGAAAAGTTAAACTTTGACTTTTTGGTCAAAATCCAATGCCAAAGATTAAAAATCATCAAAACATGTCAAAATATGAAACTTATTCATCAATAAATCAAAAAGTCAAGATTTCATTTTGAAAAGTCAAAGTTTTCTAAACTTAGAAATTTTTCTAAGTGTTTAAAACTTCATGTTTTTCACAACTTTGAGCCAATATCTCATCATGATGAAAGATGATTCAAAAGAAACTTTCAACATGAAAGTTGTAGATCTCCATGATATCTATAACATTTCTTTACACAACTTCTTCTAAAAGTGCTTATATCTCAATTTATTAATTCATAAAGTCATGGTCTTGAAATTGAACACTTAGTGAAATTTTGCCCTAGTTTTGGTCAGGATTTTGACCTAACTTCATGGAACTTTTTCATATAGTTCCAAGGGGAATTTTCAAAAGTAATTCAAATATGGGTTGTATATCACATTACAAGCTTTCCAAAATGTCCAAGAAATCCTTGAGATCATTTGTGAGCAAGGAGAATCGAAGAGATGAAGTTAGGATTTTCAAACTTATATTACAAGCCATTTCATGATGAACAAAAATTCAAATCCAAGCCTAGGTTGCATAATCTTTGCTTTTCAGGCCTCAAACTTGTTTGTCACTTCATAATTAAATGTTTACACAGCGTTAGAGCTTTAATCCAAGCACTTGAGCCTTTATCTAAGTTACATTTCCATTTATGGCACAAAGTTGCCATTTCCATTTTGATAAAGCATCACTTTTGAAATTGTCAAATTCTTGAGCTTTGCACTTGTTCTTTCTGCACACACAACCCCTATAAACCAAAAGCAATGTGTATAAATCCTTTTTGACCTCAAAACATGCTTGTATAACACTTTGAGATTTTTCTTCTCACTTTTCTTTAAAAGCAAGTCATAGAGCCAAAAGGCTAGAACTCAGAAATCTTGAGTGTATTTGATCTCTAATATTTTCCATACATATACACAAGTGTATTACAACATATCACATGAATTCTAAGACCCCAAAACACTCCCAAGCACTCTGCAACTCAGAATTTTCCATAACTTGACAATTTGGAACCTCACATAGCCATCTTAAAATCAACTTGTGCGTATTGAGTTTTAACCATCCAAACACTTAGTATACATCATATAAAAGTGATCCAGGCCCCTGTTTCCTGACTGTAACTCCTCCATCACTATCCACCATTTCCAAATTTGAAGCTTGCAACTTGACTTGAGTTTGGAGTTTCAGCCATCCTCAAAGAAAAGTAGGAGTTGGAACACATTCAAGGAGGTACAGGCAAGCTACAGAAGTCATCAGGCCATCACAAAAGTTTCCCAAACTCCATACACGACTCCAGCTGCAAGAGGTAAGTTTTCAAACTTATATCTCTTCATACAAGCATCATTTGATTCTGATTTGTGAAGATAAAATGTAGAGACCATTGCCACGAAGCTATACATATGCATAGTTTGCATTTCTATGGCCTGAGTTTAGAGAATTTTAGAGTTGAAGTTTTTGAAATTTTAGGTTTTAAATTAGGGCCATAAAAATTCTCATTCATCTTTGACTGTTAGCTTAAGTTCTTTACATGGTTGGATTCGTGGGAAGAAATGCCACAACTTTCAAGTTTGAACTTTTCATTTTTATTGAGAGATGAAGAAGTTACAAATCCTTTGGCTGAAGGTTGAAGATGAAGTGTAATCAGGGTGCATTTTGTGTTATGTATTTATCCTTTCACACAAGTTAACAGATGTATTACCACCCCAGTGGTTAAAGCGTGCGCCTGTCACCCTTAGGTCCTGGGGTCAAGCCTCAGCATAACCTTTTGCATTTTTTCATTATTTTTGACATTTTTGAGCTTTTTTTGCAACGCCTGGGCTTCTATTTTGGCCTCTTGTTTTTTTTCTTTTCACTAACCTTAATTTACTTCAACACCCCCTGGCCCATTTTTCTTTAATTATTTCATTTTTTTTATTATTTCATTATATTTTATTTTCTTCAATATTTTTATTATTATTATTATTATTATTATTATTATTATTATTATTATTATTTTTATTAATAAAAATCCAAAAAATATTTTTATTATTTACATTTATATATTTTATTTTCTCTATAAAACAAAAAGACTAAAAACATTTTCTTAAACAAATTAATTTCTTCTTCTTAAATAATTAATACTTAGACTTAGGCTTAATTATTATTTTTTATTCAAAATTAATTAAGAACTTAGGTTTATTTTAATTAATTAATTTTCATATTATTTTTATTAAGTTAAAACCTTTTCACAAAAAACCCTAAAATACATTTTTAACTTAATTTCCTTCTTAATCAATTTAGGTTTAAATTTTGTTTATTTTTCATTAATCATCTCACTTAGTTAGGATAAAATCCCTTTCATAAAAACAACAAAAAATCTTTTCTTTTTCCATTTATATTCTTGCATTTTATTTTTAATTTTTGTACAATATTCAATATGGTTGTAATAGGTAATTAGGTTTAATTTTCTTGCAATCCTCATTTGTAAATTTGTACACCCCCTCCCATGAGTATTGTAATAGCGTAGTAATTTAAAATTCTGCAATTTATCGCTTTATATAAATGCTAGTAATTAGGGTTTGTATGGAAAGATAAAATCAACAAGTAACAAACCCTAATTCAAGATAAAAACCAAGCATGAAAAATCAATACACTTGCACACAAGCACCCCTAGGGTAAATCCACTTGGTTGCCTTACAAAAATGACCATATTACGCATGTAAGGTATCTTAGCAAAGACAAGCAAAATACGAGATCATAGTCCCTCGACGATGCTATCTATGTTGCCTTTTCAAAATGATCTTAGTCCCTAAAGAAAAGTGCTAAGATACCTTGCAACATTGCTAATCATGGTTATACGATGACCCAAACCCGTCCCTTTTTACATTCGAAGATAGAGTTACTTACCAAATCAATGGTAAGATAACAATGTCAAAAGAAAGAGCAAATAAACATGAAAGACTTTTGAGTAGGTAGAATGTTCCTAGTTACTTGCTCAATTTTAAAACCAAAATATCCTTGCTATTTTCAAACCAAACACCTACACTTTCAAAACATATTTCAAACTTGAAAACATTTTCAAAAGATCAACACCTTTGTATACATTCTTATGAACGAGAATCATTACAAAAGTTTGCCTAAACAATGGCCTCTTTACAAAATACTTTCAAAAACCACATCAAGCATAATTTTAAACAAAAAGCAAGTGATCTAGCAAGTAACTAAGAGCCCATAGAAAACCATGGATGAAAAGGGTGCTAATACCTTCCCTTTTCATAATCTACCCCCGAACTCAAGAAATAATCTCAAAGGTCTTTCCTGTGCTTTTTCACCTTTCCTTTTGGATAAAAGAAAATTCGGTGGCGACTCTTGCTAACCGCAACATTTGCGATTAAATGCAAAACACACAAGTCGGTTCTCCCACCGTATCACATGAAGAAATTAACAGCGAAGAAGAAGAAGAAATCCAAGAAGGCGAAACATTCAAGCCAACCGAAGAAGCACGAGGAAGGAAGCGCTTCTATTGATGCTGATAAGGTATGTTCTTTCAGTTGTTTGTTCGTTTAGTGCTACATACGGTGAAATCTTAGTTTTTGAATGTTTTCCCAAGTGTTTTTAGAATAAGCATCTGTTCATTGTTGTGTTCCATCATGGTGGTGAGTTTGTAATGTTGAACAATGGGGTTACGATTTACAGAGGGGGTGTAAGTACTTTAGTTTCGGATCTCCACTTGGATCATTTTATAATGCTTAGCATCCATGGGTTGGTTACCAGTTGGGGTTACAAGCAGGGAACTTATAGAACATGGACTGTAATTCATGAGATAAATGAAAATTATTTCTAGATTAGGAAGGATGATGACTGTTATGATTTCGCTGCATACGCGTGTTTGACCCAACTAGACGGGGAAATTTTCCTGGAGCATGATGTTACTCATATTGGAGCCTTAGTAAGTAGTCCAAGGTGTGTCAATGAGAATGTTGATATGGAGGGATGTGATGACGATTTCGTAGAAGGGTTGGGTGATAGTGAGGATGAATGGGCCACTTCTATTCTAGATGGTTTTGAATTGATTGATGTAACTAAACCCATTAATGAGACCCCTTCTATTGATGAATTTATGAGTGGGTCCAAACAGAAAAGTTGTGAGGATGAAGAGTATATGAGTGATGAGCTGGATAGCTCTCACTCAGATTTATCTGTAAGTGATAAAGGGAAAGTGCCAAAGTTTGAAAAGTTTAGGAAAGAGCATTTAAATAAGGATTTTAAATTTCAGTGGGGTATGGAATTTAACTCCCTATATAATTGTAGATATGCCATCCGTGAGTGGTCAGTATTAAATGGCAGGGAAATTACGTTTGTGAAAAATGAAAGTGACAAAGTAAGGGTAGTATGCAGGGCCAATTGTGGGTTTTTAATGTTGTGCTCTAAAGTGGTCCATAAGCTCACTTATGCTATAAAAACCATAGTTAACAAACACACATGTGCTAGGGTTTCAGACAACAAATCTGCAAGTTCTAGGTGGGTGGCTAAGGAAGTGTTGAAGAAAACGCAAACCTCTGATAATGCCAGGATCTGTGATTAAATTCAAGACTTGACGAAAAATTATTTTGTGGGCATCTTGGTGGCTAGGGAATGGAAGGCTAAACTCATATTCAAGAAGATACTTGAAGGGGATGCAGACAAACAGTATGTAAATTTAAGGAGATATGATGCAGAATTACATAGAGTGAATCCTGGGAACAGTTTGAGTATTACTTTAGAAAGACCAAGTCCATTTATGCAGCCAAGGTTTGGTTCCTTTAATTTTTACTTTGATGGTTGTAAAAAGGGTTTCATTAATGGTTGTAGACCCTTTGTTGGGGTGGATGGCTGTCATCTAAAAACAAAGTATGAGGGTCAGTTATTAATTACTGTGGGTAGGGACCCAAATGATCAGTATTTTCCTTTAGCCTTTGGGGTGGTTGAGACTGAAACTAAAGAAAGCTGGAGGTGGTTTCTTGATTTGCTGATGACATATTTAGGCTAGGACAATAGATTCGTGTTTATATCTGATCAATAAAAGGTATACATTTTTTGTCAATAAGTTACATGTTATGCAGGTTTTACTTTACACTGATGTTATGCAGGTTTTACTTTGCAATGATGTTATGCATGTTTTACTTTGCACTAATGTTATGAGGCATCTTTATGCAAATTTCAAGAAAAAGGTTTGGAAGTGGAGATTTGATTAGAGATCTAATAACGGGGGCTGCAAAGTCTACATACTATCAAAGATGGTTACAAAAGATGAATGAGCTGAAGCTGGCAGATCACAATGCTTGGACTTGGTTTATGGGTGTTCCTTCAAAGGTTTGGTGTAAGCATGCTTTCAGTTTCTACCCTAAGTGTGATGTTCTTATGAACAATATTTCTGAGTCCTTTAATGTCACCATATTAATTGTTAGAGATAAACCAATTTTAACAATGTGTGAGTGGATTAGGAATTATTTAATGAAAAAATGCTCTACTTCTGCCATGAAGCTTAAAAAATGGCCTCATAAGGTTATGCCAATTCCTATAAAAAGACTTGATAACGAGGTTATGTTTAGTGGTCAATGGCCGCCTACTTGGGCAATGGATGAAAAATTCTAAGTCACTCATTCCTATAGTAGTCAGGAATTTATAGTTGACATATCTAAGAGATCATGTACTTGTAATTTTTGGGATTTAGTTGGTATTCCTTATAGGCATGCTATTGCTGCTTTAGGATTTAGGCAACAAAATCTAGAGGATTTTGTTGATCACTATTATTATAGAGACAAGTACGCAATATGCTATAGTTTTTTTGTGAGTCCAATTAATGGTGAGGAAATGTGGCCAAAAGTTCAGTCAGATGAGATTTTACCCCCTATGTACAAGAAAGGTCCAGGAAGACCAAGAAAGTTAAGGATAAGGGAGTGTGGTGAAGAGGGTGCTAGAAGGAGAAGATTTCCAGGTGTATCTTACAGATACACTAAGTGTGACAAATTTGGTCACAATGCCCAAACATGTAAAAGCACAACACAAGATGCTAATGGACTAAAGAGAAAGGTATTATTAGTGTGTATTTTGAACTGACATATCATGTATTTTGAACTAACATATCATGTATTTTGAACTAACAAGTAATGTGTTTAATTTTTGTAGAGAAAGGTCAAGGTAGGTACAATTGAAACTGAAACTGCAGCAAATGAAAATAAAACTGCAGTAACCACTGGTGGAACTCAGACTACAGCACCCTATGCTGCAACTAAAACTATAACACAAGCTGGTGAAAATAAAACTGCAGTACCCCATGCTGAAACTTAGACTGTAGTAGCCCACGTTGCAACTCAAACTGCAACCAATGAACCAGTTGACTATTTTGGCGACATCACTGATGAATTCATTTCAAGCATTCCAAAAGTAAACACGACACAATGTTCTGATGTGGTTGGTAAGCTAGACAACAGAGGAAAGAAAAAATTGAAAGTGAAAGATGTCAGGCCAGTGAGAAAGAGGTCCAGTGAATGAATAAAACTCTAGTGGTTTCAAAAATCAATCAAAGGGTCAGGTTCAAACCTCGAGCAGCCTATGTATTTGACAGAAGAAGAAGGAAGTGATTCTAAACATGCAATGAAGAAATCTAAGAAGAAGTAGTCTTATGTTTGTACTGTTTATTATGCCCTTTTGATACTTTAGCATTGAGTTATGGTTTGTGTCCTTATGGTTTGTTAGGCTGTTATGCCCTTTTGTAATGACATTGACATTTTGTGTCCTTATGGTTTGTTAGGCTGTTATGCCCTTTTGTAATGACATTTGCATTTTGTTCTACTTATGCCTTCATGTAATGAATCCTTTGTGAGAAACCGCCTCACATAATTAGTTTTGAATGATAGCAAATATGTATGAAATAATCAACGAGTGTTAAAAATGCTTTTATCTATATGTGTGCATTGTAAAAATATAGTATAACATGTTTAAAGAAAGTTAAGAATATGTTTTACACATAAAACACTTTTATGAGTCGATACAAAGAGCTTTGTATCGACACATACTTAAGCAAAGAATCATAAAAACGATTTTGCTTCAGTATGAGTCGACACATCCATGCTATGCATCGACTCATAACACGTTGATGCCCCTGGAATACAATTTTCAACCTTTATGCATCGATACATAACTTCATGCATCGACACATGATATGTTGATGTCCCTGGAAAACATTTTTCAACTTGTATGCATCGATACATAACTCCATGCATCGACACATAATACGTTTTATCTTCAAAAATAAAAAATTCAATTTAGTATGTGTCGACACATACGTGTTATGTATCGACTCATGTAAAATGTGTGGCTCTTAATATGCACAAACATTCCAGTGTGGCTTTTAATAACACAGTCAGCAAAGAATCTAATGCCACGTATGAAACTCATAGGGAATCTTGGGGTGCATGGTTTTCTGTTTGAGAATCTATATTTGTTAAGGTGCGGAAATAATTTTTTTTAATAGGGCGGTAAATCAAAACTCGCTACTATTTAAAGGGGGTAAAGTATATTTAAACCTTAATTTTTTTAGGTTCTTTGAGGCAGGATCGTGGCAAGGGTGAGATGGCTTAGCTTGTCAGCGATGTTTCTTGGCGATGTTTCTTTTCTTTTGAACTTTCAGCTTATGTACCATGAGACATGTATTAGTATTATCGGATTTGTATTACTTTGGGCCATGATGTTTTCAACACCTTGTAATATGTACTAATACTTATCTTGATTCCAATGCTTATGTATGACTTTCGTTACTATTATAATGCCATATACGTATTATCCTAGGAAATAATATGTACGGGGTGTTACAAAAGAGTATGAAGACTTGTATCAATGTCCGAAATATGGTGTGTCACGTTACAAGCTGAAGGTCAACAATGGAGAAGACAATGACTATTAAAATGTTAGTAGGAAGCATCCTCCTGCTAAATTGTTATGGTACTTGCCAATGATTTCACGATCCAAGATACTTTTTGCTAATTTGAATGACAAAAAGAATCTTAGATGGCATGCATATGAAATGACTCGAGATGGAAACATTCGCCATGTAGCTGATTCGTTGCAATGGAAGAAAACTAATTCGTTTTTTCCGGATTTTGGAGTGTAGCCAAGAAATATTAGGCTTAGGCTTTCCACCGATGGAATTAAATCCTTTAATAATCTGAGCACTAATCATTCTTCGTGGCCCGTTCTTCTCATTATTTATAACCTATCTCCTTGGTTGTGCATGAAGCGCAATTATATACTGTTAAGTATGATGATTTATGGATCACGACAACCTGGTAACAACATATATGTTTATCTAATTCAATTAATTAATTATTTACGACTTTTGTGGGATGAAGGAGTTGAAGTTGATGATGCATATTCTAGGGAAATGTTTAAGATGTGTGCAATGTTATATTGCACAATCAACGAATTTCTTACTTACGATAACCTGGATGGATATAGTGTCAAAGGACATAAAGTATGTCCTATTTGTGAAGATAATACTTGTTATCACCAACTTGAGTTTGGAAAAATACATTTTACCTTAGGCATAAAAAATTTCTAAAACCCGCTCATCCTTATCGTAGATTGCGGAAGTTTATCAATGGCATGAACACATTAATATTATCTTCGGGAAGAGAGAAAAAGAAAATAGGGAAGTTGCAAAAAAGTATATGGAAAAAGAGGTCCATCATCATTGATCTTCCATATTGGCCAAGTCTTGATGTTAGACACTGTCTTGATGTGATACACGTGGAGAAAAATGTGTGTGGTAGATTGATTAACACATTTCTAAATATTCCAGGCAAGACTAAAGATAGAAAGAATTCCCGTCTTTATATGCAGGCGATGGATATACGAAAATAGTTGGCTCAAATAGAGAAAGGAAAAATAACATATGCCTCCTGCATATGACACTCTATCTAAAAAGGAAAAGAAATTTTTTTACGAGCTTTTGCAAGGTATTTTCTAGGAGCATGTATTCATTATATTATTTCTCTACACGATTTTCCTTTTTTTCAATCTATGCACATATCTCAAAATATCTCTAATATCTTTACCTTCCCCAATTATTTTCCTTTTTGTCACTGTGTCGGCATGTCCTCTACGTGTTCCTCACTTAAAAAAAATCTACAGATTGCTCCTTTTTTTCATATCTTGTTATATCTTTAATTACGTGTCAACCGTTGAGTGGCTTATTCTGTATTTCCCATTATCTCTCTTTCGGTCACGATACTCAAAATCAATAGGTAAATATTCATTTGTTCTATTTCTTTCTCCCTCTTCATTCCATTTCTCCTTTTCCAAGAAACCTTCAAGAAACCTTCTTCCATCGATCTTAATCTTCAAAGATTCACCATCAAATCCAAAAAATTCAACCATCCACCAAGAAATTCATCGCCACCTTCATTTGTCACTAACCCAGAAAGTCACACCTTCATAACCACTCTGTAAATGATTATCTTTTATCACCAATTTCACATTTCTGAAACGAGAATTTATAAAACCTAACTCTCTTTCTTTCTCCTTTCCACATCTATAGCCGACACAAACTTTGCTAATTTTTCAACAAATCCTTCAAATCCATACTATATTCACCCTAACAAAAATACTACATTGACCCTTGTCACTCCTCCTCTCGATAGAAAAAATTATATCTCCCGGGTCCGATCTATGAAGGTTGATCGAATTTCAAAGAACAAATTGTGATTCGTCGATGGCTAACACCCCTTTTTTGTGCTTCTTAGGTACGATGGTGATGAAGGCGTAGCGGCGATGCAACAAGATAAGCTAGGGTTTTAGATGTTGAAACCCTATGAAACGGTGATACATGAGAGTTAACAGTGGCGCAATTGGAGACCCCTTCTTCTCTGTCTCAAATTTTCTTTCTATAAAAATTTTCCTTCCCCCATTTCTTTAATCTTAGGATTTTTATAGTATTAGATTTTAGATGTTTTTTAGGAAACAAACTTGTAATTGTCGTTACTCCTTTGATTGATTAGATAATTAGGGATCTCAGAGATGTAATTTCTTCTAATTTGGTTGTAATTGATACAAGTCTGTATAAATATTTGATTTAGTTTTGAATTAGTTTGATTTTGTATTGATTTAGTTTGGTTTTAGTTTGATTTAGTTGTAAAGATTTGATTTTGATTCAAACTACATCTATTATAATATTAAAATGTGCGTTATTTTTTAATTGATCTGTATAGTCAGCGTTTTTTGTTTAAAGCATGCATTTTCCTTTGATTCGAACAGTAGATGTTTTTTTTGCAAAGAATTTTTTTTCTGATTTGGACTGGGTTTGGGCCATGCGATGGACCGTGCAAAAAGACTTTATTTTAGTTAATGTTTTTTCAGATAATAAAATGAAATGAATTTTAATTAAATACTTAATAGTAATGTTAATAATTTTAATTATTATATTACTAACAATAATAATTAGCATAATTGAATAATAAGAAGTCATAAATTGACTATTAATTATACAAAAAGCAGGGCCTTCAAAACATGACCCTATATGGGCCTCAATTGTTTCAAATTGTGTACCTCTCTCTATAAAAATGCACCCCTCTCAAAAAATGAATGAAACCTTAATGGACCATCAGATATTAATGGTCCATTTTAGATCAATACACCTCTCTTCCCTGTTTTAAACCCCCATAGAAATAAAACTTACACAATATGATTTACTTATTTAGAAACCTAATAACAATATGACTATTGTAATGATAGGCAACTTTGGGGTATGACATCTGCCCCTATTTAATTACTTTTCGATTGAATAGTGTGAGAATACACATGTCTCACACGCTCTGATCGGAAGTTTATTAAATATTAGAAGACCCAAAATTTGTCCTAAAGATTATAAGGATACGTTGTAAAGAGTTCCCATGGGTATGAAGAGTCGGCATAGATGATGATATATCATCTTACCAGCGTTTGAACCAAAGTTTGGATTTAAATTAGACACGATGACGCATATAACTCGTCAGTATCTAAGAGATTGTAGATTCTTTTGCATATTTACAAAAATACAAGTTTTGAAAAAGTGGACTTACTAATGCTTGGAGACTAATATAGTAAGTTGTGATTTGATTTTGTCTATTCATCACATCCTAGGGGATGAATAAAACAAACTTTGATAACACATTGTTGCATGGAGACTAACTTGTTGCTGCTTAGAGACAAACGCAATGAGCCAAAGATTTTCAAATACTTACCACGGCCTAGAAGATAGATAATACGAGCTTGAAACTAGATATTTGGAACTCAGAAAGACGTCGTTGATTGTGTCTATTCTCAACCAAGACTCGATAGCCAAGAGAAATATGCTAGGTTTGAAGCAATGAACCCATAATTCACTGATGATGTCTGTTATGTCGGTCCTCAACTAAGACTATCAACATGAAGAAATAAACCCAATATTCACTGATGATGTCGATTACGTCATCCCTCCACTAAGACTATCAACATGAAGAAATAAACCCCAAATTCGCTGATGATATCGATTGTGTCAATCCTCAACCAAGACTATCAATAATGAAGAAATAAACCTCAAATTCATTGATGATGTCAGTTGTGTCAGTCCTCAACCAAGACTATTAATTATAAATAAATAAACCCCAATTCACTGATGACGTCGGTTGTGTCAACTCTCAACCAAGACTATCAACATGAAGAAATACATCCCAAATTCACTGGTGATGTCGGTTGTGTCAGTCCTCAACCAAGACTATCAATCATGAAGAAATAAACCCCAAATTCACTGACGATATCGGTTGTGTCAGCCCTTAACCAAGACTATCAACATGAATAAATTAACCCCAAATTCACCGGTGATGCCGGTTGTGTCAGTCCTCAACCAAGACTATCAATCATGAAGAAATAAACCCCAAATTCACTAATGATGTCAATTGTGTCAGCCCTCAACCAAGACAATCAATCATGAAGAAATAAACCCCAAATTCACTGATGATGACAGTTTTGTCATCCCTCAACAAAGACTATCAACATGAAGAAACAAACCCCAAATTCACTGATGATGTTGGTTGTGTCAGTCTTCAACCAAGACTATCAATCATGAATAAATAAACCCCAAATTCATTGATGATGTCAGTTGTGTCAATCCTCAACCAAGACTATAAATCATGAAGAAATAAACCCCAAATTCACTTAAAGTTTGAACTATTCAGTTTGCACAGATAAGTTTACTAACGGGTGACCCCAAGAAAATTCGCAATTGTAACCAAAGTAGTTTAGAAAGATGCCATGCATGATGTATATGCATAATGCCATAAATTTATGTGCTACCCAAGTGTTGTATATTCCCCAAATGTTTCACATGTACGTGCCCCAAGTATCTACATATGTACCAAATGTGTGTATATGCCCCAAATATTTCGTATGTGTATGCCCCGAGTACTTTGCAAATGTTTTTGCTAATTCTCCTTCTTTTTTTAAACCATCGGGTTCTCGTAGTCACCAACTTTCCAATGTTGTTTTTTTCTAATTGTTGTATCTCCAAGTTGATTTGAATTTTGATAAAGCATGGTGAACAATGTCAACGTATCATAAATAATTGTATCGTAGGCACATGCGTAGGCATGGTCATAGACGTGGATTTTATTTCGTATTCTTTCTAACCAAAATGCATTTTGATGCTTTTATCAAATGCTTTTATTAGTATGTTAATTCCCTAAAGCGGTTTCAACACAGTATTCACAAAAATAATTGTAGTATTTTGCAAACAAATCTAAAAAAGAAAAACATAATTGAAAGATTGAAAAAGTAAATGTTTTATTGATTAATATGTCTCTGAATAGTCGAGCGTATAAGATGCAATTTTTTGAAAGAGGTAATTAGAGAGTTTTAGTAAAAACTGTAAAATGACAATGAAAATGATAATTACTATTGTTTCTCCAATGTCATTTTTGATAGCTCCAATATCCTTTTCTTCTGAGTCAAATGATTTGGACCCATCCCTCTCCTTCATGGTCGTGGTTTGTAGATCACAGTCTTTTTGTTTTTTATTTCTTTGATATGATCCCTAATTTTTGCGTAGATCGCCCTCTCGGGTTTTCAATCCACCGAGATAATATTTTGTGCATGTCCCTAATTTTTTCCTGGATCTCCCTTTAGGATATTCAATCCACCAGGATGCTCCTTTTTGCCTAAGTCACACGTTTAGGGTTCGAACTTAACGAGCTTTTTATACATATTATTTTTTGACTGCGTCTAAATTTGTCGGATATGGTAGTTCTTCCCTATCCATTGTTGTGAGGATGAGACCACCACCAGAGAATGCTGCTTTTACCACATATAAACCTTTGTAGTTGGGTGTCTGTTTACCACGTGAATCAAGGAGAGGTAGCAGAATCTTTTCGAGTACCAAATCCCCTTCTTTGGACACTCGAGGACGGACTTTGTTGTTGAATGCTTTCTTTATCCGTTTCTAATATAACTGGCTATGGTACAAAGTTGTCAAGCATTTCTCTTCAATGAGGTTGAGCTGATCAAGTCGCGTCTGAACCCACTCTTCTTATTCAAGCTTGGTTTCCATTAGAAATTGAAGTGATGGAATCTCTATTTTAATTGGGAGTACTGCCTCTATGCCATATACTAGAGAGCAAGGAGTTGCACATGTTGATGTGCGTACGGAAGTATGATAGAAATGTATGGCAAAGGGAATCATTTCATGCCAGCCTTTGTATGTCTTCACTATTTTCTGAATAATTTTCTTGATATTCTTATTGCAGCTTCAACAACCCCGTTCATTTTGGGTCGATATGATGAGGAATTATGATGTTTGATCTTGAAATTGTCGCATAACTCCTTCATCATTTTGTTATTCAGATTAAACCCATTGTCTGTAATGATTCTGCTTGGAACCCCATATTTGCATATGAGATTTTGCTTGATTAATCAAGTAACCACTTGACTTGTCACATTCGCGTAGGATGCCGCTTCTACCCGTTTGGTAAAGTAATCAATGGCAACCAATATGAACCGGTGCCTGTTAGATGCTTTTGGTTCGATCATGTCTATCATATCAATTCCCCACATTGAAAATGGCCAAGGAGAGCTCATGACATTCAGAGAGTAGGTGGAACATTCATTTTGTCGGCGTAGATTTGGAACTTGTGACATGTTTTTGTATAATGGTAGGAATCCGCTTCTATCATTAACCAAAAATAACCCGCTCGCAGGATTTTTCTAGCCATGGCATGCCAATCTGTATGAGTTTCAAAAGTACCTTCATGGATTTCTCTCATAAGCGTATCGACTTCCTATTTTTCCATACACCTGAGTAGCACCATATTGTAGTTTCTTTTGTATAACACATCACTACTCAGAAAGAATTTTGAGGCTAATTTCCATAGAGTTTGTTTTTCAACCTCTTTGTGAATCATATCATTGAATAGTGTGACCATAGCCCATTGATAGGTTTCCCATGCGTTTTTCAAACCGAATGGAATTACTTTGTAACAGAGGGTGCCCTAAAGTGTTATGAAAGTAGTCTTTTCCATATCTTCGAGTGCCATTTTGATTTGATTATATCATGAGAGACCACCCATGAATGAGAATACTGAAGCTTAAGCTGTGTTATCCACCAAAACATCTATGTGAGGTAAAGGGAAATCGTCTTTGGGACTTGCTTTGTCATATCCCGATAATCCACATACATGCGTACTTTTCCATCCTTCTTGGGTACTGGCACGATATTAGCTATCCAAGGTGGATAATCTACCACTGCTAAGAACCATGTGTAAAACTGTTTAAGGACCTCTTCTCAAATCTTATTGGACATGTTTGGACGAGTTCTCTTGAGTTTCTGCCTGACTAGAGAGAAACCTTCCTTGAGAGGTATATGTGCACCACAATGTCTGTATCCAATCCTGGCATACCTCTGTAAGATCATGCAAATATATCCACATATTCATGTAACAACTTGATCAGCCTTTCTTTGACACTTTTCTCCAATGTTACCCCTATCTTGATCTCTTTCAGATCTTCTTATGTGCCAAGATTAAAGGTCTCAATAGGTGCCTGGTATGGTTGTATACTGTCAGCTTTTTGCTCTATTTCCCTCTCCAATTACTTGGAAAGTTCAATATCTTCATCATCTTCATCTTCAACTTGGTTGACGGGTGCATCAAAATTATATCAGATAGCAGCATTAACATTATCGGTGATTTTGGGCATGGATCTGCAAATTTATCATGTTTTGGTACAGTTTTTAGTATGTGAATTTGGAAAATGCATATGAAGAAAAGTATTGCCATTTTTAAATGTAAGAGTTATATGCAAGATAAAGGTATGGATCTTAATTTAATGCAAAATATAACTTTTATTAATCGTGAATATTGTCTAAAATAAAATGGGGGACCCTTACAAGAAACCCCTATGCCTCGGGCTTGACATAGGTTCTTTCAAAAACAAGAAAAATTACGTCGAAAGAAATAGATCTCAGGAATCTCAACAGTTTTCCAATTCTTTTGTTCTTTTCCTGGGGCACATTCATGGATGAAATCAGATTTCCTTTTGATGTTGTCTTTGTTAGATATCATTGCCACCTGTCTTCCATGCTCTACTCCTTTGTTGACAAAAATCTCCTGGATTGGAAGAAATCGACTTTGCCTTTTAGATTAGACTTTGATAATTTGAAACCCAAACCAAATCGATTATTTTTCTCAAGTATTCCTGGGAGATTTCCCCAACCCTTTGAGGTACGACTTTCTACCGCTATTAGAAAATCTCTCCACAAAGTCATAGTAGGTTTCTTGATTTTTCCACCAGTAAAGTTACCATTGAGGTAACCTCTAGGACTTGAAATGGTCAGGCTATATAGTCTTCATCAGCACTGATATACCTGTAGGATTCAATGTGACTTACAAAGATGTCCTCTTCACCATCGATTATGACCAATCTTCCTTCAATGAAGAACTTCAGTTTCTGATGTAAAGTTGAAGTGAGTGTCCCTGCTGCATGAATCCAGGGTCACCCATGTAAACATGTATATGCTGGTCCTATATCTATGATTTGAAAAGTGATATAAAACATGTGCGGGCCGATCTTGATAGGGAGGTTCACTTCTCTAAACACTGAACTTTGAGAACCGTCAAAAGATTTAACTATCGTAGAACTTGTTCTTATCACAAAGCTATCTAGTGTTAACTTCATCAAGCTGGATTTTGGTAGTACATTAAGGGAAGAACCACTATCGGCGAGTACCCTGGACAGGCTTGTAGTACCTATATGAATAGAGATATGCAATTCCTTGTTATGAGCTCGGCCTTGTGGAGCTAACTCACTATCGTTAAAACCCATATATGATTCAAGCGTCATATTTGCTACAACATTGTCAAATTGGTTCACTGTAATTTCCTCTGTGACATGGGCATAACTTATAACTTTTATTGGTGATTCTCGATGTGCTTCTGAATTGATGAGTACGAGAGAATAGAAATTTTGGATGGGGTTTAGTGAAGCTGATCCACCACCCTATAATCACTCCTCTTGATTATCTTCAGAAGTTGTTCTGCCTCTTGATCAGTAAAGTTCTTACTCGGAGGCTCTTGTTCTTTATTTTCTTTCACTACTGCTTTTCCTTTGGCCTTCACCAATATATCATTTTTATTTTTCACCACAGCATCAACCTTTTTTTTCCGTTCGGAGCCAATGATTCGACCACTGTGGGTCATACCCCATGTTCCTGCTATAATTGAGATTGCAGGTCCTTGACTTGACGATGGCTTACATTACTGTTTTAAGCCATTGATGTATACACTCGAATCAAAAATCCATCGTACTGCCTTGTCACTTTCGTAAGGGGTAGGAGATGGCCCCCTAATCACCATCGTAGTCTTCAAAACTACTGGTATCCTTAGAGTTTGTCTTGGTGTTATTACTGGTGTTTCTGTCGACTCTCCCCATAAAATCACATGAGTCTTCTTATTAAGGTTCAACCATTGGCAAGGAATTACCAATGGCTTCTTTATACTTCCCTAAATTATAGCTACATATTCTTCTTTAGGGTATGATCCAAATTGGACTATCCCATGGTCCACCATTTTTTGTAATGTTTCCTCAAAATCTTCATTATGTTCCAAAAGGAACCCACACTCTAACTTATATTTCTTTAACAAACTAATTGGGGCCTTTACTCGTCTGGCTGCCCCAAAGTTGGTGACTACTTCAATTGTATTTATTGTTGGTCCACCATGCAGAGGCAGGGGGATTGACTTGATATTCGGCTTATCAAAAGTGATATCTTAGGCATCCAATAAATCTTGAAACTTAAGCCTGAAGGCCCAACATTTTTCTATGGTGTGCCTTGGAGAATTTTCATGATACATGTACCTGGCGTTGGCATCATACTTTGGTGGGAGTGCCCCAATTGGAGGAGATAGAGGCTTTTGCTCTACCAAAGATGCTTTAAGTAGATGCTGCAATAATTGACTGTGAGGCATGGGGAGAGGATCAAATCTTCTCTATGGCCTTTCAAACCTATTCTGCTGTTGTTATTGTTGACTTTACAATGGTTGTTGTGCCCTTGGGTGTGATGCTACAATATTAATTTCTCCTTCCTTCTTTTTTGAGAAGTTAGGAACATGTCTTTTAGAATTGTAAGGGGTACTAGAGGATGCCCCTTGTATTTTTCCACTCTTTATGCCTACTTCAATCCTTTCACCAATAGTCACCAAATCCAAAAATCTGGAGGAGATGCTTCCTACCATCTTTTCATAGTATATCCCTTGCAAGGTTCCCATGAACATATCGACTAATTCTTTCTCCAGAAGTGGTGGTTGTACATGGCATGCCATTTCCCTCCATCTTTGGGCATACTCCTTGAAAGACTCCTCTTTCTTTAGAGACAAATTTTGGAGTTTCATGAGGGTATGCGCCATGTCCAAATTATATTTGTATTGTTTTAGGAAGGCATTAGCAAGATCTGCCCATGACTGGACATGAACCCGTTCCAACTGCATGTAACAATCTAGGGATACCCTACTTAAATTGTCTTAAAAACAATGAATCATCAGCTTTTGGTCATGAGCATATGCATGCATCTTCCTGCAATACATGCACAAATGGTTCCTTGGGCAAGTGAGCCCCTTGTATTTTCCAAAGTTAGGTACTTTGAATTTCGGCGGGATCACCACATCTGGAACTAAACCCATTTCAAGAGCGTCGACATCAAAAGCATCATAACCCTCCAAAACTTTTAAAATTTCCTCCAAAGCTTTGTATTGATTGAGCACCATGGGATTCTCAATAATTTTGGGTTGGTGTATTTGAGTGGCACCTTCTAAATCAAAATCTCCATACTGTAGGTCTGCGAATTGTCTGTGTTATTGAAAGGGATTTGTAAAGTATGGGAGGCCCCTACCTTTGGTGGAGGTGGAACAAACACTTTAGTATCAGCTTGTCTTATTTCTTGTTGGGCCATAATTGAATTTTGAGGTCCTACTTCTTGCTCCTTCCTTGGTTGGTGACCGCTCGATGCATCAATAGTCTGGGTTACTTCTTCAAAGGCTACCCTAGGGATTTGCTCTTGTCTGTCAATGATGTTCTTCAAGGCTAGAATAACTTGACTCATATCCCCTCTCATTGATTCGACGTTGCCCTTGACTTGCTCAAGATCTTCTTTGAATGTAGTTTGGTTCTCCTCAATTTGTTCCATCACTTTTTATTGATGCGCTCTTGTCTGATATTATGGTCGGAGAGGTGGTTGTTTTCTTTGACCAATAGTTTAATTGGAGAAGGCTTTGAAAAAAATATGAGTTCTTCGTGTTATGAATTTATGAGATGCAAGTGTTTATGAATGTATGAATATGTATGAATATGCTAAGAATTTCGTTTTTGAATGTCTTATTCTCTTGGATACATACATTTTTTATATATTTTTTCCAGGTTTTTCTTTTTTTATTGTTGAGTATCTAGAAAATAAATATGCAAACGAGATATGGAAATAAATAGCCTTTATTGAAAATAGTAATCATCTTGAAAAAGAATACAATTCTGATATTGAAAAATATTCCAACTTTAAACATTAAACTTGCTGAAAGAAATAAATAAAGAGAAACAAATGTTTTATAAGAGCGCCTGCGGATGTATGCACTGAAACCATCTGTAACGCCCGATATTTAATTAATTATTTAATTAAACATTTTCGAAATAATTGTCGAAGTTGTGAATTATTGTGAAACGTTGATTTAAGTTGTCATGTTATTAGTTGATTATTTGGTTGATTAAGTTGTAGAAATAGTATTAGAACAATACTAGATTTATTATATGGGCTTAATAAAGTGGTTGTATGTAGAAAAGGTAGGGTGTGAGAGTTAGGCCCAACAAGATTATAAATTATAAGGCTAAGTGGAATAAGGATAATTAGGTTAATTAAACAAGTCTTGGAGAATTTTGACACGTGAGAAGCTGTAAAGTTACAGAGAAGAGGCAAAGGTTGGAAGCTAGGGCGAGAAACTTTAACCGGTAGAATGAAGCGATCTCCAATCCAAGGTAAGGGTGAGATTATGACTCTATAATAGGGTATATGATGAATAATATGTGGGATTGGATTTGTAAAATTGCTTCTATTTGTGTTTAGTTATTGTAATTGATACTGAGATGTGGTTGTTGTTAACGAATTGCCTGTGAAACATTACTCTATGTTGATTGGGTATAATTTTTATGTTTCTGTGATACTGTGTTGTGTTGTTGAATTTGATATGGTATTGGTTTCGTAGCAGACAAAGGAAATTAGAAATAAAACAAAAGAAACAAACACATTGTGAGAGTGGCACAAGTGTGTGTGCCGAGCAGAACTCTTGAGGATTGTAGGTTCCAAGGGCCACAGGATACATGTCGAACAACATGGTTGTTGAGAAAGGAGTGATGTCAGCACTATGTACATATGGGAGGGAGTTGTGCCGAGTGTCACACTCTATTTTACTTATCTTTTTGTTTTGTTTGTTTCTACATGAAGTCTTAACTTGTTCTTGTTTTGTGGCCCATGCGTACTGTAGCATAGTGGCACTTAAAACTAAATTAGTAGCAGCTCATGTTTTTTTTAGAATAAAGATAATGATTGATTAAAGTATGTTAGAAGAATTTATGCTTCATGAATTCATGATATAGCTTTCTAGTAGCGTGGAAATATAAGTATGATTACCTACTGTAGCGTTAATTGAAAAACTAGTATCAAGATTAGTGAATATATAAGTAGCATATATGAACTTTATATTAGTGAATATATATTAGTAAAGCATCAACATGCCGAGGGGCACAATGTGAGTTTCGAAGGACACAATAATAATACAAAGATTAGTTAATTAATTTAAATTAAGTAGAAGAGTTGTTGCTATCTAGTTGAGGTAATTGTCAGATTAAGACTTAGTATGTAGTGAGAGTATCAGTCCAATTTATTTAGCTAAGGTAATGTGTTAGTTGTAGAGTTGATAATAATAAATTGCAGAGTATATATTTAGAAGAATGGTAATGAAAATAGAAGAGTTAATAATTAGCAGAGTTATATTAGTAGTAGTCTTAGAAATTAAAATAGCAGTGATGATTTTAGTTGCAGAGACACTTAGTGATTGTTAGATGTTAACAATGTAGAAATTTAGTAGTAACAAACACAATAGATTTACTAAATTAGTAGAGAATTAATATTACATATAGTAGAGATATTTCGTAGTAGTAAATAACCGATTTCGTTCAAATTGCAGGATTAGTAATGTTGGTGGAAAAATCAATAGTAACTGATGTACACATATTTGGTAGCAGTGTAGTAATAAATTAACAGAGAGCCAATAAGTACATTAGCATAAAGTAGAAATAATAGGACTTTTAGCCGATAATTAATTATCTAGTTATGGTCGAATTGTACGAACAATTATGCAGAGCGTTTGTAGTAAATTTTGGTTGATGCGTTGTATTGTATACTTTGTTGTAATATGTAAAATTCCAGGTGGTGTTGAATTTGTAGAATTGTCTCTATTTATTAACAATATAAAGCTATAGGTCTATGACTGTGATCGGTGGAAATAGAACTAACTGTTTTTTAAGCTGGTTCACAAAATGTCGCGGTAAGCAAGAGTCGCCACCGTCTTTTATGTTCTCCAACATGGAAAGGACAAAAGCACAGCAAAATTCATTTTTTGAGATGTCTCTCGGTTCGGGAGGTAGATTATAGAAAAGGGAAGGTATTAGCACCGTTTCTATCTGTGGTTATCCACGGGCTCTTAGGTACTTGCTCACTATGTTTTCAAAAATGTTTGCTTTTCTTGTGTTTGTGGGTTTTGAAAAAGTTTGTTTTGAAAACTTCTAGGTAACTCTTGTATCAGTCCTTAAGACTGTATGAAGTGTTTGTTTGAAAACTTTTGTCAGAAAGTGTAGGTGCGAAAAGTTATTTTTTTGTTTTGAAAGAACAAGTACCCAGGAGAAATCTACCTACTCTAAGGAATTAGGCTGTGTAAGAGTCCTTTAGACAGTACTATCCCACTATTGAGAAGTAGGTAGCACCGTCGTTGGAGGTATTCGGGTCAATTTGATTATGAGGGACAATGTGGTCACCAAAGCAATGGTAGGACGCCTTAGCGGTAACCCTAACGTCCTAGATCCTTTTTATCCGAGGCAACCGTTTCGAGGCAACTGGATCTTTAGACAGGAGGGCAACCTCTAAAACACCCTATACTTGATGACCACGTCGAGGCAACCAGTGAGGCGTACCCTAAGAGTGGCATATGCACGTGTGTTGTTTCAGTTAAGATTATCTTGTACATGTATTTGTGAGCTACGCTTTGATTTTATTTGTCATACAAGTCTTGCAGGCATAATTAACAGTTAAGAGTGCGGAAAATAAATTGCGGAAAGGTAAATCTACGCTATTACAAGGCGCGGGTATATACATCGCCAAAAACATAACCCGTTTGGAAAATAAATGCGGAAAGTGAAAGAAAGCGGTAAAAGACCTAATTAACTATTACATTCCCGGAAACAGTTACATAAATATGATCAAAATAGGAATTAAAGATAAATATGCGCGCGAAAGAATTGAATCGGGACGTCTTAGGGTTTTGACCCTTTTTTGAGAAAAGAATTGAGTTTGTCCTTTTTTGCATTTTTAAATTAAATATTAAACCTAATAACTAATTAATTAATTAATTAAAAGAAAAAATATTTTTGTGTTTTTTATGTTTTAATGAAAAATAAAAATAAAAGAAAATAGAAGTCAAGGAAACCCTAATTCTAAGTTTATTTTATTTATTGTAAAAAAGATTAAAGTTAACCTAATTTAACTAAATTAATTAATTTACATTTTATTTACAAAAAAAAAGTAATTAAAAATATTTTTTAGGTTTTCTGAATTTATTATAAAAAATTAATTTGTTAATTAAATACTAATAGTTAATAGAAAATAATTAAATACAAAATATAAAAGAGAAAAAAGAGAAACAAAACCCTGGGGGTGTTGGGCCCAGATGGAGGTGAATCTGGAATTTTGGAAGCCCAATTGTTTCAGCCACGTTTGACCCTTCTAATCCACCACATGCCTATTGACTAGGGAGCACCATGAATATTCACGCTTGGCCATTAGATGGGTGTTAGTGGACACTTGGCGCCTGATTGCTTGAAGCGCGTGGTGGAATGCTTTTGAACGCCTACACAGGAACATGTTATGAAAAAATAGAAACAAAGGCTTGGGGGACCTGGGAATCGAACCCAGGTCCCAATGGTCAATAGCCACCTTCTCTTCCACTAGGCCAACTGAACGCGTTTATTAATATAATGGCAATTAATTATTATAATAAGAAACCATACAATATGCCATAAAGCAAAACACGCGCGCTGATTATTTGAATCGTCCAATGGCACGCTTCCACGTCCTTCGTCTTCCTCCCTGAATACCTGTAAAATAAATCAAATAGCGGGGGTTTTTAACCCCCACAAACTGAAAAAGGAAAAATAGCGATTAAGTCTGTGCGTAATATAAATTGTTCGCGAGGGTTCCATCTTGCTCATCTTGTTCAGACGGTTTCAGACATGGGCATTAGGGGTCCTGATTTTTCCTATATAGCAAAGCCCCAAAATTAAAGCTTCGGAACCCTAAAACTCTCCAATGGCAACTTTTGTTTCAAGGCGTAATAACTCAATTAATCTATGCCAAAAGCTTTGTATGATTGCTAGCAACACAAAACACACAGTAAATCATGTTAATGATGCATAATTTTGGAGTTACGAATCTGAAAAAGTTAAGCAAACCGTGAGTTCGTGTATGGTGATTTCTTAAGCGTTGGCGCTTGGCTTCGATTGCAAAAGGTTTCTGAGTGTTCCAACAAGGTGTTTGAATCCTTCAATTGCCTTGAATTGGCTTGGAGTATGAAGATCAGTTTCAAGCTTTCTTTGAATTTTTCAATATGGTAATGGCTCTTTGCAGCAGTTTTGCACGTGAATAGCATTAGGGTTAGGTTGTGCATATGTAATGAAAGGGAATTAGGTCAAAGTTTGGGCCAAGGATCCATGGAATTAAGTTTGGAGATTTGGTTGACCACCATTGAAGAACTTTCCAAATTTGGTTCAAATCTAGGATTTTATGCACAAAAAAGGCTTAGAACGAATTGGTTAGCTGGCATATGACATATAAAAGCTATTCAAATCACAAAGATGCTACTCCATTAATTTTTAGATTTTATTTGAATTATTATGGATTTAAAATGAATTAAACCAATAAAAATTAAATAAAATGGAAAAATAAATGTTTGATCTTGAAATTAATCATGGGACACGTGTGTGGCATGCCAAGGCTGAATCAAGTGGAAGAAAGTGGGCCCTTTTGTCAAAAATTGAAGTTTTAAGGATAGTTGACTTTTGCAAATTTATGAAAATTTCCCAACTTCTCCAATGCATATCTTGCTCAATTTTGATCATATGAACATGTTCTTGGACATTTTGGAAAGGTCTTGAAGTCCTCTAACCAATGCCTTTGGTCCCATGTCATTTGGATTTACCAATCTCAAGTTATGGTCTTTGACTTAAAGTGCATTTTTGTTGACTTTTGAAATTGACCTATAATGTAGAAATTGATAACTTTTTGTGAGAGCATTTCTTGGACTTGGAATGTGAAGATGAGTTGTAGGAAATGTCATCCCCTTCAAAATGAGAATTGGATGGGATTTTCCTGATGAACCATGAAAAAGTTATGTCTTGGTCAAGTTACAGTTGACTTTTCAACTGTCCAAAAATAGCAACTTTTGCATCTTGATGATTTTTGAGCCATGCTTGTGGAATCATGATCAAGACTTGATCAAATGATGATTGTGGCTTAAAAATAAGATGTTGACCAAAAATTTTGACTTTTGACTGTAAAATGACCATTTTACCCCTGTAGTTGACTGTGAACCAAATAGGGCTTTTGACTGTGCAATTTGCCTCTGTGAGTCTTGAGACTTGACATGTAGATGCTTGACAATGTATATAGGCCCATGGGACTTGATTGAGCTATTGAAAACCTCAAATTCCTTGAAGGAACCAAAACCCTAATTTTAACTAGCATAGGAGGATGTTTGACTGTGCAATCTTTGAGCAAATCTTGAACCATTTAGAGATTGATCTTGACAAATCTTGAAGAATATGGGAGGGCAAATTTTGGGGTACAACAGTTGCCCCTGTTAAATATTCTTAGACCGGAGGATGTAGATTGGCTTGCGTGCCTTTCGTGATCCGAAGGTGGAAGATGATTGAACACTAAAGTGCCCAGAAATTTGCACTCGCATAGTAGAGTATCAGCAGTGTGATGGAGGGAATGGGCTTATAGATGCCATTTGGAGAGATGGTGGATGGGCTTATAGATGCCATCTGGAGATGTGACAGAATCTCGTCGGGAATGGGTTTATAGATGCCATTTGGAGATTGTTGGTAGGTGGATGGGCTTATAGATGCCATCTGGAGGTTGTATGTTGAATTGTACTTTTGTAAGTTTAACGAGGGAACTTGTGTAGGGTTGCCCGATGATGAGCTCGTGTAAAACTACACCTTGGAATGAAGGAAACCTGTGTAGGGTTGACTGATGATGAGCCCGTGTGAAGCTGCATCTGAAATGGAGAAGGAACCTGTGTGGGGTTACTGATGACGAGTCCGTGTGAAACTGCATCTGAAATGGAGAAGGAACCCGTGTAGGGTTACTTGGTAACAAATCTGTGTAAAACTACGTCTGGAGAGAGAGAACATGTGTAGGATTTCTTGATGACGAGTCTGTGTAAAACTACGTCTAGAGTTGAGAGAACCTGTGTAGGGTTTCTTCGGGATAATTTCGTGTGAAACTTCTGGATGAACCGGGGTAGGGCTACTGTGAAATAAGTTAGTGTAAAACTTCTTGAGGAACCGGGGTAAGGTTACCTTGGGATAGGCCCGTGTAAGACTTTAGGAGGAACCGGGGTAACGTTACCTTGAGATAAGTCCGTGTAAGACTTATAGAGGAACCGGGGTAAGGTTACTGCAGGGTAAGTTCGTGTTAAACTTCTGGATGAACCAGGGTAAGGTTACTTTGAGATAAGTTCGTGTAAAACTTCAGGAGGAACCGGGGTAAGGTTACTGTGAGATAAGTCCGTGTAAGACTTCTGGAGGAACCGGGGTAAGGTTACTGCAGGGTAAGTTCGTGTAAAACTTCTCGATGAACCGGGGTAAGGTTATCTTGAGATAAGTCCGTGTAAGACTTCTGGAGGAACCGGGGTAAGGTTACTGCAGGGTAAGTTCGTGTTAAACTTCTGGATGAACCGGGGTAAGGTTACTTTGGTAAGTTCGTGTAAAACTTCTTGATGAACCGGGGCAAGGTTATCTTGAGATAAGTCCGTGTAAGACTTTTGGAGGAACCGGGTTAAGGTTACTGCAGGGTAAGTTCGTGTAAAACTTCTTGATGAACCGGGGTAAGGGTATCTTGAGATAAGTCCGTGTAAGACTTCTGGAGAAACCGGGGTAAGGTTACCTTGGGATAAATCCGTGTAAGACTTTAGAAGGAATCGGGGTAAGGTTACCTTGAGATAGGTCCGTGTAATACTTTTTTTGAAAGAAAAGGAACCGGTGTAGGGTTGCCTGATGATGAGTTCGTGTAAAACTACATCTGAAGTTGAGAAGGAACCAGTGTAGGGTTGCTTCATGACGGTCAAGTAGATAATCGTCATGTCTGGTTTCAGGTATTAACCCATGATCAGTCGTCCACAGAATTTTCCTGGCTTGTTACCGGTGTTGATCTGGGACTGCAAAGGTAGATGGTAATCATCTTTTGATTTGACTTTTTCCTGAAAAGGAAAAGCGTTAGCTGTATGCAATGTCATGATGTATGAACTGAATGATATCATGATGTTTTCAGGAATAAATGAGATTGTGTCGTATGCATTTTATCATGTATATGAATAGGATGTATGAAATGTGAAATGTCTATGAATGTATTCTCATTTAGGAAAATAAATCCTTGATGAATGTCAGGAGCTTGCTGAATCCTGGGCTGATGTTGAAGAGTAGAGTTCTCCGCTTCCGCTGGGGATGATGCTGCAAGAATAAACCGGTAGGAGGAGATGACTCCGTCAGGGAATAAACTTGTTGAAGAGATTACTCTGCGGGGAATTCCTCTGTGGGAAGAGATACTTCGCTGAGATTTTGATGATAACTCCACTGTGGATTCCATTGATAAGTTATGTTGGGGAATTGATGAACTCCGCTGGGGGGGTAGGAAGAACTTCGCCGAGGACGATCTTTCCGTGGTAATTAGCTGAGGATAACCCAGTTATAAGCTCTGGTGGGGAATAACCTTTGACCATGGTCGGGGAGAGATGTTTGCACTCTGCAGAGGACCAGCTTCAAGAATCTACTGGGGATAAGCTTCCAGAATCTACTGGGGAGATTGATTCAACTCTCCTGGGGAAACTTTTGACTACAATGGGGAAATGGCTCCACTGGGGTGTCTGGTATTCCGCCGGGGAACAATCTTATATTAAGACTGTCGGGGACGCTTGCTAAGGAATATCTATACTCCGCTGGGGAATGTTGAGATCTTATGGGGATACCCACCTTCCTTAGGGCTGACAGTAGCCTAACTCTGCTCGGGGGAGAGCATTACTGACTTGTTGGGGATACTGCGCCTTTTAGGGCTGACGGGAGACCAACTCTTCTTGGGGGAGAGTATTGCTGAATCTTGTCTTACTCTGCGGGGAGTGCAGATATCTTGGTCATGTTCTTCAGCTGAACTTACCTTGTACCTGGAGGACAAAGCAACTTGTACCATTCGGACAATTCTTATTGCCCCGGTTTCTACGGGAGAAGATACCTGTGGAGGTCTTGATAACTGCCGATTTGACAAATCTTCTTCTGGTAGGCAAGTGACGAGATGCCGGGACATAGTCGTACGCTGTGATCCCTAACTTTTGCCTGGACCGCCCTTTCGGGTTTTCAGCCCACCGGGATACCCATTTTTGCCCAAGCCGCCTTTTCAGGTTTTCGACTTGCCGGGTGTACGTATTTTTTTCTTCTTTTCATCCCTTATTTTTGCCCGAACCCTTTTGGTTCGCCGGGAAGCCCTTATTTTTGACTAGGTGCGTCAACCTAGCGGGTCTTTGATTATGCGCAGTATTTTTTCGACTATGTCCACGCTCTAAGGATGCAGGAAGTTGTCACTGTCAGTAGTGCAGTGTTACCATACCACCAGAAGATCTTCGTTTGATCGTCCAATGCCCCAAGTGATCCAGATGGAGATTTGCCCCAAGCTGGTTGGCCTTTTGAGAGATTCTCCGAATCTTGACTTAACTGCCCCAGATGATGGACAATGATCATGCCATGCCCCTTGATTGGAGGTGCTTTTGTTCATTAGACATTCGTCGTGCGAACTTCTATGCTGTTCAAACAAATAGTCATATGCAAGCAATGTTATATTAAAAATGCAAAGCTTATGTCTGTCTTGAAGTTTTTTCGAAAATGCAGTTTTTTCATAAAAACAAGTGAATTTGGTAAAATGTGATGTCAACTCGTTATTTTGCCACAAGCCTAAAGGAGTCAGGATACCTTTTGTAACAGTATGCTTTCGAACTATCCCATGCTTCAGCTAGGACTTTTGAGGGTTATAACGTGGCCTGGTTCACGGTTCAAGAAACAAAGGATAAAGGCTCAAATTTTATTTGTACCCACCCGCTCTTCGTGATGTTCTTCAATCCTAAACTCAGCTAATCGTGCGTTAGACCTTGTTTGAGTCTTTGCTCTGATATTCTAGTGATGGTTCAGATACTGACAGTTTATTTTGAATAGGCAGTCATTTCTTTTTTTTTGTCGAGGGTTTGTAGGACCTCTTTCTTTTTGATTTCGTTATCCCTATTTTTTGCCTGAACTGTTTCTTTTGTGATTTACAGTCAGTGGGATGCCCCAGTTTTGTAAGTCTCCTTCATAGGTTTTGACTTATTGGGCTTTTTATTTTGAGGGGTAATGACTGCCTGTCTTTGTGGTTATTCGGAACCATCACTGTCTCTTGTTTTGTAAGGACTTCTTTGATCCTGTTCATTGTGCACCTAGATCAACTGAGAAGACTACCCTGCCCCAGGTTATGATTAAGGGTTTTAATTTTTGTGAAAAGAAAAACTCCTACTTCTTTGGCTCGAAGGGGTTGACGAGGGATTATCTTCCTTATAACTCCAGTGTTTAGGAATTGAAACAATTCCTGTACCTCATCAGCGGGGTTTGTCCAAAAGCATACTGTAAGGATCGTGGTATCGTTTTCGTCATCCTCCCTCAAGAGGCTTAGAATTTTAAAATCGAGAGTTGAACATCAAAAATAAAAGCAATTTTAAGCATAGTAAACACAATTACTTCAAAACAGACACGTGTAATGCATTAATGAAATAACAACGTTTGACATGAATAAATGTTTGAATAATCAAAGAAAAATACAACTTGAACATTCGAATGAACAAAAGTTTTTTTCAATCCTAGCCATGCTTTGGCAAGGGAGCAGTGATCACATTGGGAGTCTCAGAAGGCTCGAATTCGATCTCCTTAGCGTCAATCATAATCTGAATCTTGTATTTCAGCGCCCAACAATCCTCAGTATCGTGCCCCGGGCTACCAGAATGATAAGCACACCTCGCATCTGGGTTGTAGCTTGGAGAAGAAGTCTTGGGATTTGCAGGAGGGTTGATCACCGCAATCAGATTCATCTTTAACATGTGCTGCAATGCTTGTGACAATGGCATGTTGATGTTGGTGAATTGTCTTTTAGGCTCGTCCGGCCTTCGTTGATTTCCCTTTTGTTGTTGTCGGCGTGATGTAGAACCAGAGATCATGACTGCCCCTACGTGTTGATCACGACGACTCTTCTGGCTGTACGCAGCATTAGACTCTTTCTTCCCCGTGTAAGGCTTTTTGTGAGTATCAGAAGGTGTAGCTTCTTGAATCTTCCCAGCCTTGATACCAGCTTCAATTCTCTCCCCAGTCAAAATCAGATCTGTAAACCCAGCAGAAGAATTCTCAATCAGATGGTTGAAGAACGGACCAGACAGGGTCCCCAAGAACATGTCCACAAGCTCACGGTCCATCAAAGGTGGCTGCACCCTTCCAGCAAGGTCTCTCCACTTTTGCGCATATTCCTTGAATCCTTCACCCGTTCCTAGTGACATACCCTGGAGTTGGGTACGCGTAGGAGCGAGGTCGGAATTGTACTGATACTGCTTATAAAAGGCAGTAGCCAAGTCCTCCCAGTTACGAATACTGGTTCCATCCAGCTGATAGAACCATTCGAGTTGAGTCCTTGAAAGACTATCCTGGAATAATTGGATCCACAGATTCTTGTCAGCAGTGTAAGGTTGGATCTTCCTCACATGTGATCTGAGATGCAGCTTAGAACAGGAAGCCCCATCGTACTTTGCAAAAGCGGGTGCCTTGAACATGTGTGGGATCACCACCCCAGAAGATAAACCTAGATCTCCGAAATCCAACCCGGGCACATGTTGAATTTCCATAGCACTTAGACGGTCCTCTAGCTGTTTAAACCTGTCCTCAGCAGGAGGGTACTGCTCATCATTGTAATCTGTCTCATTGTCGGAGACCACGGGACTGGGAACCTCTCTACCTTGTGGGCTGTCTTTCCCAGCAGATGGGGTAGTCAGCCCAGCCTCATTTTGTGATCCATTCCCAGATCTGCGTCTAGGGTTGAACAAAACAGTCCTCTTCTTCTTCTTTTTCAAAAGCAGAGTCTTCAACTCCTGTTGACCCTGGGCTAAGCTCATGACCAGCTCTTGAAACTGGGCGTTTTGGGCCTGGAGGGCCTTGATAGCTTGTTCAGTAGTAGGTTCAGGATTCATGATGATTGCTGAAATAAACAGCGAAGAAGATTAAGCAACCTGTAGGAAAAGGGTACCTGTAATGCAATGATATGTATGATATGCATGCAATGTTTTCAAGGATCTCGCGGGGTAAACAGAGAAACTTGTTAGAAGTTGAATACGGTAGCTTGATTGAAGGAACTTCATGTTGTTGGAAGTCCTTCTTCAAGAGTCAAAGCTCACCATATCGAGTGGGTCATAGCCCTTGACTCAAGTTATCAACCTTGGCTAGAGGAAAATAAATCCCCTTTGCCCCTTGCTAGACAGTTGGTACATCATGACCTGCATCACAGACCCTTGAGATCCTTGAAATGGGTTAGTCCTTATGCAGGATGTATGCAATGGTATGATGGTATGATGTTATGCTATGCATGGAGTGATGTAAGTAAACCCTGTTATGAGCCCAGATTAAGGACTGTAAACAAACCCTGCAAGAAACTCATGTGTTAGGTAACAAGAATGTGCAAGTAGTCCAAGTTTAAAGGCACACAAGTCACATAAGACAGCCCTTAGAGTTTAGGCCAGCATGAAGTTTAGGTACTACCCTCTTGAAGTTGGTGGGCTCAAACCTGTCCTATCAAAAGTAACCGGGTTCTAAGGAGCTCAATATCATTGGGTTGTTTTCTGTGTTCATTGTTTTGATTTAGCCACTGAACTGGCGATCAAAATATTCCAAGAAAACAACCCTCAATGAGTGTAGTATCGAGTATCTACCAACTCCGGACTGCACCAAAGTCGGTCATCTCACTACCCCTAAAGAGGCCAGGATGGTCAAGTATGGTTCCTAAGGTCAGTTGATGCTTCACGACACCACGCGGCGGCCTCGTACTCTCCTTGACTTGACTCAAGGGTTAGCGGTACTCACCAAAGTACCACATCAATGTAGCAACTGCTTCAACCGTGTCGGTATACCCCACACAGTTCCCTCACAGTTTGTTGCTACTTCTAAAAGGGTATCCCCCAGATCCGGGTTAGGATCTATGAAACTTCCAGGACAAGCCCACAATTTTAGAGCGAACAAAGCAAGCAATTGAAAACAAGAGTGGTCTAATCCTAAGGTACACCTCACTTATAAGAATCCCCAGCAGAGTCGCCAGTTCTGTGATCGGTGGAAATAGAACTGACTGTTTTTAAGCTGGTTCGCGAAATGTCGCGGTAAGCAAGAGTCGCCACCGTCTTTTATGTTCTCCAACATGGAAAGGACAAAAGCACAGCAAAATTCCTTTTTTGAGATGTCTCTCGGTTCGGGAGGTAGATTATAGAAAGGGAAGGTATTAGCACCCTTTCTATCCGTGGTTATCCACGGGCTCTTAGGTACTTGCTCACTATGTTTTCAAAAATGTTTGCTTTTCTTGTGTTTGTGGGTTTTGAAAAAGTTTGTTTTGAAAACTTCTAGGTAACTCTTGTATCAGTCCTCAAGAGTGTATGAAGTGTTTCTTTGAAAACTTTTGTCAGAAAGTGTAGGTGCGAAAAGTTATTTTTTTGTTTTGAAAGAGCAAGTACCCAGGAGAAATCTACCTACTCTAAGGAATTAGGCTATGTAAGAGTCCTTTAGACAGTACTATCCCACTATTGAGAAGTAGGTAGCACCGTCGTTGGAGGTATTCGGGTCAATTCGATTATGAAGGACAATGTGGTCACCAAAGCAATGGTAGGACGCCTTAGCGGTAACTCTAACGTCCTAGATCCTTTTTATCCGAGGCAACCGTTTCGAGGCAACTGGATCTTTAGACAGGAGGGCGACCTCTAAAACACCCTATACTTGATGACCACGTCGAGGCAACCAGTGAGGCGTACCCTAAGAGTGGCATGTGCACGTGTGTTGTTTCAGTTAAGATTATCTTGTACATGTATTTGTGAGCTACGCTTTTATTTTATTTGTCATACAAGTCTTGCAGGCATAATTAACAGTTAAGAGTGCGGAAAATAAATTGCGGAAAGGTAAATCTACGCTATTACAAGGCGCGGGTGTATACATCGCCAAAAACATAACCTGTTTGAAAAATAAATGTGGAAAGTGAAAGAAAGCGGTAAAAGACCTAATTAACTATTACATTCCCGGAAACAGTTACATAAATATGATCAAAATAGGAATTAAAGATAAATATGCGCGCGAGAGAATTGAATCAGAACGTCTTAGGGTTTTGACCCTTTTTTGAGAAAAGAATTGAGTTTGTCCTTTTTTGCGTTTTTAAATTAAATATTAAACCCAATAACTAATTAATTAATTAATTAAAAGAAAAAATATTTTTGTGTTTTTTATGTTTTAATGAAAAATAAAAATAAAAGAAAATAGAAGTCAAGGAAACCCTAATTCTAAGTTTATTTTATTTATTGTAAAAAAGATTAAAGTTAACCTAATTTAACTAAATTAATTAATTTACATTTTATTTATAAAAAAAAAGTAATTAAAAATATTTTTTAGGTTTTCTGAATTTATTATAAAAAATTAATTTGTTAATTAAATACTAATAGTTAATAGAAAATAATTAAATAGAAAATATAAAAGAGAAAAAAGAGAAACAAAACCCTGGGGGTGTTAGGCCCAGATGGAGGTGAATCTGGAATTTTGGAAGCCCAATTGTTTCAGCCACGTTTGACCCTTCTGATCCACCACATGCCTGTTGACTAGGGAGCACCATGAATATTCACGCTTGGGCATTAGATGGGTGTTAGTGGCCACTTGGCGTCTGATTGCTTGAAGCGCATGGTGGAATGCTTTTGAACGCCTGCACAGGAACATGTTATGAAAAAATAGAAACAAAGGCTTGGGGGACCTGGGAATCGAACCCAGGTCCCAATGGTCAACAGCCACCTGCTCTTCCACTAGGCCAACTGAACGCGTTTATTAATATAATGGCAATTAATTATTATAATAAGAAACCAGACAATATGCCATAAAGCAAAACACGCGCGCTGATTATTTGAATCGTCCAATGGCACGCTTCCACGTCCTTCGTCTTCCTCCCTGAATACCTGTAAAATAAATCAAATAGTGGGGGTTTTTAACCCCCACAAACTGAAAAAGGAAAAATAGCGATTAAGTCTGTGCGTAATATAAATTGTTCGCGAGGGTTCCATCTTGCTCGTCTTGTTCAGACGGTTTCAGTCATGGGCATTAGGGGTCCTGATTTTTCCTATATAGCAAAGCCCCAAAATTAAAGCTTCGGAACCCTAAAACTCTCCAATGGCAACTTTCGTTTCAAGGCGTAATAACTCAATTAATCTATGCCAAAAGCTTTGTATGATTGCTAGCAACACAAAACACACAGTAAATCATGTTAATGATGCATAATTTTGGAGTTACGAATCTGAAAAAGTTAAGCAAACCGTGAGTTCGTGTATGGTGATTTCTTGAGCCTTGGCGCTTGGCTTCGATTGCAAAAGGTTTCTGAGTGTCCCAGCAAGGTGTTTGAATCCTTCAATTGCCTTGAATTGGCCTGGAGTATGAAGATCAGTTTCAAGCTTTCTTTGAATTTTTTCAATATGGTAATGGCTCTTTGCAGCAGTTTTGCACGTGAATAGCATTAGGGTTAGGTTGTGCATATGTAATGGAAGGGAATTAGGTCAAAGTTTGGGCCAAGGATCCATGGAATTAAGTTTGGAGATTTGGTTGACCACCATTGAAGAACTTTCCAAATTTGGTTCAAATCTAGGATTTTATGCATAAAAAAGGCTTAGCACGAATTGGTTAGCTGGCATATGACATATAAAAGCTATTCAAATCACAAAGATGCTACTCCATTAATTTTTAGGTTTTATTTGAATTATTATGGATTTAAAATGAATTAAACCAATAAAAATTAAATAAAATGGAAAAATAAATGTTTGGTCTTGAAATTAATCATGGGACACGTGTGTGGCATGCCAAGGCTGAATCAAGTGGAAGAAAGTGGGCCCTTTTGTCAAAAATTGAAGTTTTAAGGATAGTTGACTTTTGCAAATTCATGAAAATTTCCCAACTTCTCCAATGCATAGCTTGCTCAATTTTGATCATATAAACATGTTCTTGGACATTTTGGAAAGGTCTTGAAGTCCTCTAACGAATGCCTTTGGTCCCATGTCATTTGGATTTACCAATCTCAAGTTATGGTCTTTGACTTAAAGTTCTTTTTTGTTGACATTTGAAATTGACCTATAATGTAGAAATTGATAACTTTTTGTGAGAGCATTTCTTGGACTTGGAATGTGAAGATGAGTTGTAGGAAATGTCATCCCCTTCAAAATGAGAATTGGATGGGATTTTCCTGATGAACCATGAAAAAGTTATGCCTTGGTCAAGTTACAGTTGACTTTTCAGCTTTCCAAAAATAGCAACTTTTGCATCTTGATGATTTTTGAGCCATGCTTATGGAATCATGATCAAGACTTGATCAAATGATGATTGTGGCTTCAAAATAAGATGTTGACCAAATTTTTTGACTTTTGACTGTAAAATGACCATTTTACCCCTGCAGTTGACTGTGAACCAAATAGGGCTTTTGACTGTGCAATTTGCCTCTGTGAGTCTTGAGACTTGACATGTAGATGCTTGACAATGTATATAGGCCCATGGGACTTGATTGAGCCATTGAAAACCTAAAATTCCTTGAAGGAACCAAAACCCTAATTTTAACTGTCTTAGGAGGATGTTTGACTGTGCAATCTTTGAGCAAATCTTGAACCATTTAGAGATTGATCTTGACAAATCTTGAAGAATATGGGAGGGAAAATTTTGGGGTACAACAATGACAAATGTTGATTCGTTGATTAGTTGTTGCTGAGTTATTATTATTTTTAAGTTGTTGTTGAAATGCATCTATTTATTGGTAATATCAAGTTGTAGGCTTATGACCAGTGTTGAATTATTGCAAAGTTTTAGGATTATAGCCAGAGTTGAATTATTTCTAAGTTGTAGGCTTATGTATAGTATTGAATTGTTGTTAAGTTGTTGTCAAATTGTTGTTGTTGTGTTGTTGTTAAGTTGTTGTTGAAATGTTGTCATTGTGTCGTTGTTGTTGAATGGTTGATGTTGTAGTTGTTTTTACGTTTCATATGTTATCGCATACATAACATATCAAGTTAGGAGCTCATGCTCTGTAAGTTGGCCTGGATTGGCAAATATTAAGTTAAAGGCTTATGCCTTGTTGATGCCTCTATTAATTGGCAGATTATTAAGTTGGGAGTTCTGCTTCAATGGTACCACATGCATGTGCATTGTAATTGAGTCACATTTGATGTTGTATCTTGAGTTGTGGTTATGATATATTTGTTGTTTCTTTATGTTGTTGACTTGTTGTGACATGTATTATCTAAAATTTGTGAATTAGTCGTTATGTCGTGTCGATGTTTTATTGTGATTAAAGTTGTTTATAAGTTATGAAGTGGTGATTTTATATGATCTGATCTAACATATTGTTTATCATACGCTCAATTATATAGTTTGATATCCCACCCCTTATGTTTGAATGTTTCCCTCTGTTGGTAACGTGCAGTTAATTAAGAAGGAGAGTTGTTACCTTTGTTAGTTCGAGTCGGTGTCGTCGCTCTGATACGTAGCACTCGTGGGGATGAACGCTTGATGTTTAGTTGTTGATATTTATTTCAGTTGCTGAATTTTTAAGTTGATGACATCAAATAATAGTTTTCTTGAAGTTGTTTTAGTTGAATAAAAATGTTAAGTGAATTGAAGTTGAGTATGTTGATTCCACTGCTTATCAATAAAAAAATTGTTTGATTTTAAAGAATAAATCAGGTTGTTATCGGTTCATCCGAGTTAAGTGTTATGTATCTATTTTATATGCGATTAAATGAAGTTTTATTATAAGTTTTAAATGCAGCATCCTATTTATGTTGAACTATGATTTTATTATTAACCGCCATGTAGTATTAGGGTATTACATTGTTGGTATCATAGCAAGTCGGTCCGTCCGACCATGTTGTCTAATATTGTTTATTCCTTAGTACGCGACAAGTGAGTGAAACATTGTCGGTGCTTGCTTGCTTTTCTAATCGATTGTATGTAGGAGCTGGTTTGAAGATAAGTGGGGGAGAAGCTTTTCTTCTCGGACATGTTTGGGTTGTAAGATGTTAAGTTCAGTATGATATTGATGGCGACAGTGTGAGTATTGTTAAAGTTTTGTTGTTTCCCGAATCCGAAGGTGACATGGATTAAACATTTTTTTTGTTAATCAAGTTGGAACTTCTTGAGGGAGGACGATCAAACATTTTTGATGTTTACTTCTAGAAGGATGAGGAGTGATGTAACAGTTGTTGATATACGAGTATAATGTAAATCCATGATGTTTCTGAAGGTGATTGTTAGGTAACAAGGATAATTCATAGAAGATGTAATTTAGAAAGTTTCGATGTTTCAGCGCTACTGGTGGACTGTGAAGTTGTCGGTTTGAGTATCCCTTGCGTAATATGTCGATGTTTGGATGGTGATAGAGTGATAGATTGTTGTAGACCTTGTCGTGGGATCCTTGTGAGTGATTGTAAAAGTTGTTGAAGTTGTTAGAATATTTTGAATTGCAAGTCGAAGTCGGAAATGCGAGGAGATGAGTACGATTTCAAGAGTGGTAAGGGTTGGTACTGGTGCAAAGAAATTATGTTCTGATGTTATCGTAAGGTGTGTATTAGTATGTCGTTGAATGATGTTGGTGTTCGCATTTTTGGATAACTTTGGAAATTCATATCTTGTGTTCTGAGAATTGGATTGGTGTTCTGTTTGAACCTATGAGGGAATAGAAATATATTTTATCCTATGAAAGTGTTTTCAAATATGGTTGATGCCTTTCCATATGGAGGAACTCTGAAGTCGATTACGAAAAAAGAGGCTTTTTGGGCATAAATAGTTATTATAGCAGTTGTTTGGGACGAGGTCAAGCGTAATATGTTATTGGCGAATAAGTTGAGAAATGAGATGTTCGGCATTAAAAAGGATGTGAAAGTATTGAAGGAGTGTATATAGATGCAACTTATGAAGAGAAGATGTCCTTTTAGAGGAAAATGCTTTTAAGAGGAATTAGAGTCGGTTTATGATGCCAAGGTAGTGGCATCTGTAAAAGAAGAATTGGAAAGGTTTTATCCCTAAAACGGTGTGGAACGGCATTGTTGAGATTACAATTGAATATGAGACAACGAAGATGGTTGGAGTTGTTCAAAGATTATAATTTCGGTTTGAATTATCATCCAGGTAAAGCTAATGTTGTGGCCGATGCTTTAAGCCAAAGGACTTTGCACATGTCGGTAATGGTGGTTAAAGGGTTGGGATTAATTGAACAGTTGAGAGATATGAGTTTAGTTTGCAAGGTGGCACCAAACAGTGTTATGTTAGGAATGTTGTAAATTATCAATGATTTTATGGACATTGTCAAAGAAGCTCAAAAGTTAGATGTGAAACTGGTATATTCGGTGGTTGGACTCGATCAGTCTGAGAATGATGATTTCAAGTTAGATGTGCAAGGTGTGTTGAAATTGCGTAATCAAATTTGTATTCCTGATGATGCGGAGATGAAGAAAGTAATTCTTGAGTTAGATAATGCTTAACCTTCGACTGAGACTAGATAAGTGTAATATGGATCGTGTAATATGCTGAGCATTGGTGTCTCATCGATAAGATCGAATGAGAGAAAAATTATGGGGGTGTTGTAAATCTCATTGGAAATTATTGAATTATGGTGCTTTAGGTTACTTGTGTACAAATTTGAAAGTAACACTATTATAGTTAGAAACGATAGTTTATACTCCATTATGGTTGTCGACTATCTATTGACAAATTGAGGAACTGATCACCCTTAATATCTTGTTAATAGTAGACGAGATCGTGTTGGATGGTATAGATTTGTCTTACAGTCTTAATGGTGTGTAAAGAGATTGATGTTATATCGTGAGGATAGTCGCTCACCAGTTTGTGTTAATTAATATAGGAGTGTCTAGGAAAGTGTTGGGACGTATTGAACAATTCAGAGTAGCGGGTTTTTATGCGAGCAAACGTCGCAAAGTGAAAGATTGAGTATATCAAGTGAACAACAATTTTATTGTGGATGTTTAATAAGTGCAAAACTAGATTGAAGCTTGTAAATTAGATAGTTGACAGAAATTTTAATAAGGATGGTGACTTAAGATAGATGATCAGAGTTGCGCAGCTGAAGCATGATGTGGCACAGTTGCTATAGGTGTACGACTCGTTAGAAGAGAAGGACTACATATAAGGAGCCTATGGGAATGATATGTGTTGTACCCTAAAATTTTCCATCTCATGTTTTCCAAGGTCTTCCCTTACATGGTTGGTCACAAACACTTGCCTAAAGAAAATAAAGTTTTTAAAGCTGAACAAAGTGTCTTTCAATTAGCATCTGGGCAAAGTCTTCAATTGGGTATCCAAAATCTTTCAATATAAGCTTGACTCACCAGTCTTCGATTGGGAATTTGGAACTGTTCGATCAGGCTTTTATTAGTAAGCTTTGATTAGGTGTTTGGCACCCTTCGATCAAGCTTTGGTTTGCAAGACTTTGATTGAGCGCTGGACCCCCTTCGATCAAGTAAATTTCACCATGCTTCGACTCCGTATTAACTACTTCAGGTTTGCCTTCAATTCACAAGGCAAGAATCTCCTACAAGTTTGTTTCGATTCACAAAGGCAAAGGCCCCTCAACTTGCCAGTACACCAAGTAAGAGGTCTGTTCGAAGAACGTGTAAGTGACCCATTCGAAGAACCTATAAAGGTCCATTCGAAGAAGCATTCAGAAGGCCCATTCGAAGGGTACCTAAGAAGTCCATTCGGAGGATGAAACTTAAGGCCAATCGAAAGGCATGGCCTGAATGCATTCGAAAGTCAAAAGGTGTACAGGTTCATCCAAAATTTCAAAGGAGGCATGGATATTTCAAAAAGGAAATCTTTTAATATGTCTGATTCTTATCTCACAAATTTAAAGGCCTAGTTAAATGGTTGTCCCTTTCCATTTTCATGCACCCTCACACTCTTATAAATACGAGGCCAAGGACACATTGCAAGAGGACGGAAAAAGGAGGAGATACTTTTGAATACGAACAGATCACGCTGCTATATTGCTCATAGAAACCCCAAGAGTGTCAAATCGAAGCACTTTTTTTGCAGGCACCTTCAGCCTAAATGAAGACCAGATCCTTGTTCCTGAAACATCCAGGAGTCTACACCAGCTTCTAAGAAAGTGTCTCCATGCCCAGGAGTGTCAAATTGAAGCATCTAACAACCTCAGTCCACACACAAATTCCAGTTTCAAGCAAGGTAGGTCTTCTTGACCTTGCATCTTTAGTTTTAGCATAACATGTAAATGGCCTTTTATTTGTTTTCTTCGTTTCTGTATTTTTTCTTGGTTTGTTTGCTTTTCTTGTCCAACTAACCTACACATGCTCAAATGAAATACAAAAAGGGTATGGATGAAGGACCTTCCCTCATGCTTCTATGTAGATTGCTCAGACAAACTACTTAAACTCAATCGAAAGGAAGCAAAAGAAAGGAAAATCGAAGGAGTCTATTGCCTGGGTCGAAAGGCAGCTCCCCTTTGGATCAAAACCCCCTTTTTCACCCCAATCGAAGGGTGCTTCTGTGTATTCTTATTTTGCTTTCGTTCTTTTCTCTATTTTTTTATTTGACTTTTTATCATTTTAATCAACATTAAATCAAAAAATCACAAAAATTAGGCTTAGACATTTTAATTAAATAATTAAATAATTAATTAATTGATTAATTAATTTTAACCATTTTCTTAACTTAAAATAAATTAGAATTTAGGACTTAATTCAGATTTAATTTTCTTTTCATAATAAAAAACAACCAAAAAGATTTTTATTTCTTAGGATATTGTTAGACGTTATTATCAATTTCAAGCGTGTTTATTTAATTCCGTATTTTTACTATTGATGTACCTGCCCACTGGATGTAATAGATTAAAACTAGGACATTTACTACTTTATCCCCCTCATTCTTGAACAGTGTAAATCCCCTCCCTAAAGCATTGTAATAGCATAGATTTAAATTTCTGTACTTTAATATTCTGCAATATATATTAACTGCTAGTAATTAGGCGTGTATGATAAGACTAATAATCAAACATTAGAAAACTTAACAAAAGATAAATAACTGAACTGAACACATTTACACACAAGCACCTCTAGGGTATCCCACTTTGGTTTCCTTTAAGAAATAAAATAGTCATGAGGTAGGAACGCTTTAGCAAAGACCTATAAATAAAAAAAAGATCATAGTCCCTCGATGACCCTACAGTTGCCTTTCGGTAAATGATCTAGTCCCTAAAAGAAAATTGCTAAAGGATCTCCACAAGTTGCCTTCGTGATTATAACGTCCCTTTGAATGTCCCTCAACATCCAACGATAAGACTACCTACTCACTAATAGTAGGATAGCATTGTCTAAAGGAAAAAAGGAAAAGAACGACCCTTTTCGAGTAATAAAGTAGATAGTTGTTAAAAGTTTGCTCAAACATCTTGCACTTACACAAAAATTGCTTTTCAAAAAAAATATTTAAAACACTTTGTATTGTTTCTCCATTATCCAGAGAAACATTACAAAGTTCTCCGTGCTAAGGCATTTTCAAAACATTTTCAAACACACAAAGCACAAAGTTATTTCAAAATGAGCAAACCTCTAAGAGCACGTGGAAAACCGCGGATGGAAAGGATGCTAACACCTTCCCTTTCCATAATCTACCCCTTACCCAGAAAACATCTCGAAAAGGTCTTTTTCTGTTCTTTTCACCCTTTACTTTGTTAGATAAAAGAAAACTCGGTGGAAACTCTTTCTTACCGTAACATTTGCGAACAAAAATGCAAAACTAGTATTAACAGTCAGTTATGCCGCTATATCACAGAACTGGCGACTCAGTTGGGGAAATTATAAAAGTGGGGTTACCTTAGAGTTTTAGTTAATTTTTTTAAACTATTTTTTTGTGTGTGCTTTGTTTGCTTTACTTTTGATGGTTTGCTTGGGTTGTTACTAAAAGATCCTACACCCGGATCTGGGGCACCTTATTAGGTAAGTAGCAATAAACCATGGAGGTTGTACGGTGTAGACTGATACGGATGAAGTGGTGGCTACGTTAGCACGATACTTTGGATTGTAATAATGTTCCTTGAGTAAGTTAAGGATAACATTAGGCTTCCTAATAGTGTCACTAAGCGCTAACTTACCTTTAGAACCTTTAATTGACTCATCCTAGCCATTAGGAAGTAGTGAGATAAAAGGCTTTAGTTCCGACTGTAGATTGGTTGATACTCGATACTACACTCATTGAGGCTGGACTTTCAGGATTTTTTGGCCGCAATACTTCGGTGTGGAGCTGAAACAATTTCTGAAGGGAAGGTCAGTGATATTGAGACTCTTTAGAACCCAGTTACTATTAATAGGACAGGTTGAGCCAACTAAACATTTAAGAGGGTACTTACCTTAAAACCCTATGCAAGTCTAAACCTAAAGATGCTTTTGTTACTTGTTTGTATTCATTATCTAATAACTTAAACTCATTGTATGGCTTTGTTTGTATTCCTTGCAGGACCTTGTTTGTATTCATTATCCAATAAACTGGTTTTCTTGCAAGGCATACTTGTCTTCATCACCTTACACTTTTTGCATAGCATACACATCATAACGTCATCCCATAGCATCTCCTTAACCATTTCAAGGATCTCAAGGGTCTGTGGTGCAGGTTATGATGAACCAGACGTCTAGCAAGGGGCAAGGGGATTTATTTTCCTCTAGCCAATGTTGTCAAAAGATCAAAACTCAACAACTTGAGTCAGGGGATATGACCCACTTGATATGGTGAGCTTGATTCTTGTAGAAGGACCTTCAACGATATGAAAGTTCTTCAATCAAAGCTGCAATTGGATTCTAACATTTTCTTGTTTACCCCACGAGATCCTTGAAAACATTGCACTCATGTCATTTGCATAACAGGTCTCCCAGTACAGGTCTCTCATTTCCTCGCTGTTTATTTCAGCAAGAAAAATGGCTCTCCAATAAGAAAACAGAGATATTCAAACTCAAGAGGCTCAGTTCATGGAAATGTTCTTAAACCTATCAAAGGGATAAGAAGAGTTGAAAGCACTCCTCATTGGGAACCTGGCCAAGAAAAATCCTGAATACAATAAGGACGAATGGTTGGAAAAATTGCAAGCTGAGATAGCAACAATGAGAACCCAAATCCTGGGGCAGATGGCTCTTATCCAAGGCATAGCCCGAGGACAAGAAGAGATGAGAGCCATTATCAACAAACTTCATAAAGACGGATGCAACCGTATGAAGCAAACAATCGAGGATGGGGACCAAGTCATTGATCAACCTCCGAGAAGACAAGAGGTTTGCTTGTTGAAGAGTGGACCTTTCCAAATTGCTGCTACGTCACAAGCCCAACTACAACTTCACCAACTACCACAGGGTAATCGGTGTAAGCAGGATCCATTGACTAGGAAATATACCAAACTCGACATACCAATGTCGCAAGTCTTGCGACACATGTTGAAGTTGAATTTGGTCACGTTGAGGGATCCTCCTACAAATCCCAATACTGCCTCTCCAATGTAAAATCTAAATGCAAGGTGTGCATATCACTCCAACAGTCCAGGGCATGATACTTATAGCTGTCGGACATTAAAATATAAAATTCAAGACCTGATCGATGAGGGAGCATTGGAATTTGCACAAGATGGTCAACTAGAATTCTTCTGTCATCCCTCCAAGGCACACCATCTGAAGTGACAAGATCGAACAAAGAGGCTTTTGTTCATTAGAATTTTCAATATATAATTTTCTTTAGATTGTTTGAACATTTATATCAAACCTTGTTATTTCATCAATGCATTGCACATGTTTGTCTTGAATTAATTTGTTTTCATTACGCTTAAACTGATTTCTTACTTCCTTTTTGTGATATTCAACTCTTGATTAAAAGATCTAAGCCTTTAGAGGGAGGATGACGAGAACGATACAAAAATCTCTACAGTATGCTTTTGAACAGAGCCCGCTGACGATGTACAGGCGTTGTTTCGAATCCTAAATAGTGGAGTTATAAGGAATATAATCCCTAGTCAACCCCTTTGAGCCTAAGAAGTAGGAGTTTTTCTTTTCACACAAATTAAAACCCTTAATCATAACCTGGGGCAGGGTAGTTTTCTCAGTTAATTCAGATGTGCATTCAGTCGCAAGCTTTCCCTTCATACACGACAAATAGTGTAAAATATTCTCTCTAAAAGATGATGATGGTTCCATATAATCATTAAGAACAAGCAGTCATTATCTCTCAAAATAAAATCCCATTAAGTCAAAACCTATGAAGGAGACTTAAGAAAAAAAACTAGGGCATCCTGCTGGCTGTAATCACAAAAGAAACAGTTCACGCAAAATAAGGGATAACAAAAAAAAAGAGGTCCTACAAATCCTCAACAAAAAATAAAGGTCACAAAAATGGCTTTCTTCTTAAACAAATGTTCAATTTCTGAACCATCGCCGGAACATCAAGGACATTCCAAAACTCGATTGGGATTCGAAACGCACAATTAACTGAGCATAGGGATGAAGAACATCACAAAGAACTGGTGGATACAAATAAACTTTGAGCCTTTATCCTTTGTTTCTTAAACCATGAACCAGGCCACGCTACAACCCTTAAAAGTCCTAACTGAAGCATGGGTTAGTTCATAAGCATACTGTTACAAAAGGTATACTGACTCCTTTAGGACTTGCTATAAATCCTGAGTTGATATCACCCTCTTGCAAAATTTTGTTTTACTAAAAAATGAATTTTCAAACTTCAAGACAAGCATAAACTTTGTATTATTTAAATATCATTGTTTGCACATAGTTATTTGTTCGACAACATAGAAATTCACATGACGAATATCTAGTGAACAAAAACTTTCTTAATAAAAAGTTTCACCTCAAGTGGAAAAACACTTCCAACCAAGGGGCACAACATGATCGTTATCCATCATCTAGGGCAGTCAAGTCAAGATTCAAGGAATCTCTCAAAAATGGTAAACAGCCAAGGGAAGATCTCCATCTGAATCACTTGGGGCATTAGACATGATTTCCAACAACGAATCACGTACAATCAAGCAGAATCAATGTTCCTCAACAAATTTCTTCTCAAAAAAACAAAACAAGAATTCTCAGCGGAAACATTCTAAATAAAGCAGACTTTCTTATAATACAGTGCAGATACGATCCAGAGACGAATTTCATTCTGACACTCATTCAACACATGTTTCAAGTACAGTTTGGGTATGATCCAGAGACAAATGTCATCTTAATACTTATTCTAGACTATCTTCTAGAAACAGTTCGGGTACGATCCAGAGATGGATGTCATCCTGATACTTGTTCTAGAGTATCTTCTAGCAACAGTTTAGTTCACAAAGCTTTCCTTCCACATCATAGTCTATTTCTCTAACTGCGAAAGTTTATCCTCCAACAGAGTTTATTTCTCTACATCGGTAAAACCTTCTGATAGAGCATCCTTCTCCTACAGAGTTATTCTCAATCAGGATTTAAAGATCCCCGGTAGAATATCCTCGAGCGAAAAGGGAAAATCCCCAAAAAATAATCTCCATTCATCATCCCCATCATAAATGAAGGATTCAACTTCTCAATACTCTTTGACAACAGTCAGGGATTTATTTTCCCAGACTAGGAAAAATCGCAATAACACCCCATATTCACATATCATGGCATGCGCATACACATCATATACACCATAATATCATTTATTTTTAGAACATCATCACAATGCACTTCATACATCATGGCATTACATATGACTAACTCTTTACCTTTTTCAGGAAAGATCAAATGAACAAACACCGTTGACTACCTGCATGACCTGTTAAAGAAACTGCAAAGCCTGGATTTCAACCAAATAACATTTTAAGTTACTGTGAAGCCTGGAATCCGACCAGATAGCAGTTCATTATACTGTGAAGCCTGGACCCAACCAGATAATAGTTAAAATCATTGCTAAAGCCTGAAATCCGACCGGATAATAGTCAATCAACAATTCAAGACATTGTGAATCCTGAAACTGACCAGATAACAACTTAATTTCTTCAAATCACTGAACCCTGGATACGACCAGATAATGGTATACCTCAGATTCAAGTTGAAGCCTGGACCTAACCAGATAACATCTTAATTTCTTCAAATTACCGATTCCTGAATACGACCAGATAACCGTATACCTCATATTCAAGTTGAAGTCTGGACCCGACCAGTTAAAAACTTAATTTCTTCAAATCACCGAAGCTTGGATACGACCAGATAACAGTATACCTCATATTCAATTTGAAGCCTGGACCCAACCAAATAACAACTTAATTTCTTCAAATCACCGAAGCCTGGATACGACCAGATAATGGTATACCTCAGATTCAAGTTGAAGCCTGGACCCGACCAGATAACAGCTTAATTTCTTCAAATCACCGTAGCCTGGATACGACAAGATAACAGTATACCTCAGATTCAAGTTGAAACCTGGAACCGACTAGATAATAACTTAATTTCTTTAAATCACTGAAGCTCGGATACAGCCAGATAACAGTTCAATGTCTACAATTACTGCGAAGCCCGAAACCAACCAGATAGCAGTTAAATTCATATTCCCTGATAAGTCACTGTGAATCATGGAATACGACTGGATAACAGTCAACCTTATTACCCTCAGCAATTCGCTGTGATGCTTAGATCCCGACCAGATAGCAGCTTACTTTCAAGAGATAACTCCCTAATAGAGTAATGGACAACCGAAGTTCGTAGACTCTATTCCCCTAAAACATTCCCCAGTGGACTCCTCCTCAGACAGGAACAAGAATCCCCACAAAAAGACTTCTCATGAAGTCAACATCTATTTTGGATGGAATCTCTAAGCCCATCTCTGATGACTCTCTATCATATTCTTTGGATGGTATCTCTAAGCCCATCTCTGAAGATCTTCTGTCATCTTTTCCAAATGGCATCTATAAGCTCATTCCCGATATTATCCACCAACAGTGCTATTTCAGACAAGTGCAAATTTCTATGCACTCTAGTGTTCAATCATCTTGCACCTTCAGATCACGAAAGGCAGACAAGCCAATCTACATCCTCAGGTTTAAGAAGATTGAACAGGGGCAGCTGTTGTACCCCAAAATTTTCCCTCTCATGTTTTCCAAGGTCTTCCCTTACATGGTTGGTCACAAACACTTTCCTAAAGAAAATAAAGTTTTTGAAGCTGAACAAAGTGTCTTTCGATTAGCATCTGGGCAAATTATTCAATTTGGTATCCAAAATATTTCGATATAAGCTTGACTCACCAGTCTTCGATTGGGCATTTGGCACTCTTCGACCAGGCTTTGATTAGTAAGCTTTGATTAGGTGTTTGGTACCCTTCGATCAAGCTTTGGTCTGTAAGTATTCGATTGAGTGTTGGACCCCCTTCGATCAAGTCAATTTCACAATGCTTCGACTATGCATTAACTACTTCAGGTTTGTCTTTGATTAACAAGGCAAGAATCTCCTACAAGTTTGTTTCGATTCACAAAGGCAAAGACCCCTCAACTTGCCAGCACACCAGGCAAGAGGTCCGTTTGAAGAACGTGTAAGTGACCCATTCGAAGAAACTGTAAAGGTCCATTTGAAGAAGCATTCAGAAGGCCCATTCGAAGGGTACCTAAGAAGTTCATTCGAAGGAGGAAACTTAAGGCCAATCGAAAGGCATGACCTGAACGCATTCGAAAGTCAAAACGTGTCCAGGTTCATCCAAAATTTCAAAGGAGGCATGGATATTTCAAAAAGGAAATCTTTTAATATGTATTATTCTTATCTCATGGCTTTAAAGGCCTGGTTAAATGGTTGTCCCTTGGCATTTTCATGCACCCTCACACTCCTATAAATACGAGGCCAAGGACACATTGCAAGAGGACAGAAAAAGGAGGAGATACTTTTGCATACGAACAGATCACGCTACCATATTGCTCATAGAAACCCCAAAAGTGTCAAATCGAAGCACTTTTTTTGCATGCACCTTCAGCCGAAACGAAGACCAGATCCTTGTTCCTGAGAAATCTAGGAGTCCACACCAGCTTCTAAGAAAGTGTCTCCATGCCCGGGAGTGTTAAATAGAAGCATCTAACAACCTCAGCCCACGCGCAAATTTCAGTTTCAAGCAAGGTAGGTCTTCTTGACCTTGCATCTTTCGTTTTAGCATAACATGTAAATGGCCTTTTATTTGTTTTCTTTGTTTCTGTATTTTTTCTTGGTTTGTTTGCTTTTCTTGTCCAACTAACCTGCACAGGCTCAAATGAAATACAAAAGGGTATGAACGAAGGACCTTCCCTCATGATGCTCTGTAGATTGCTCACACCAACTCCCAAAGTCAATCAAAAGGAAGCAAAAGAAAGGTGAATCGAAGGAGTCTACTGCCTGGTGAAACAACCGGCTGAAAATCATCAAACAATGAAGTCTCCATCGAACATATTTTATCCCACATGTAGGGAAAGGTAAACATCGAGAAAACCTGAGAAGGGAGAAGTCACGGTCTTGCGACCGAGAGATCGGGTAAGGGAGTCTGTTACGCGAGGGGAAGGTATTAGCACCCCACACGCCCGTAGTACTCTACGGTATCCACTCTTGTTATCTATCTTATGGGTGTGTTTAATCTATGCTTACTGTTTACTATACTACTGGAGGAATGCATGCAAAAGAAAGGGGAAAAGAATGTAGGGAAAATAAAATTGTGCTCTCTTGGGCCCTACCACAATGCCTACGTATCCGTTTTGAGGAATCAGAGCTACCGTAGTTCGACTTATAAGTTTTTGTTTGTTTGTATTTTTTATTGAACAGCATTAATTTCGCCTTCTGCCGCAACTCGACCTTTGGAGATTTACGCGTCAGCACAGAAGTGAATTAACTTGTTCTTTCTGAAAAAAGAGTTTGTAAAAAATGTGCTTGGGTGCACAAAAAGGTTTGGATTTGTTTATTTTTGTAATGAACGATATTAATTTCGCCTTCTGCCGCAACTCGACCTTTGGAGATTTACGCGTCAGCACAGAAGTGAATTAATATGCTCTTTCTGAAAAGAGAGTTTGTAAAAAATGTGCCTGGGTGCACAAAAAGGTTTGGATTTATTTGTTTTTGTAATGAACCATATTAATTTCGCCTTCTGCCGCAACTCGACCTTTGGAGATTTACGCGTCAGCACAGAAGTAAACTAATCGTGTCCTTACCTGAAAAGGTTTTTCTTAGGAAGAGGTGCTCGAGCGCACAAAATGGTTTGAATTTGTTTTGTATTTTCGTTGCAGATAATGACTAGTCGACCTCAAGAGAGAGATATTAGCCATTTTTCTACTTAGTCATGAAAGGAGTCTTTGAGAATTGAACCACACCTATGCTTGAGATGAAGAACGATAAGGTCGAGAAGAGACCCGCTTATCATTTCTCGTACTAAGCAAAAGCATGATTCTCATCAATAGTTTTTTTTAAGTGTTTTGAAATTTGAAAGAAAAGTCAACTCGGGACTAGCCTACTTCTAATCTTAATGCTATTATGTATTGTTAGACCTAAAGTTAGAATTTGAGGGAATTCTACCTGATGTTGGCATGCATATGGTTTATGATAAGGCCCTATTTATCATGATTTCTATAAAGTGATAACGAATTGCAATAAAATGAAGAGACGTGTAAGAGTAGTAGCGGAGGCTACCAAAGTGAACAAATCGTCAAGAGCGAATCGAAAGTACTGAAAAATCAAGGAATACGCGTCGAGCAAGCTTCACTAAGAAACAAACAGAGTCAGAAACAATATTTAACTAAGATAAAAGTGAATGTGTATTGCAAATGCAAAGCATAATCAGAAATTCCTCGCACAACGAACAAACGTGTCAAAAATAACGAGGAACAACATAAGAAAATATGAATAAAAACTAAAAGAAAAAGTATTTTATTAGTTTTTTCGTGTGGAAAATTCTATTGAAGACTAAAGAATTAACTCCTAAATTTTATTTAAGAAATTTTAACAAGTCTTTTTTTTATTGAGTTTATAATTTTATTAACATAAAAACATTAAAATTAAAAAGTGAAACAATGAATGAAATTAAAAGAAAGACATAGATTAACCCCAGGGATATAAACTGAATTCAGGGTGTATGGCTTAGTAAGGGCGCTGGGCCCAACTGGTTGAGTCCACGACTAGTTTTTTGTTTTGCTTACAAATTAGTTCCAAAAAATGGTTCGCGGGCTAAAGGGAGGTTAACGAAGCACTCAGGCCCAACAAACTCAAAATTTCAATCCATTTTGATATTAATTTGTTTTTATCACTACTGTTATTATCAATTAAAAAAAAGGCAAAAGAAAAAAATGAAAAAAAGAATAATGAGGGGACGGTGTCGTTTGAAGATTTGTTAGGGTTAACAATATTGTGATGCTTAAGCTTCTCTACACGATCTCCTTCCTCTCACACTTGCAGCAGCGCCGATTGACATCTTACCCTCTTCTCTCGCGATTCCATCATGGTGCCGTCACATTCCCAAACTCCGACAATTACAAACAACCACATCTCGTCCCTTCCTTTTCTCTTCGAATCCATATTCAATTTCCTCCAATTTCACTAAATGTCCAAATTGAGCTCAAAGAACAAAACCTAAAATGACCTAAGCATGCAATTAGACGCTGATGAAGGAGGTTACATCTCAGTGAGCAGGGGGGAATGGTTCAACATATCAAATGGTGCATCGTGATACCAAGAAAGAGAAAAAAGATGAAGAATTGGAGGAGGTTCGGTACTTACATGTCGGAGTGGCTCCGACGGCCCTTTACGGCGATGAATGTACCAGAAATCCAGAGGAATCTTCGTTGCAGGTAATGACTTATTTATCTTTCTTGTTTAGAAGTGTTGTGCTCTTCTTCTATTCTCGTACGACTTTGTTCTCGATTCTTCTTCTACTCAATCTCTTGCGTTCTTCTGTGAATTGTTGCTTTCTACGTTTGTGTATTTGCGTCATTGTGTTGAAGGAGCAGAGAAGAAAACTGATGTGGTCGTGGACTCAATATTGTTGTAGGAGCGTGTTGTTGTTTGAAGAAGCTTGGAGATGACTGAAGTAGAAGATGAAGATGAACTAGTAGAGTATGGAAGAGAAAATCCAGAGATTAGAAGCAGAGAAAAGATATAGCTCTTTTTGAATTTTAGTGGTGGTTCTTCAAATGATGAAGAATCTGAGATGATGAAGATGATTTGTTGAAGAATCAAGATTGATTGCACAGAGAGAAAGTTGAAAAGTGAGTGTTGAAATTTTATGTAATTCTTCTTATGAATGACTCGTGCCAAGTTCAATATTGCAGAAGCAATAACTTTATACAGTTGGAGGAAGGTTGAAAAGTTAGTTACAACAGAAATATCTCTGGCCATTAGATCTGGTTTTCTATTATAGGAATAAACAGTGTATATGAGAGGTTAGAGAGTTAGTTTTAGCTAGTGATTCTGTTAGAAATTTTGTTAGTTGTTAGTTTGAAAGTTAGTTAGGATTTGGGAAATGGAAAGTTGGTTATAGTTAGTTATGGGTTGTTAGATGTTATGGTTTGTTAAGTTAGTTATCAATCTCTTAGAAAGTTAAGAAAAGTTGTTAGGTTATAGTTATAGAGGTTAGGATTATTTAGGTTATTTTTGTTATCACAATTTGAGATGGACAGTACTGTACTAAGCTTATATTATGCATATATATTATTTTATTCATTACTAAGCTGTTGTTTGATTAATTGCAGGACATGTTCAAGAGTATCGACCAGTGTATCATAGACCTCTTGGGGGCAGTTGTCAGGGCCAGGTTTGTCATGAAGGTACATGATATCCAAAGTGAAGAGTCTCTGGTTCTCAGGCCACTGATGATGTGGGCGCCCAGTTGATCTGCAGTAGAATAGAATCACTCTTAAAATGCGACCCTGCGTACGGGATTTTCTAGCTTCACGGGAAGCAAGTTGAAATAAAGTAGTAAGGTCTGGTTGAGTGGTAGATGTAGTAGCAGAAAATCCTCGCACTGCTGCTATTGTTGACTCAACTTCGCTGCTAAACTCTTTCATCAGCGATGAAACGGAATTGGAGAGAGTAGCGAAAGCGAAACGGTGTTGAGGATTGATGGTGAGTTTGGCATTGACAAAGAGAAGGATGGATTGAGGATCAATGTCAATGCAAAATAGTATATCTTCGTTGCTAATTAGTAAGGGTTCAAGATTGTAACTGCTGTTTGCTTTTCCTTCGACTCTTTGTTCTTCCATGGCGCTTTCTTTCTTCTTGCTAGCTTGTTTAACTGTTTTGTGAGAGAAAACTAGTGGGTTTATATTGTGGAACTTATAGGCTTCACATTTGTTTTTTTTTTTGGTGCAGTAGGCAGATTTGGAGAAATTTAAAAGCACGGACAATTCAAAGCTGAGAATTCTGATAAGACAAGGATGCGATGCGTTTCGAACTTTGGTCGTGAAGGATGAAGATTTAATCAAGAAGGGTGAGAGCCAGGGGAAAGAAAATTATGGAGTTTATCATAGGAGGAACATGAAGCTTATACACAATGTTTAGATTTTGTAGGATAGTATTTGTAATCTTCTCCTCTTAAAACCTTCTTTTAAATTGTATACTTCTTTTTGAGTAACTCTTGTGTGATATTTGGATTCTAATGGAGAAGTTTCACCTACTTCTTCTTTATCTTCAAATAGAACTCTGCTTATAGTTTGGTAGCATGATGAAATTAGGGGCATGATATCAATTTTCTCAAGTGCTCAAAGTATTGCCTTTTATTTTCCATAGAATCGTAATGATACGGTTACTCAAATGTAAATTGTAATGGTCATGAATATGAAGTCAAGTATGGTCAAGGAGTGTTTTTTTGAGCTCGTCTTGTAAAACCAAGTTGAATGATAGCTCCCTTTTTTCATGGCTTGTTGCTTGAACTCCAAGGAGACCCGCTAAATACATTTCCCAACTTTGTATGCTTAACGAATAAAATATGTAGCTTTGACGCCGTTTCGACAAACTTGAACAAATTTGAATTTTGTATCAAAAACTTGAATGAACACTTCACATTCCTAACTCAGCCTAATGAAACCTTAATTCACTTTGGTTTTTTATTTGTTCAATTCAACCCAAACTTGTATGCTAAATACAAATATCCCGAAGAATGATGATACTTTACAAATCACAACATCTCTTTGACAAAACCCCTTCTTAATAGATGATAATGACTATGCCCTGAGGGATTCATTACAGATGAGTATGAAAGATGAGACATGCGAATACCTTGATATGGAATGAACCTCGGGTGGAATGCTGACAAGCTCAAGTATGATAATGTATAAACCCTGATTTTTAGCTTCGTCTCATAAAACCTTGCAACTTGATATTGAGAAGGAAATAATAGCCTCGTAGCTTGATGATGATAAGGTCCATGAAATGAAAACCTAGCTTTAAACAAATGATCGATGGAGAAATCAATTGAAACAAGCTTGTGCAAAGATGAAAGCCTTTTAAAGTCATACAACAACCCTAGTTCCACAATATCACTGATCTTATGCAAAATTATGTTGTTGATGAATGTATGCAATGTTAAATGACCTAATGGAAGTTATATATGTGAGAAAAAATGCAAAAATGCGTAAGCCAGATAGGAAGTAAAAGGGTAGGACAAATTTGGGGTATTACAGCTGCCCCGATTTAATCGTCTTAAACTTGAAAGTACGATTGGCACATGCCTTTCGGAAGTTAAAGGTTGAAGATGATTAAATATCAATGCCAAAAAATTTGTCCTGAGAGAGGGAGTAAGTGTTTTCTTTATTTATTTTTATGTTATCTGCTGGGGAAAAGAAATTTATTTTTTCAATGAAGAGACAGAGATTGGACTTGTAACGTGGCTTAATGCCAATACAAGACAAATGCTTGGTATGAAAAGACAGCAGACGAGGTCTACGGGCGACCTACGATCCGAGGGTGACACATGAGAGTGATTTGACAGAGAACCTAGCCAAAGGGCGATCTCAGGTTCGACGATGATTTGAAGGAAGAACCTAGCCAAGAGGCGATCTCAGGTTCGACGATGATTTGAAGGAAGAACCTAGCCAAGAGGCGATCTCAGGTTCGACGATGATTTGAAGGAAGAACCTAGCCAAGAGGCGATCTTAGGTTCAACGATGATTTGAAGGAAGAACCTAGCCAAGAGGCGATCTCAGGTTCGACGATGATTTGAAGGAAGAACCTAGCCAAGAGGCGATCTCAGGTTCGACGATGATTTGAAGGAAGAACCTAGCCAAGAGGCGATCTCAGGTTCGACGATGATTTGAAGGAAGAACCTAGCCAAGAGGTGATGTCAGGTTTGACGATGATTTGAAGGAAGAACCTAGCCAATAGGCGATCTCAGGTTCGACGATGATTTGAAGGAAGAACCTATCCAAGAGGCGATCTCAGGTTCGATGATGATTTGAAGGAAGAACCTAGCCTACGGGCGATCTCAGGTTCGACGAAGGTTTGAGGGAAGAACCTAGCCAAGAGGCGATCTCAGGTTCGACGATGATCTAAGGAAGAACCTAGCCTACGGGCGATCTCAGGTTCGACGATGATCTAAGGAAGAACCTAGCCTACGGGAGATCTCAGGTTCGACGAAGGTTTGAGGGAAGAACCTAGCCAAGAGACGATCTCAGGTTCGACGATGATCTAAGGAAGAACCTAGCCTACGGGCGATCTCAGGTTCGACGATGATCTAAGGAAGAACCTAGCCAAGAGGCGATCTCAGGTTCGACGAAGGTGTGAGGGAAGAACCTAGCCTACGGGCGATCTCAGGTTCGACTATGATCTAAGGAAGAACCTAGCCTACGGGCGATCTCAGGTTCGACGATGATTTGTTTAGATAAATGACATGGACGAGTGTTTAGGGAACTGTTTACCAGACATGAACTGGGTTTAGAACGACAAGTCGTATTGATTTTTGTAGAGACGTATTGTTGTCCTTGAATAATTCAGGTTTTTTGTGTAAGGTACCTGACCTGGCTTATGCTTTGTATGCATGTTTGAATTTCTTTTGACGCCGAGATCCACTCTGATGGACCAGCTACGCACTTTTGAGGATGCAATGTTATGTAATGATAACTATATGTAATGCGAAGGAATAAACTTCATGGGGATAAGAGAAGGCTTGTCGGGAACCATGCTCATCACTGGGGATGCCAATACGTATCGACGCTAGAAGTCTACAGTACCAAAGATTGTTGGGGATATTGATAAAAATTTGCCCTAGAGAGCCCATGACACCGAAGATTGTTGATGACTCTGTTGGAGATTGAATTGCCGATGAAACGAGTCTTCAGGTACGATGCTGGATTCTGAATCATACCGTTGGGAAGAGATAACCTGGCTAGACTTCCAAATATCCTGAACTGTTGAGGGGGTGATAGAAGTGAATATGCCGAAGAATGGATAATGAACACCATGTGGATCTCTCTGAATACATGTCCCAAGTTTACGCACACTGGGGAATTATCTCTTGAATCACTTGGGGAATAAGAGATGGGCATGGACACTTACGAGTGCCCCGGTTTAGCTCTGCGAATGCCCCAGTTGAGTTCTGCGAATGCCCCGGTCTGGCTCTGCGAATGCCCCAGTCTGGTTCTGCGAATGCCCCGGTTTGGTTCTGCGAATGCCCCGGTTTGGTTCTGCGAATGCCCCGGTTTGGTTTTACTGGGGATGCTCTTGATTAACTTCCAATGAGGATGCACTTGCGCGTGCCGAGTCAAAAGACGATTCTAGACTTTCTGAATTCATTTGGGGAATCAGACCCGAAGTTTCCTGTAGTAGATGGAGGCAGTTTTATGTGCTGGCTGGGTTAGGGTGACTGTCACAAATTGCTACCTGCAAGGAAAAACAACATTCAGAGTGCATATGACATCCCCACATGGTTATACATTGACGTGACGTCAAGTTTTATCTTGGCTTGAGAATTTTTATTCCCCATGTTTCTAATGCCATGTTTAATTATCAAATAAAACATATTCTGCATACAAAACATTTCATGATAATAAGAGGCAACTTTGATGAAAACAGCTTTTATTGATTGGCCTGTGAATAGGCATTCATACAAGGAAGCAACTCCTATATGAGGCAGCTGCAAAATAGAAACGAAAAAAGTACAACAGGCATAAATGGCAATGAGAGATGCTCGAATTTCCATTAAAACTGGTATTGCTACAGTTCCCATATCCTAAGTTGTCTCAATGCCTTGGCTCTGAAGAGTAGTAGTTGGATCGGTCAATTCGCTACCAAGGTGCTATAGATGTGCGCATGTCATTTGTGAAGAGCATTCAGACTGCAGCCTCTCGCTTAAAATCCCTAATTTTTGCTTGGATCTCCCTTTCAGGTTTTCGACCCAACGGGATACCCATTTTTGCCTAAGTCGCCCTTTCGGGTTTTCGACCTAGCGGGTTGTTATTTTTTTCATTTTATCCCTAACTTTTTCCTGGACTTTTGTGCCCACCGGGATGCCCATTTTTTTGCGTAAGTCGCCCTTTCGGGTTTTCGACCTAGCAGGTCCTTTTATGGATAAAATTTTTTGACTGAGTCTGAATTCATTGGGAGCGGAACGTCTTCCCCATCCATATCTGTCAGGATTAAGACACCTCCTGAAAAAGCTCTCTTCACGATGTATGGTCCCTCGTAATTGGGAGTCCATTTGCCCCTTGGATCGGAATGGCTTTGTATGATGACCCTTCTTAGGACCAGATCACCAGGATAAAACTTTCGAGGACGAATCTTTTTGTCAAATGCTCTTTTCATTCTCTGTTGGTACAACTGGCCATGACAGATGGCCACCAGCCGCTTTTCATCAATCAGATTGAGTTGGTCGTACCTTGTCTGAACCCATTCTGCCTCATCAAGCTTGGTCTCCATCAGGACCCTCAACGAAGGAATCTCTACTTCGACAGGGAGCACGACATCAGTGCCGTAGACAAGCGAAAATGGGGTTGCCCCTGTCTAAGTGCGCACAGATATCCTGTAGCCATGTAGAGCAAAAGGCAACATTTCATGCCAATCTTTATACGTTCTGACCATCTTCTGGACGATCTTCTTTATATTCTTATTAGCAGCTTCAACTGCACCATTCATTTTTGGTCGATAAGGTGATGAATTGTGATGTTCAATCTTGAATTCTCCACACAATTCTTTCATCATGTTGTTGTTAAGATTAGAACCATTATCAGTGATGATTCTATGAGGGACTCCGTAACGGCATATGATTTCCTTCCTGATGAAATTGGTGACGACCTGTTTGGTTACATTCTTGTAAGAAGCTGCTTCTACCCATTTTGTGAAATAGTCGATAGCCACTAGGATGAATCTATGACCGTTCGAAGCACTTGGTTCAATTCTTCCAATCATATCAATTCCCCACATCGCGAACGGCCACGGGGAAGTCATAACATTCAGCGGGGTTGGAGGAACATGAATTCTGTCTGCATATACTTGGCATTTTTGGCACGATTTTGCGTATACACAACAGTCGCTCTCTATCGTCGTCCAGAAGTATCCTGCTCGTAAGATTTTCTTTGCCATAGAATGCCCGCTTGAATGAGTCCCGAAAGAACCCTCATGGATTTCCTTTATGATCGACTCTGCTTCGTGTTTATCCACACATCTGAGCAGAACCGAGTCATAATTTCTCTTATACAGGACGTCTCCTGATAAGAAGAACTTGGATGCTAACCTTCTAAGCGTACACTTATCACAAATCGTAGCATTTTCGGGATACTCTTGCTTCTCGAGGTACCTTTTAACGTCGTAATACCACGGTTTCTTATCAGTCATATCCTCGGTTGAGAGACAATGGGCAGGAAAGACATGTGCCGGCTCTTTGTACCTGAGGATGCATATATTAGGCGCCTGATTTGGAAAGCTCACTGAAAACATGGATTCTAGTGTGGCTAAAGCATCAGCCAACTGGTTTTCATCTCTGGGAATATGCTCAAAGGTGATTTCCTCAAAAGCGGGTATTAGCTGCAAGATGTAATCTTTGTATGGAATCAAACTGGGGTGCTTCGTTTCCCAATCACGTCGTACCTGATGTATGACCAGAGCAGAGTCTCCAAAGACCTCCAGGATCTTGATTTTAAGGTCGATAGCTGCCTCAAGACCCATTACACATGCCTCATACTCTGCCACATTATTTGTACAATTGAAACATAACCGGGCCGTAAATGGTGTATGAATATTACGTGGAGAAGTCAGTACTACCCCAATGCCATGCCCTGCAGCGTTCGAAGCACCATCAAACGTAAGAGTCCATCGTTCTTCTGGATCAACCCCATCATAATCATCAAGCTTCATAACATCTTCATCAGGGAAGTCAAATTTCATTGATTGGTACTCCTCTAACGGCTGATGAGCAAGATGATCTGCAAGAATGCTACCTTTGATAGCCTTTTGTGTAACATATTGAATGTCATATTTAGATAGAAGCATCTTCCATCGAGCAAGTCTGCCTGTGAGTGCTGGTTTCTCAAAGATATACTTTATCGGGTCCATTTTCGATATTAGAAGGGTCGTGTATGTCAGCATATACTGCCTCAAATGTCAAGCAGCCCAAGCAAGCGCACAACAAGTTTTTTCAAGTAAAGAATATCTAGATTCGCAATCAGTAAACTTTTTACTTAGATAATAAATGGCGTGCTCTTTACGTCCTGTTTCATCCTGCTTCCCGAGCACACAACCCATGGATCCTTCCAGCACCGTCAAGTACATAATGAGTGGCCTCCCAGGAACTGGGGGGATAAGGATTGGTGGCTCTTGGAGGTATTGTCTAATCTTTTCAAAGGCTTCTTGGCAATTAGCATCCCATCGGACATCTTGATTCTTGCGCAGCAATTTAAAGATGGGTTCACAAATAGCTGTGAGATGAGAAATGAACCTGGCTATATAGTTCAATCTCCCGAGGAACCCCCTTACTTCTTTTTCATTTTTTGGTGCTGGCATATTCTGTATAGCTTATACTTTGTCGGGATCTACCTCGATGCCTCGTTGACTTACGATAAAACTGAGTAGTTTGTCGGATCGCACTCCAAAGGTGCATTTATTCTGGTTAAGCCTTAGTCTAAACTTTTGCAGACGCGCAACTAAATTTGGTAGATGGACTAAGTGTTCTTCCTCGTTTTGTGATTTTGCAATCATATCGTCAACATACACTTCGACCTCTTTATGAATCATATCATGGAAACGCGTTACCATGGCACGTTGATATGTTGCACCAGCATTTTTGAGGCCGAAAGGCATGACCTTATAACAGTAAGTACCCCATGGAGTAGTGAATGTCGTCTTTGTCATGTCTTCTGGGGCCATATTTATCTGATTGTATCCTGAAAAACCATCCATAAAGGAGAAAACCGAGGACTGAGCCGTGTTATCAACCAACACGTCAATGTGTGGCAACAGGAAGTCGTCTTTTGGGCTTGCTTTGTTCAGATCTCGATAATCTACACACATGCGCACCTTCCCATCTTTCTTAGGGACAGGTACGATGTTGGCAATCCAATCTGAGTATTCACATACCAACAAAAAGCCTGCATTCAATTGCTTTTCAACTTCTTCTTTGATTTTGAGAGACATATCTGGACGAGTTCTCCTTGGCTTCTGCTTTATTGGAGGACATTCTGGCTTGAGTGGCAAGTGGTGCATGACTATATCCGTATCTAGACCAGGCATATCTTCATACGACCAAGCAAAGATGTCAGAGTATTCTCTGAGAAGCTCAATCAACCCTTTCTTTATGTTATCCTGCAAAGCGGCCCCTATCTTGACCTCCTTTTTTATTGTGTCAGTGCTGAGATTGATGACTTCAATGGCATCTTGATGAGGCAATATCACTTTTTCTTCTTGTTTCAACAGTCTTTCCAATTCCTCCGGAATTTCACAATCTTCCCCACTACCCTCATCGGCTTGGTCATTCGGATTTCCAAGGATATTGGTGCAAGGAACTGTAACATCACCGTTTTTTATGGAATTTGAGGCAGACCTGCATGATTTGATGAATCATGCCTTATTTTAGAATATGGATGCGAATTGGGAAATGGTTAAAGAGTTAGAAAAACATTGCCATTTTATTTTACAAAAATAAGAAAAGACAAAGAGAAAAATTGTATGCAAAAATGACATTTTATTCAATTTTTAAACTAACATAGAAACATGAGGGGCCCTTTTCACAAGACGTCAACATGCTTCGGGAAAAAGCATATGACTTATTTAAAACAAGAACATTACATGTCAAAGAAAACTACTTCGGGAATATCAGTGGCAGTCCAATTGCCGAGCTCTTGATCAGGCGCAATCTGGTAGATGTACTGAGCCATATCTGCATTGTCTTCACCATCAATTGCATGGATTTGTCCTTGAGCCTCCGGATCGGCCTTAACAAATACCTTTGAAAGCGGAGGAACTTGTTTTCCCTTGAGCATAATTGGATTCGTACCAACATGGTCTGAAAACAGGGACCTGAACCCAAGTCCAGACTTGTCTTGCTTTTCGCGCACCTCTATCACTTTGCCCCAGTCTCCATTAGAGACTCCTGATTCTACAATAGCCTTGGCATCTCTCAAGGAAACCAACGGAACTCCGGACTTCTGTGTATTTTCCAGCATGGTGGGGACTCTGTCAACAGAAACGATTTCCAAGGCCTGAAAAGGGGTTTCATGAACTTCTCCATCTACTTCGACATAACGGAAGGAAGTAACATTGTTAATCACAACATCTTCTTCTCCGCCAATAATGATGACCTTGTCTTGGACAATGAACTTCAAACGTTGGTGCAGGGTCGAAGTAACGTCCCCTGCCACATGGATCCACGGGCGTCCCAGCAAGCAAGTGTAAGATGGACGAATGTCCATGACATAGAATGACAGGTAAAACACGTGCGGGCCGATTTTGATGGGTAGGTCAACTTCTCCTTCTACAGATCTCCTCGACCCATCAAAGACTTTGACTGTTAGCATACTGGGTTTCATCATCACCCCGTCCATGTTTAGCTTGAGCAGAGTATGCTTAGGCATCACGTTCAAAGAAGATCTAGTGTCTACTAAGACTCGAGACATTACAGTATCTAAGCACCTGATGGAAATATGCAGCGCCTTATTATGAGCCCGACCCTCAGGAAGGAGCTCGTCATCACTGAAGCCTAGACAGTTTCCTACGGAGATATTTGTAACAACCCCTTCAAATTGGGCCACAGAGATCTCAGGATTTACATGGGAACCATGTAGAATTTTCATCAAGGCGGTTCGATGAGCTTCAGAATACAGAAGGAGGGATAAGATTGAGATCTTTGCAGGTGTCTGATTCAGCTGGTCAACCACCTTGAAATCGCTCTTCTTGATTACCCTGATTAACTGCTCCACTTGTTGTTCAAAAGACGTCCCAGGAGAATCATTAACTGCCTGTTTCCCTTTATCTCTTACAGGAATCTCTTTGATAACTTCCTCAGGAGGTGGTGGAGTAGGAGCGAAGACTCTCCCGCTTCGAGTTATTCTACTAGTCCCGGCAATGTTGGTTACATCCTTATTTTCAATCGGCGGACAAACAACTTTCTTTCCCCGAATGTAAACGGTGTTGTATTCCCATGGCACTGCCCTGTTGTCAGTTAACGAATCAGGAACATAACTTGGAAGTGTTGATGCTTGGGTTGGAAGGGGAGCAACCAGATTCAGGTTTGGTGCAGGGAGCGTTGGAACCTGTATAACCAATGGAACTCTTGAAGCATTTCTCTGAACATCGGCCGGATAATACGGAAATTCCAAAATAGCGACATCACCTTCGGGAACGACTTTCTCAACTCTGACAATCCCTTCGTTCATCAGTTTTTGAATGGAATTTTTCAAATCGTCACACTCATCTGGATTGGATGAGCATTTCAAACAAAAACTATGAAGCTCTTGTAGAACTTTCTGTTGTAAAAGATGCTCTCTTAGGACTGCCATTGACATCTGAACCTCTTCAACTTGAGTCACTAAGTCATGGTCATTGTCAAACCCAATAGCGTTGGCAGCAGCCCCATGGTGGGGAGGCATAGGATTATTCTGAACATTATGGCCTATAGGAGCAAAGCTTAACTCCTTGGCATCTAAAAGAGATTGCACCTTGTATTTTAAAGCTTTACAATTTTCGATCGAGTGGCCTGGAGCACCTGAATGGAATTCACAACGTGCGTTAACATCATAACCCCTTGGGAGTTCTGCTGGCGGAGGAGCTAACTCTTGAAGTTGTATTAACTGAACGGCTAGCAATTGTGGAAGCAATTGAGCATACGGCATCGGGATTGGATTGATCCTCCTTTCGGGGTACCTTTGCTGCCTTTGTTGACCCCTCTGCCCCTGGGGCCTTTGGTTCTGTTGATAGTTTCGCGGCGGTGCATACTATTGCTGAGGAGTAACAACAGGGGTTTGGTAATACGGAACCTGTACAATAGCTTTCCCTTTATCATCAGAGGCATTGCTTACCTCTCCTTCTTTTTTCTTGACGAAACCGCTAGAATATGGTTTCTTCCCACCACCTGAGTTGTTCTTACCGTTTGTGCTAGATGCGCCTGGGATAGTCCCTACCTTAACACACATTTCAACCCGTTCCCCGATGATGACCATATCTGAAAACGAGTCAGAAGTACTACTGAGCATATGATGCAAATACGGGCCTCGAAGGGTACTCATGAACAAATCCACTAGTTCCCGATCTAGGAGAGGAGGTTGAACTCTTGCGGCCAAACTGCGCCATCTCTGGGCATACTCTTTGAAAGACTCACCAGTCTTTTGAGACATACTCTGCAGCTGCGCACGGCTAGGTGCCATGGCGGTGTTGTAGTGATAATGTTTTAAGAAAGTATCAACAAGCTCACTCCAATTACTAACATGAGTTTGTTCCAACTGCATGTACCACTCTAATGGAGCTTCGGCAAGACTGTCCTGAAAGAAATGCATAAGCAATGGCTCATTGCTAGCATAAGCAGCCATCTTTCTGCAGTAAGATCGGAGATGAGTCTCTGGGCATGTAACCCCCTTATACTTATCGAAATCAGGTACCTTAAACTTCGGCGGAATCACAACCCCCGGAACTAAACACATAGCAGTGGCACTGAATCATGGTTTCTTAGAAGTCTCCATAGCCTTTAAGCGTTCTTCCAGAGCCTTGTACATCTTAGCAGTTTCAGACAGATCAGTCGTAGAATCCTTTGGAGGGTCATCGAGATCAATGACATCATGGTGGTCATCTATAATCATCTGTGGGTTCTCCTTAGGAATCCCCCCATGGTCATTCTTGGGTCCGCCGTTCTCGGATGTGGAGGCAACGTCTACCAGTTTTGTGACGCTTATTCTGAGCTCTTCCTACCCTTGGATGACGGCATGAAGAGTTTCCATGAGTTGGTTCATCCGGTCACCCATGGTGTCCATGTCTTTGCGGAGAGAGGCCTGGTTCTGCTCAATCTGTTCCATGATCCTCAACTTGTTGGCTCGAGTGCGATAAGGATGTATGGAAGTCGTCTTGTAGATTCTATAATAAAAGGAAAAATCATCAGATAAGAACTCCTGCCAGCAGACATGAAATTCATGAAATGCATGATATGTATGATGTATGAAATGATTGTCCACTCTGGTTCTCCATGGTTCAATTACCGTCAATAGTAATCAAGCAACATGATGACAAGAACGACCACATGAAGAAGACATCTAAAAATAAGAGAAATTCTCACAGAACTGAATATAAGAAGGTTATGGGAGTGTGAGCAATTGGTAACAATAATGATTAGTTCGGGGGTAGGTTATTTTTTTTTTATAATCGTTTAGGCTCAAATAAAGTGCCTTAGCAATAATTTCAAAATCGTGCTTGTCTGGACTTGGCAACAGGTAGGTGTTCTGCAAAGAGGATCGTCCTTTCGGAATTGGAACAATTTGGTAGTCCTGGAATGTGTAACTCGTAGCTGTAAGACTGAAATAGGGTCAAAATGACGAAAATGGTCCTCTAGATTCTTCAAAGAAGGCCAAGAACTTGAGCGGAAAACTTGAATAGTACAAATAAGTATGATTGTCTCCTTTGGTTTTCTTGAGAACATCACCGTTTCCAAATGTTATTGGCGAAAATTATGCCAAAGAGGTATCCAAAGTGGACATGCATTTGCAAGGTTGATAATTTCATCTTTCTGACATTTTTTTATAGAAATAAACATGTTAGATGTAAATGCAAAATGATCATGGTGTTACTACTTCCATGATACCAATATCTGTTGTATTGTCTCGCGTAGCTTGTAAGTACCAGGATCATAGGTCCGAAACATAAACCATACAATCTTATGAACAGACTCGGGACTCAGAAAATAAATCTGAGAACCTCCTAATCATTGACAGAGTTTCAGAGCATATCCAATAGAACTGATAGTCACTGTTTGAGCATAATCATCATTTGAATATGAGTAACCATCTGAATATGAGTCACCATCTGTACCTGTGATAGAAATTCCCTCCCCACTCACGGGTGAAAACTAGGTCAGGGTAAGATAATGGTAACTCGAAAATCACGGGTCCGCCTAAGAGTGCTATGGGCTTACCCACAGACGTGGGTGCCGATAGTAATTCATTTGAACCTCATCCGAGCGTGGTATGTGACATGACCGCACTAATCGGACCACGTCCTATAGCCGTCATGCCCCCACTCTATTCCTAGGTGTCCTAGTGCACTCTGGCCTGGGTACTGGGCCTTTTACCTCAAAATTAACATCCCAACCCAATAAGAAGTAGATCTTGTACAGCAGTAGTATATGGAAGACAGTAAAATACAATGCATATGTATGCTCAAGTATATACAAAATGAATGAATAAACCGAAAGCGTAAAGATAAACACCCAAAGAAAATAAAAGAAGAGCTAGGAGCGACTCCGGGATGGACCAGCACTTGGTCGACCTATATCCCCGGTGAAGTCTCCAGCTGAAACAACCAGCTGAAAATCATCAAACAATAAAGTCGCCATCGAACGTCTTTTATCCCACATGTAGGGAAAGGTAAACATCGAGAAAACCTGAGAAGGGAGAAGTCACGGTCTTGCGACCGAGAGATCGGGTAAGGGAGTCTGTTACACGAGGGGAAGGTATTAGCACCCCACACGCCCGTAGTACTCTACGGTATCCACTCTTGTTATCTATCTTATGGGTGTGTTTAATCTATGCTTACTGTTTACTATACTACTGGAGGAATGCATGCAAAATAAAGGGGAAAAGAATATAGGGAAAATAAAATTGTGCTCGCTTGGGCCCTACCCCAATGCCTACGTATCCGTTTTGAGGAATCAGAGCTACCGTAGTTCGGCTTATATGTTTTTGTTTGTTTGTATTTTTTATTGAACAACATTAATTTCTCCTTCTGCCGTAACTCGACCTTTGGAGATTTACGCGTCAGCACAGAAGTGAATTTACTTGTTCTTTCTGAAAAAAGAGTTTGTAAAAAATGTTCCTGGGTGCACAAAAAGGTTTGGATTTGTTTGTTTTTGTAATGAACGATATTAATTTCGCCTTCTGCCGCAACTCGACCTTTGGAGATTTACGCGTCAGCACAGAAGTGAATTAATATGCTCTCTCTGAAAAGAGAGTTTGTAAAAAATGTGCCTGGGTGCACAAAAAGGTTTGGATTTGTTTGTTTTTGTAACGAACGATATTAATTTCGCCTTCTGCCGCAACTCGACCTTTAGAGATTTACGCTTCAGCACAGAAGTAAACTAATCGTGTCCTTACCTGAAAAGGTTTTTCTTAGGAAGAGGTGCTCGAGCGCACAAAATGGTTTGAATTTGTTTTGTATTTTCGTTGCAGATAATGACTAGTCGACCTCAAGAGAGAGATATTAGCCATTTTTCTACTTAGTCATGAAAGGAGTCTTTGAGAATTGAACCACACCTATGCTTGAGATGAAGAACAATAAGGTAGAGAAGAGACCCGGTTATCATTTCTCGTACTAAGCAAAAGCATGATTCTCATCAGTAGTTTTTTTTAAGTGTTTTGAAATTTGAAAGAAAAGAAGTTTTAGTTTTAGGTGCGAATGCAAAAGGAGAAAGAAAAGTCAACTGGGGACTAGCCTACTTCTAAACCTAATTCTATTATGTATTGTTAGACCTAAAGTTAGAATTTGAGGGAATTCTACCTGATGTTGGCATGCATATGGTTTATGATAACGCCCTATTTCTCATGATTTCTATAAAGTGATAACGAATTGCAATAAAATGAAGAGAAGTGTAAGAGTAGTAGCGGAGGCTACCAAAGTGAACAAATCGTCAAGAGCGAATCGAAAGTACTGAAAAATCAAGGAGTACGCGTCGAGCAAGCTTCACCAAGAAACAAACAGAGTCAGAAACAATATTTAACTAAGATAAAAGCGAACGCGTATTGCAAATGCAAAGCATAATCAGAAATTCCTCGCACAACGAACAAACGTGTCAAAAGTAACGAGGCACAACATAAGAAAATATGAATAAAAACTAAAAGAAAAAGTATTTTTATTAGTTTTTTCGTGTGGAAAATTCTATTGAAGACTAAAGAATTAACTCCTAAATTTTATTTAAGAAATTTTAACAAGTCTTTTTTTTATTGAGTTTATAATTTTATTAACATAAAAACATTAAAATTAAAAAGTGAAACAATGAATGAAATTAAAAGAAATACATAGATTAACCCCAGGGATATAAACTGAATTCAGGGTGTATGGCTTAGTAAGGGCGCTGGGCCCAACTGGTTGAGTCCACGACTAGTTTTTTGTTTTGCTTACAAATTAGTTCCAAAAAACGGTTCGCGGGCTAAAGGGAGGTTAACGAAGCACTCAGGCCCAACAAACTCAAATTTTCAATCCATTTTGATATTAATTTGTTTTTATCACTACTGTTATTATCAATTAAAAAAAGGCAAAAGAAAAAAATGAAAAAAAGAATAATGAGGGGACGGTGTCGTTTGAAGATTTGTTAGGGTTAACAATATTGTGATGCTTAAGCTTCTCTACACGATCTCCTTCCTCTCACACTTGCAGCGGCGCTGATTGACATCTTACCCTCTTCTCTCGCGATTCCATCATGGTGCCATCACATTCCCAAATTCCGAACATTACAAACAACCACATCTCGTCCCTTCCTTTTCTCTTCGAATCCATATTCAATTTCCTCCAATTTCATTAAATGTCCAAATTGAGCTCAAAGAACAAAACCTAAAATGACCTAAGCATGCAATTAGACGCTGATGAAGGAGGTTACATCTCAGTGAGCAGGGGGGAACGGTTAAACATATCAAATGCTGCATCGTGATACCAAGAAAGAGAAAAAAGATGAAGAAATGGAGGAGGTTCGATACTTACATGTCGGAGTGGCTCCGACGGCCCTTTACGGCGATGAATGTACCGGAAATCCAGAGGAATCTTCGTTGCAGGTAATGACTTCTTTATCTTTCTTGTTTAGAAGTGTTGTGCTCTTCTTCTATTCTCGTACGACTTTGTTCTCGATTCTTCTTCTACTCAATCTCTTGCGTTCTTCTGTGAATTGTTGCTTTCTACGTTTGTGTATTTGCGTCATTGTGTTGAAGGAGCAGAGAAGAAAACTGATGTGGTCGTGGATTCAATATTGTTGTAGGAGCGTGTTGTTGTTTGAAGAAGCTTGGAGATGACTGAAGTAGAAGATGAAGATGAACTAGTAGAGTATGGAAGAGAAAATCCAGAGATTAGAAGCAGAGAAAAGATATAGCTCTTTTTGAATTTTAGTGGTGGTTCTTCAAACGATGAAGAATCTAAGATGATGAAGATGATTTGTTGAAGAATTAAGATTGATTGCACAGAGAGAAAGTTGAAAGGTGAGTGTTGAAATTTTATGTAATTCTTCTTATGAATGACTCGTGCCAAGTTCAATATTGCAGAAGCAATAACTTTATACAGTTGGAGGAAGGTTGAAAAGTTAGTTACAACAAAACTATCTCTGGCCATTAGATCTGGTTTTCTATTATAGGAATAAACAGTGTATATGAGAGGTTAGAGAGTTAGTTTTAGCTAGTGATTCTGTTAGAAATTTTGTTAGTTATTAGTTTGAAAGTTAGTTAGGATTTGGGAAATGGAAAGTTGGTTATAGTTAGTTATGGGTTGTTAGATGTTATGGGTTGTTAGATGTTATGGTTTGTTAAGTTAGTTATCAATCTCTTATAAAGTTAAGAAAAGTTGTTAGGTTATAGTTATAGAGGTTAGGATTATTTAGGTTATTTTTGTTATGACAATTTGAGATGGACAGTACTGTACTAAGCTTATATTATGCATATATATTATTTTATTCATTACTGAGCTATTGTTTGATTAATTGCAAGACATGTTCAAGAGTATCGACCAGTGTATCATAGACCTCTTGGGGGAAGTTGTCAGGGCTAGGTTTGTCATGAAGGTACATGATATCCAAAGTGAAGAGTCTCTGGTTCTCAGGCCACTGATGCTGTGGGCGCCCAGTTGATCTGCAGTAGAATAGAATCACTCTTAAAATGCGACCCTGCGTACGGGATTTTCTAGCTTCTCGGGCAGCAAGTTGAAACAAAGTAGTAAGGTCTGGTTGAGTGGTAGATGTAGTAGCAGAAAATCCTCGCACTGCTGCTATTGTTGACTCAACTTCGCTGCTAAACTCTTTCATCAGCGATGAAACGGAATTGGAGAGAGTAGCGAAAGCGAAACGGTGTTGAGGATTGATGGTGAGTTTGGCATTGACAAAGAGAAGGATGGATTGAGGATCAATGTCAATGCAGAATAGTATATCTTCGTTGCTAATTGGTAAGGGTTCAAGATTGTAACTGTTGTTTGCTTTTCCTTCGACTCTTTGTTCTTCCATGGCGCTTTCTTTCTTCTTGCTAGCTTGTGTAACTGTTTTGTGAGAGAAAACTAGTGGGTTTATATTGTGGAACTTATAGGCTTCACATTTGTTTTTTTTTTGTGCAGTAGGCAGATTTGGAGAAATTTAAAAGCACGGACAATTCAAAGCTGAGAATTCTGATAAGACAAGGATGCGATACGTTTCGAACTTTGGTCGTGAAGGATGAAGATTTAATCAAGAAGGGTGAGAGCCAGGGGCAAGAAAATTATGGAGTTTATCATAGGAGGAACATGAAGCTTATACACAATGATTAGATTTTGTAGGATAGTATTTGTAATCTTCTCCTCTTAAAACCTTCTTTTAAATTGTATACTTCTTTTTGAGTAACTCTTGTGTGATATTTGGATTCTAATGGAGAAGTTTCACCTACTTCTTCTTTTTCTTCAAATAGAACTCTGCTTATAGTTTGGTAGCATGATGAAATTAGGGGCATGATATCAATTTTCTCAAGTGCTCAAAGTATTGCCTTTTATTTTCCATAGAATCGTAATGATATGGTTACTCAAATGTAAATTGTAATGGTCATGAATATGAAGTCAAGTATGGTCAAGGCGTGGTTCTTTGAGCTCGTCTTGTAAAACAAAGTTGAATGATAGCTCCCTTTTTTCATGTCTTGTTGCTTGAACTCCAAGGAAACCCGCTAAATACATTTCCCAACTTTGTATGCTTAACGAATAAAATATGTAGCTTTGACGCCGTTTCGACAAACTTGAACAAATTTGAATTTTGTATCAAAAACTTGAATGAACACTTCACATTCCTAACTCAGCCCAATGAAACCTTAATTCACTTTGGTTTTTTATTTGTTCAATTCAACCCAAACTTGTATGCTAAGCACAAATATCCCGAAGAATGATGATACTTTACAAATCATAACATCTCTTTGACAAAACCCCTTCTCAATAGATGATAATGACTATGCCCTGAGGGATTCATTGCAGATGAATATGAAAGATGAGACATGCGAATACCTTGATATGGAATGAACCTCAGGCGGAATGCTGACAAGCTCAAGTATGATAATGTATAAACCCTGATTTGTAGCTTCGTCTCATAAAACCTTGCAACTTGATATTGAGAAGAAAATAATAGCCTCGTAGCTTGATGATGATAAGGTCCATGAAATGAAAACCTAGCTTTAAACAAATGATCGATGGAGAAATCAATGTAAACAAGCTTGTGCAAAGATGAAAGCCTTTTAAAGTCATACAACAACCCTAGTTCCACAATATCACTGATCTTATGCAAAATTATGTTGTTGATGAATGTATGCAATGTTAAATGACCTAATGGAAGTTATATATGTTAGAAAAAATGCAAAAATGTGTAAGCCAGATAGGAAGTAAAAGGGTAGGACAAATTTGGGGTATTACACCTGGGTCGAAAGGCAGCTCCCCTTTGGATCGAAACCCCTTTTTTCACCCCAATCGAAGGGTGCTTCTGTGTATTCTTATTTTTCTTTCATTCTTTTCTCTATTTTTTATTTGACTTTTTATCATTTTAATCAACATTAAATCAAAAAATCACAAAAATTAGGCTTAGACATTTTAATTAAATAATTAAATAATTAATTAATTGATTAATTAATTTTAACTAATTTCTTAACTTAAAATAAATTAGAATTTAGGACTTAATTCAGATTTAATTTTCTTTTCATAATAATAAACAACCAAAAATATTTTTATTTCTTAGGATATTGTTAGACGTTATTTTCAATTTCACGCGCGTTTATTTATTTCCGTATTTTTACTATTGATGTACCTGCCCATTGGATGTAATAGATTAAAACTAGGACATTTACTACTTTGTCCCCCTCATTCTTGAACAGTGTAAATCTCCTCCCTAAAGAATTGTAATAGCGTAGTGTGATCGGTGGAAATAGAACTGACTGTTTGGAAATGCTGGTTCGCGAAATGTCGCGGTAAGCAAGAGACGCCACCGTCTTTTATGTTCTCCAACATGGAAAGGACAAAAGCAAAGCAAAATTGCTTTTTCGAGATGTCTCTCGGTTCGGGAGGTAGATTTATAGAAAGGGAAGGTGTTAGCACACTTTCTATCCGTGGTTATCCACGGGCTCTTAGGTACTTGCTCACTATGTTTTCAAAGATATGTTTGCTTTTCAAGTGTGTGTGGGTTTTGAAAAAGTTTCATTTTGAAAACTTCTAAGTAACTCTTATATCAGTCCTCAAGAGTGTATGAAGTATTTGTTTGAAAACTTTTTGAAAGTGTAGGTGCGAAAAGATGTTTTTGTTTTTTTTTTAAAGAGCAAGTACCCAGGAGAAATCTACCTACTCTAAGGAATTAGGCGGTGTAAGAGTCCTTTAGACAGTACTATCCCACTACTGAGAAGTAGGTAGCACTGTCGCTGGAGTTATTCGGGTCAATTCGATTATGAGGGACATGTGTGGTCACCAAAGCAATAGTAGGACGTCTTAGCGGTAACCCTAATGTCCTAGATCCTTTTTATCCGAGGCAACCGTTTCGAGGCAACTGGATCTTTAGACATGAGGGCGACCTCTAAAACACCCTATACTTGACGACCACCTCGAGGCAACCAAGTGAGGCGTACCCTAGAAGTTGCATGTGCATGTGTGCTAAATTCAGTTAAGGTTATCTTGTACATGTTATTGGTGAGCTACGAGTTGGTTTTATTATTCATACAAGTCTTGTCATGCATATTAACAGTTAAGAATGCGGAAAATAAAGTGCGGAAAGTGAATCTACTCTATTACAAGGCGCGGGTATATACATCGCCAAAAATAAAACCTGTTTGGAAAGTAAATGCGAGAAAAATAAAGAAAGCGGTAAAAGACCTAATTAACTATTACATCCTCGGAAACAGTTACATCAATATAATCAAAAGGAATTAAAGCGCGAAAGAAATTAAATCGGGAACGTCTTAGGGTTTTGACCCTTCTTGAGAAAAGAATTGAATTTTGTCCTTTTTGCAATTAAATTAAATATTAAACCTAATAACTAATTAATTAATTAATTAAAAGAAAAAGTATTTTTTGTGTTTTTTAGGTTTTAATGAAATAAAATAAGAAATTAAAAGTCAAAAGAAAACCCTAATTCTAATATATTTTATTTGTTATGAAAATAATTAAAGTTAACCTAATTCAAAAAAGACTAAATTAACTAATTTACATTTATTTACAAAAAGTAATTGAAATTAATAAAAATATTTTTTAGGTTTTCTGAATTTTATTGTGAAAAATAATTTATGAATTAATTAAATAATAGTAATAATAATTATTAAAAGAAAATAAAAAGAAAGAAAATAAAAAAAGGAAATAGAAACTAGGGGGGTGTTGGATCCATTAGGAGGTGTTGACTGGAAATCTGGGCCCAATAAGCACATAAGCCTGTTGACTTCTGGAATTGTCTGCGTGTTGCATTGACCAGGAATATGGTGTCCATCCATCTTTGGCCATTGGATTGCTGATAGTGGCCACTTGGCGCCTGGGATGGGAAAGAATATGGTGGACATCACTTGAAGACCTGTACATGATTACGTAAGAAAAAATAGAAACAAACGTTTGGGGGACCTGGGAATCGAACCCAGGTCCCAGTGGTTAATAGCCACATCACCTTCCACTACGCCATATGCCTGTATTTGATAATATAATGGATAATGAAAATAATATAAAACAAAACAACGCATGTGTTGGGAATTAAAAATCATGCGCGTAAGTTTGAATGGACTAATCAGGATGGAACACATCCTTCATCTTCTTCGTTTTCCTGCAAAAGAATAAAGAGATAGCGGGGGTTTTTAACCCCACAAAATAGGACGACAAAAAATAGCGAATAGAGCTATGCTCTATATAAATATGGCGTGATGGTCCTGTTGTGTTTGTCTCGTCCCAGCGGTCTCAACCATATGCGTTAGGGGTCCTGATTTTACTGGATGTGGAAATCCCCAAAATTAAAGCTTCGGAACCATAATACTTGTTAATGGCATCTTTTGATTCAGAACTCCATAGTCAAATTAACCTGTACCATTAGCTTTCTAGGGATGCAAGCAATACAAAACAATGATTAGGACATGTTAATGATGCATAAAATGTGAGTTTCGATTATGGAAAAGTCAAGCAAACCGTGAGTTCGTGTGGTACAGTTTCTTAGGCCTTAACACTTGGTTTTGATTCCAATGCGTTTCTGGAAGTCCCTGCAGTGTATTAGAAACAATAAAGTGCTTTGAATTAGCCTGGAACTAGGAAAACAATTTTGGCTTTTTTCTTGATTTTTTTTAATATGGTTATGGCTCTGTATGCAGCAATCTCACGTGAACAGCATTAGGGTTGGCTTGCTTGCATATATGGGAATAGAATTAGGTTAAGTCTTGGCCCAAAGATTCATTGAATTCATGTTTTCAATATTTGATTTTCAATCAAATATTTTTCAATCTTTTTGATTGAGAAAACTTGCCAAAATTGGATATTCTTGTCTCTTTGATTGGCACACGAAATCTCCAGCTCATATTGGTCATATTTGCTTCATAAAAAGATTTGAAAACCATATCTTTTGAATTTCCTACATTTTAAATCAATTAAATGAATTAATATTAATAAAAATTCAATTAATTAATTAAAAATAATAAAATAAATCAATTTAAGCTCAATGGGTCGTGCATAAGCCTTGAACAATGTTTCAAGAAGAAATTTGAGGCCCATTAGCAAAAATAAGGTATTTTGAGCAAAGTTGACTTTTGCACATTCACAAATATTTCCCAACTTCTCCAATGCATATCTTGCTCAATTTTGATCCTATGAACATGTTCTTGGACATTTTGGAAAGGTCTTGAAGTCCTCTAATCAATTCCTTTGGTACCATGTCATTTGGATTCACCAATCTCAAGTTATGGGCTTTGACTTAAAGTGCCTTTTTGTTGACTTTTGAAATTGACCTATAATGTAGAAATTGATAACTTCTTGTGAGAGCATTTCTTGGACTTGGAATGTGAAGATGAGTTGTAGGAAATGTCATCCCCTTCAAAATGAGCATTGGATGAGATTTTTCTGATGAACCATGAAAAAGTTATGCCTTGGTCAAGTTACAGTTGACTTTTCAACTGTCCAAAAATAGCAACTTTTGCATCTTTGATGATTTTTGAGCCATGCTTGAGGAATCATGATCAAGACTTGATCAAATGATGATTGTGGGCTCAAAATAGGATGTTGACCAAAATTTCTGACTTTTGACTGCCAAATGACCATTTTACCCCTGCAGTTGATTGTGAAGCAAATGGGACTTTTGACTGTGCAATTTGATGCTGTGAGTCTTGCAACTTGGCATGTAGATGCTTGGCAATGTATATAGGCCTATGGGACTTGATTGAGCCATTGAAAACCTCAAATTCTTTGCAGGAACCAAAACCCTAATTTTGATTGGCTTAGGAGGCATTTGAACTATGCAACCCTTGAGTGGTCTTGAACCATTTGAGGATGATTCTTGACAAACTTTGAAGAATATGGGAAGGAAAATTTTGGGGTACAACAGTTGCCCATGTTCAATCTTCTTAGACCTGAGGATGTAGATTGGCTTGCGTGCCTTTCGTGATCCGAAGGGGGAAGATGATTGAACACTAGAGTGCCCAGAAATTTGCACTCGCATAGTGTGGAGTATCAACAATGTGATGTCGGGAATGGGCTTATAGATGCAATTTGGAGATTGTTCATAGAGGAGGATGGGCTTATAGATGCCATCTGGAGATGTGACAGAACCTTGTCGGGAATGGGCTTATAGATGCCATTTGGAAATGAGTGTCGATCGCGTAAGAGATTCCTTAGCGAGAACTTGCGTACTTGAGAGAGAAAGACAATTTCCTGGCCTGTTTCAGGGGTTGATCTTCAAACTCTTCATGCAGATATGCCCTGGCTAGATACAGGTATCGAATCTACAATAAATCGCTCACAGATATGCCCTGGCTAGATACAGGAATCGGATCTGGAAATTGTCGTCTACAGATATGCCCTGGCTGGATACAGGTATCAAATCTGGAATTTGTCGTCTACAGATATGCCCTGGCTGGATACAGGTGTCGAATCTGGAATTTGTCGTCTACAGATATGCCCTGGCTAGATACAGGTGTCGAATTTGGAATTTGTCGTCTACAGATATGCCCTGGCTGGATACAGCTGTCGAATCTCTAAACTCTTCATGCAGATATGCCCTGGCTAGATACAGGTATCGAATCTATAATCAATTGCTCACAGATATGCCCTGGCTAGGTACAGGTATCGAATCTCTAAACTCTTCATGCAGATATGCCCTGGATGGATACAGGTATCGAATCTACAATCAATCACTCACAGATATGCCCTGGCTAGATACAGGTATCGAATCTGGAATTAGTCGTCTACAGATATGCCCTGGCTGGATACAGGTATCGAATCTCTAAATTTCTTCATGCAGACATGCCCTGGCTGGATACAGGTATCGAATCTACAATCAATCACTCACAGATATGCCCTGGCTAGATACAGGTATCGATTTTGGAATTTAGTCGTCTACAGATATGCCCTGGCTGGATACAGGTATCGAATCTCTAAACTCTTCATGCAGATATGCCCTGGCTTGATACAGGTATCAAATCTACAATCAATCACTCACAGATATGCCCTGGCTAGATACAGGTATCGAATCTGGAATTGGTGTCTACAGATATGCCCTGGCTGGATACAAGTATCGAATCTCTAAACTCTTCATGCAGATATGCCCTGGCTAGATACAGGTATCGAATCCACAATCAACCACTCACAGATATGCCCTGGATAGATACAGGTATCGAATCTGGAATTAGTCGTCTACAGATATGCCCTGGCTGGATACAGGTATCGAATCTCTAAACATCTTCATGTAGATATGCCCTGGCTAGATAAAGGTGTCGAATCCACAATCAAATCACTCACAGATATGCCCTGGCTAGATGCAGGTATCGAATCTGGAATTAGTAATCTACAGACATGCCCTGGCTGGATACAGGTATTGAATTTCTAAACTTCTTCATGCAGACATGCCCTGGCTGGATACAGGTATCAAATCTACAATCAATCACTCACAAATATGCCCTGGCTAGATACAGGTATCGAATCTAGAATTTGGTCGTCTACAGATATGCCCTGGCTGGATACAGGTATCGAATCTCTAAACTCTTCATACAGATATGCCCTGGCTGGATACAGGTATCGAATCTACAATCAATCACTCACAGATATGCCCTGGCTAGATACAGGTATCGAATCTGGAATTGGTGTCTATAGATATGCCCTGGCTGGATACAGTATCGAATCTCTAAACTCTTCATGCAGATATGCCCTGGATAGATACAGGTATCGAATCCACAATCAACCACTCACAGATATGCCCTGGCTAGATACAGGTATCGAATCTGCAATTAGTCGTCTACAGATATGCCCTGGCTAGATACAGGTATCGAATCTCTAAACATCTTCATATAGATATGCCCTGGCTAGATACAGGTATCGAAATCACAATCAATCACTCACAGATATGCCCTGGCTAGATACAGGCATCGAATCTGGAATTAGTCGTTTACAGATATGCCCTGGCTGGATACAGGTATCGAATCTCTAAACTCTTCATGCAGATATGCCCTGGCTAGATACAGGTATAGAATCTACAATCAATCACTCACAGATATGCCCTGGCTAGATACAGGTATCGAATCTGGAGTTAGTCGTCTACAGATATGCCCTGGCTGGATACATGTATCGAATCTCTAAACTCTTCATGCAGACATGCCCTGGCTGGATACAGGTATCGAATCTACAATCAATCACTCACAGATATGCCCTGGCTAGATACATGTATTGAATCTGGAATTAGTCGTCTACATATATGCCCTGGCTGGATACAGGTAGCAAATCTGGAATTAGTCGTCTACAGATATGCCCTGGCTGGATACAGGTATCGAATCTCTAAACTCTTCATGCAGACATACCCTGGCTGGATACAGGTATCGAATCTACAATCAATCACTCACAGATATGCCCTGGCTAGATACAGGTATCGAATCTGGAATTAGTCGTCTACAGATATGCCCTGGCTGGATACAGGTATCGAATCTCTAAACTCTTCATGCAGACATACCCTGGCTGGATACAGGTATCGAATCTACAATCAATCACTCACAGATATGCCCTGGCTAGATACAGGTATCGAATCTGGAACTGCGACAGTTGATAGTAATCATCTTTGGATTGACCTTTTCCTGAAAAGGCAAAACATTAGTTGTATGCAATGTCATGATGTATGAAATGCATGATGTCATGATGTTCTCAATAATAAATGAGATCGTGTTGTATGCACTTTATCATGTTTATGAATACGAGGTATAAGATGTGATATGTTTATGAGTGTATTTTCGTCTTGGAAAATAAATCCTTGACGAATGTTGGGAAGTTTGTTGAATCCTGGGCTGATGTTGAAGAATATAGTTCTTCATTTCTGCTGGGGATGATGATTGCAAGAATAAACTGGTAGGATAAGATGACTCTGTTGGGGAATAAACTTGTTGGAGAGATTACTCTGCGGGGAATTGCTCTGTGGGAAGAGATACTTCGCTGAGATTTGATGGTAACTCCGCTGGGGATTTCGTTGATAAGCTCTGTTGGAAGATTTGATGAACTCCGCTGGGGGATAGGAAGAACTTCGCCGAAGACGATCTTTCCGTGGTAATTAGCTGAGGATAACCCAGTTATAGGCTCTGGTGGAGAATAACCTTCTGAATAAAGTCGGGGAGATGCTTTTGCATTCTGCGGGGAATAAGCTTCCAGAATCTACTGGGGATAAGCTTCCAGAATCTACTGGGGATAAGCTTCCAGAATCTACTGGGGATAAGCTTCCAGAATCTACTGGGGAGGATGATTCAACTCTTTTGGAGAAACTTTTGGACTGTACTGGGGAAGTGGCTCCGCTGGGGTGTCTGTATTCCGTCGGGGAACAATCTTATATTAAGACTGCCGGGGATGCTTGCTTAGGAACATCTACATACTCCGCTTGGGAATGTTGAGATCTTCTGGGGATACCCAACTTTCCAGGACTGATGGTAGACCAACTCTGCTCGAGGGAGAGTATTGCTGAATTGCTGGAGATGTTGTGCTTGTTTTAGGGCTGATTGGAGACCAACTCTACTTGGGGAGAGTATTGCTGAAACCTGTCTTACTCTGCGGGGAGTGGAGGTAACTTGGTCATGTTCTTCAGCTAAACTTACCTTGGTACCTCGGTGGACAGAGCAACCATATCGCTTAAACAACTCTTATTGCCCCAGTTTCTGCGGGAGAAGGTACCTGTGGAGGTCTTGATAACTGCCGATTTGACAAATCTTCTTCTGGTAGGAAAGTGACGAGATGCCGGGACATAGTCGTACGCTGTGATCCCTAACTTTTGCCTGGACCTCCCTTTCGGGTTTTCAGTCCATCGGGATACCCATTTTTGCCCAAGCCGCCTTTTCAGGTTTTCGACTTGCCGGGTGTACAGATTTTTCTTTTTTTTTCATCCCTTATTTTGCCCGAACCCTTTTGGTTCGCCGGGAAGCCCTTATTTTTTCCTAGGTGTGTCAACCTAGCGGGTCTTTGATTATGCGTAGTATTTTTTCGGCTATGTCCACGCTCTCAGAATGTAGGGAGGTTGTCACTATCAGTAGTATTGTGTTGTCATACCACCAAAAGATCTTCGTTTGATCGTCCAATGCCCCAAGTGATCCAGATGGAGATTTTCCCCAAGCTGGTTGGCCTTTTGAGAGATTCTCCAAATCTTGACTTAACTGCCCCAGATGATGGACAATGATCATGCCATGCCCCTTGATTGGAAGTGTTTTTCCACTTGAGGTGATCCTTTTATTGAGAAGGTTTTTTATTCACTGGATATTCATCGTGCGAATTTCTTTGTTGTTCAAACAAATAGTCATATGCAAGTAATGTTATATTAAAAATGCAAAGCTTATGTCTGTCTTGAAGTTTTTGAAAATGCAGTTTTTTTTTTCATAAAAACAAGTGAATTTTTGTAAAATATGATGTCAACTCAAGATTTTACGGCGAGCCTTAAGGAGTCAGGATACCTTTGTAACAGTATGCTTTCGAACTAACCCATGCTTTAGCTAGGACTTTTAAGGGTTATAACGTGGCCTGGTTCACGGTTTAAGAAACAAAGGATAAAGGCTCAAAGTATTTGTACCCACCCGCTCTTCGTGACGTTCTTCAAACCTAAACTCAGCTGATCGTGCATTAGACCTTGTTTGAGTCTTTGTCCTGATATTCCAATGATGGTTCGGATATTGACAGTTTATTTTGAATAGGCAGTCATTCCTTTTTTGGTTGAGGGTTTGTAGGACCTCTTTCTTTTTTGATTTTGTTATCCCTGTTTTTTGCCTGAACTGTTTCTTTTTGTATTTACAGTCAGCGGGATGCCCCAATTTTTGTAAGTCTCCTTCGTAGGTTTTGACTTATTGGGATTTTAGTTCGAGAGATAATGACTGCCTGTCTTTATGATTATTCAGAACCATCACTGTCTTTTGTTTTGGAAGGACTCCTTTGATGTTGTTCATTGTGCACCTGGATCAACTGAGAGAACTACCCTGCCCCAGGTTATCATTAAGGGTTTTAATTTTTGTGAAAAGAAAAACTCCTACTTCTTTGGCTCGAAGGGGTTGGCGAGGGATTATCTTCCTTATAACTCCAGTGTTTAGGAATTGAAACAATGCCTGTACCTCATCAGCGGGGTCTGTTCAAAAGCATACTGTAAATTATGGTATCATTTTCGTCATCCTCCCTCAAAAGGCTTAGAATTTAATCGAGAGTTGACATCAAAAAATGAAAGCAGTTTGAATATAGCGAATGCGAATATATTGATTCAAAACAGACATATGCGATGCATTGATAAAGTAAACTAGTTTGACATGAACAAATGTTTGAACAAGCAAAGAAAAATACAACTTGAAACTTCCAATGAACAAAAGGTCTTCTCGTCTAGGGATAGTAGAAGAACTCGACCTGACCATCTGGGGTGAATTCCACTGCTCCTTCATCAATCAGGTCCTGGATCTTGTTCTGCAGAGTCCAACAGTCATCAGTGTTGTGTCCAGGACTGTCAGAATGGTAGGCACATCTCACACTCGGGTTATACCTGGAAGAGGAAGTGTTGGGATTCTTAGGAGGGTCCCTTAATATGATCAGATTCAATTTCAACAGGCATTGTAAGGCTTGAAACAGCGACATGTTGAGCTGGGTGAATTGCCTCCTAGGCTTTTCTGGCTTTCTTTGACCAACCCTTTGTTCTGGGCGAGGTCGTTGTTGGACCTGTGAAGTAGTAGCAGCTCGGAGAGGTCTATTCATCAAACCAAACCTTTGACTTCTTGGGGGCTGATTACCGGTTTAGTCTTCAACCCTGACTACTTGCTTCATACTGTCTTGCTGAAGCTGGTGAGGTTGATGCTGAATTTGTGACCCTGAAGCAAGTTGAGGAGCTTTTCCCTTGTCTTCTTGTCTCAAAGGGAATTTAATGATGACTGGCTCTTCAACCTTAGATGTTTGCCCCAGTTGGTTATCCCGAAGCAGTTGGTTGACGAGAACCCTGAGCTCTTCTTGTCTTTGAGCTAAGTCTTGAATGAGAGTCATCTGCCCCAGCATCTGGGTTCTTATTGTATCCACCTCAACTTGCAGATGTTTCAGCCGTTCATCCTTACTGTCTTCTGGACTGTTCCTGACCAAAGTCCCCGTGAGGAGTGTTCTCAACTCTTCCTGCCCCTTGGATAGATTTAGGAGGATCTTCCCGAACCGAGTCTCTTAAGCATGAAGATCCTGGTTGTCTTGTTGGGAAGCCATTGCTGAAATAAACAGCGAAGATGATAAGTGACCTGTAACAAGGGTACCTATTATGCAATGATATGTATGATATATGCATGCAATGTTTTCAAGGATCTCGTGGGGTAAACAAGAAAATTGTTAGAATTCGAATTTGGGTAGCTTGATTGAAGGAACTTCATGTTGTTGAGAGTCCTTCTTCAAGAGTTAAAGCTCACCATATCGAGTGGGTCATAGCCCCTGACTTAAGTCATCAACCTTGGCTAGAGGAAAATAAATCCTCTTTGCCCCTTGCTAGACATGCAGGTTCATCATGACCTGCATCACAAACCCTTGAGATCCTTGAAATGGATTAGTCCTTATGCAGGATGTATGCAATGGTATGATGGTATGATGTTATGCTATGCGCGGAGTGATGTAAATAAACCCTGTTATAAGCCCAGAGTAAGGACTGTAAACAAAACCTGCAAGGAACTCATGTGTCAGATAACAAGCATGCAAGTAGTCAAGTTTGAAAGCACACAAGTCACACAAAGAGCCCTTAGAGTTTAGGCCAGCATGAAGTTTAGGTACTACCCTCTTGAAGTTGGTGGGCTCAAAACCTGTCCTATCAAAAGTAACCGGGTTCTAAAGAGCTCAATATCATTGGGTTGTTTTCTATGTTCATTGTTTTGATTTAGCCACTTAACTGGAGACCAAAATATTCCAAGAAAACAACCCTCAATGAGTGTAGTATCGAGTATCTACCAACTTCGGACTGCACCAAAGTCGGTCATCTCACTACCCCTAAAGAGGCCAGGATGGTCAAGCAAGGTTCCTAAGGTCAGTTGATGCTTCACGACACCACGCGGCGGCCCCGTACTCTCCTTGACTTGACTCAAGGGTTACCGGTACTCACCAAAGTGTCACATCAACGTAGCAACTGCTTCAACCATGTCGGTATACCCCGCACAGTTCCCTCACAGTTTGTTGCTACTTCTAAAGGGTATCCCCAGATCCGGGTTAGGATCTATAAAACTCTGATACAAGCCCACAATAATAAAGCAAACAAAGCATACAATTGAAAACATAAAATGATCTAATCCTAAGGTACACCTCACTTATAAAAAGTCCCCAGCAGAGTCGCCAGTTCTGTGATCGATGGAAATAGAACTGCCTGTTTGGAAATGCTGGTTCGCGAAATGTCGCGGTAAGCAAGAGTCGCCACCGTCTTTTATGTTCTCCAACATGGAAAGGACAAAAGCACAACAAAATTCCTTTTTCGAGATGTCTCTCGGTTCGGGAGGTAGATTTATAGAAAGGGAAGGTGTTAGCACCATTTCTATCCGTGGTTATCCACGGGCTCTTAGGTACTTGCTCACTATGTTTTCAAAGATATGTTTGCTTTTCAAGTGTGTGTGGGTTTTGAAAAAGTTTCTTTTTGAAAACTTCTAAGTAACTCTTGTATCAGTCCTCAAGAGTGTATGAAGTATTTGTTTGAAAGCTTTTTGAAAGTGTAGGTGCGAAAAGATGTTTTTGTTTTTTTTTGAAAGAGCAAGTACCCAGGAGAAATCTACCTACTCTAAGGAATTAGGTTGTGTAAGAGTCCTTTAGACAGTACTATCCCACTACTGAGAAGTAGGTAGCACCGCCGTTGGAGTTATTCGGGTCAATTCGATTATGAGGGACATGTGTGGTCACCAAAGCAATAGTAGGATGCCTTAGCGGTAACTCTAATGTCCTAGATCCTTTTTATCCGAGGCAACCGTTTCGAGGAAACTGGATCTTTAGACAGGAGGGCGACCTCTAAAACACCCTATACTTGACGACCACCTCGAGGCAACCAAGTGAGGCGTACCCTAGAAGTTGCATGTGCATGTGTGCTAAATTCAGTTAAGGTTATCTTGTACATGTTATTGGTGAGCTACGAGTTGGTTTTATTATTCATACAAGTCTTGTCATGCATATTAACAGTTAAGAATGCGGAAAATAAAGTGCGGAAAGTGAATCTACGCTATTACAAGGCGCGGTTATATACATCGCCAAAAACAAAACCTATTTGGAGAATAAATGCGAGAAAAGTAAAGAAATCGGTAAAAGACCTAATTAACTATTACATCCTCGGAAACAGTTACATCAATATAATCAAAAGGAATTAAAGCGCGAAAGAAATTAAATCAGGAACGTCTTAGGGTTTTAACCCTTCTTGAGAAAAGAATAGAATTTTGTCCTTTTTGCAATTAAATTAAATATTAAACCTAATAACTAATTAATTAGTTAATTAAAAGAAAAAGTATTTTTTGTGTTTTTTAGGTTTTAATGAAATAAAATAAGAAATTAAAAGTCAAAAGAAAACCATAATTCTAATCTATTTTATTTGTTATGAAAATAATTAAAGTTAACCTAATTCAAAAAAGACTAAATTAACTAATTTACATTTATTTACAAAAAGTAATTGAAATTAATAAAAATATTTTTTAGGTTTCCTGAATTTTATTGTGAAAAATAATTTATGAATTAATTAAATAATAGTAATAATAATTATTAAAAGAAAATAAAAAGAAAGAAAATAAAAAAAAGGAAATAGAAACCAGGGGGTGTTGGATCCATTAGGAGGTGTTGACTAGAAATCTGGGCCCAATAAGCACATAAGCCTGTTGAATTCTGGAATTGTCTGCGTGTTGCATTGACCAGGAATATGGTGTCCATCCATCTTTGGCCATTGGATTGCTGTTAGTGGCCACTTGGCGCCTGGGATGGGAAAGAATATGGTGGACATCACTTGAAGACCTGCACATGATTACGTTAGAAAAAATAGAAACAAACGTTTGGGGGACCTGGGAATCGAACCCAGGTCCCAGTGGTTAATAGCCACATCACCTTCCACTACGCCATATGCCTGTATTTGATAATATAATAGATAATGAAAATAATATATAAAAAACAACGCATGTGCTGGGAATTAAAAATCACGCGCGTAAGTTTGAATGGACTAATCAGGATGGAACACGTCCTTCATCTTTTTCGTTTTCCTGCAAAATAATAAAGAGATAGCGGGGGTTTTTAACCCCCACAAAATAGGACGACAAAAAATAACGAATAGAGCTATGCTCTATATAAATATGGCGCGATGGTCCTGTTGTGTTTGTCTCGTCCCAGCGGTCTCAACCATATGCGTTAGGGGTCCTGATTTTACTGGATGTGGAAATCCCCAAAATTAAAGCTTCGGAACCATAATACTTGTTAATGGCATCTTTTGATTCAGAGCTCCATAATCAAATTAACCTGTACCATTAGCTTTCTAGGGATGCAAGCAATACAAAACAATGATTAGGACATGTTAATGATGCATAAAATGTGAGTTTCGATTATGGAAAAGTCAAGCAAACCGTGAGTTCGTGTGGTACAGTTTCTTAGGCCTTAGCACTTGGTTTTGATTCCAACGCGTTTCTGGAAGTCCCTGCAGTGTATTAGAAACAATAAAGTGCTTTGAATTAGCCTGGAACTAGGAAAACAATTTTGGATTTTTTCTTTATTTTTTTGAATATGGTTATGGCTCTGTATGCAGCAATATCACGTGAACAACATTAAGGTTGGCTTGCTTGCATATATGGGAATAGAATTAGGTTAAGTCTTGGCCCAAAGATTCATTGAATTCATGTTTTTAATATTTGATTTTCAATCAAATATTTTTCAATCTTTTTGATTGAGAAAACTTGCCAAAATTGGATATTCTTGTCTCTTTGATTGGCACACGAAATCTCCAGCTCATATTGGTCATATTTGCTTCATAAAAAGATTCGAAAACCATATCTTTTGAATTTCCTACATTTTAAATCAATTAAATGAATTAATATTAATAAAAATTCAATTAATTAATTAAAAATAAGAAAATAAATCAATTTAAGCTCAATGGGTCGTGCATAAGCCTTGGACAATGTTTCAAGAAGAAATTTGAGGCCCATTAGCAAAAATAAGGTATTTTGATCAAAGTTGACTTTTGCACATTCATAAAAGTTTCCCAACTTCTCCAATGCATATCTTGCTCAATATTGATCCTATGAACATTTTCTTGGACATTTTGGAAAGGTCTTGAAGTCCTCTAATCAATTCCTTTGGTCCCATGTCATTTGGATTCACCAATCCCAAGTTATGGTCTTTGACTTAAAGTGCCTTTTTGTTGACTTTTGAAATTTACCTATAATGTAGAAATTGATAACTTTTTGTGAGAGCATTTCTTGGACTTGGAATGTGAAGATGAGTTGTAGGAAATGTCATCCCCTTCAAAATGAGCATTGGATGGGATTTTTCTGATGAACCATGAAAAAGTTATGCCTTGGTCAAGTTACAGTTGACTTTTAAACTGTCCAAAAATAGCAACTTTTGCATCTTTGATGATTTTTGAGCCATGCTTGAGGAATCATGATCAAGACTTGATCAAATGATGATTATGGGCTCAAAATAAGATGTTGACCAAAAATTCTGACTTTTGACTGCCAAATGACCATTTTACCCCTACAGTTGATTGTGAAGCAAATGGGACTTTTGACTGTGCAATTTGATGCTGTGAGTCTTGCAACTTGGCATGTAGATGCTTGGAAATGTATATAGGCCTATGGGACTTGATTGAGCCATTGAAAACCTCAAATTCTTTGCAGAAACCAAAACCCTAATTTTGACTGGCTTAGGAGGCATTTGAACTATGCAACCCTTGAGTGGTCTTGAACCATTTGAGGATGATTCTTGACAAACTTTGAAGAATATGGGAGGGAAAATTTTGGGGTACAACACGTAGATTTAAATTCCTGCACTTTAATATTCATCAATATATATTAACTGCTAGTAATCAGGCGTGTATGATAAGACTAATAATCAAACGCTAGCAAACTTAACAAAAGATAAATAACTGAACTAAACCCAATTGCACACAAGCACCTCTAGGGTATCCCACTTTGGTTGCCTTTAAGAAATAAAATAGTCATGAGGTAGGAACGCTTTAGCAAAGACCTATAAATAAAAAAAGATCATAGTCCCTCGATGACCCTACAGTTGCCTTTCGATAAATGATCTAGTCCCTAAAAGAAAATTGCTAAAGCGTCTCCACAAGTTGCCTTCGTGATTGTAACGTCCCTTTGAATGTCCCTCAACATCCAACGATAAGGCTACCTACTCACTAATAGTAGGATAACATTGTCTAAAGGAAAAAAGGAAAAGAACGACCTTTTTCGAGTAATAAAGTAGATACCTATTAAAAGTTTTCTCAAACATCTTGATTACACAAAAATTGCTTTTCAAAAAACAATTTTAAAACACTTTTTATTGTTTCTCCATTATCCCGAGAAACATTACAAAGTTCTCCATGCTAAGGCGTATTCAAAACATTTTCAAACACACAAAGCACAAAGGTATTTCAAAATGAGCAAACCTCTAAGAGCCCGTGAAAAACCAAGGATGGAAAGGGTGCTAACATCTTCCCTTTCCATAATCTATCCCCTTACCCATAAAACATCTCGAAAAGGTCGTTTTCTGTTCTTTTCACCCTTTCCTTTGTTGGATAAAAGAAAAGTCGGTGGCAACTCTTGCTTACCGCAACATTTGCAAACACAAACACAAAACCAATATTAACAGTCGGCTCTACCACGGTATCACAATATGTCTTGATCTACATGCTTGATTTGGTGGATTGTTGATATAGAGATGTTGTTCCAGGGCACTATGTTTGCTAGTAAATATTTGCGGCTTTTATAAGAAGATTATTGTGGATTGTTGGCTGATGGTGAGCTATGGGTGTGCTTGTTGAGTTATATAGTGAAGTTGATGTTGTAATCATTTTGTTATCGCTATTGAGATGTTATTTTTTATTTCCGTAAGTAAAGAATGATACTACATAATATGACGAAGTTGCTCATGTTGGCTATGTTGATGTCATTATAAGAGTGATACGACGATGTGAATAGATTTGTTGATAATTATGGATAATTGACGTATATATATATATATATATATATATATATATATATATATATATATATATATATATATATATATATATATATATATATATATATATATATATATATATATATATATATATATATATATATGGGATTGAAATTGTATATGTGTTTTGGTGTTGAAAAAATTTGTTAAAATGATATTGCGATGATGTACATACAAGTATAAGTGTGTGTTGCGACTGGTTTTTAAATGGGGGAGTCGCCACTATTAGTTTTTCTCCTAAGGAAGGGCATCTAATAGGAAACCCTAATTCGCAGGCAGAGATTCTAGGTTACAAACTCAATTAGACGAAAGGAAGGTGTTAGGCACCTTTCATCCACCTTGTTCACAAGGATACTAAGCTCTAGGTTTAGGGTAAATAGGGTTTTAAGTTTTAATTAGCAAGAAAAGCATCTTAATTTTTTAATAGGGGAACTTGCTACAATTTTTGATCGTATGCCTACGTATCCTCTTATGAGGAATCAGAGTCCCAATTCGTAGTTCGTATGGGTTGGTGTTTTTTAGGGGTTTACGAACATATTTTGAATCACTTCGCACTCGGTCGGGAGTAGTGATTGCGGAAATTTTGACTGAGTACGCAGTAAGCCAAAATTAGTTCAAAACCCATTTTCAAAAAAGAACTGTTAATTAGTTTAATTTATTCGCGAAAATAGTTTTATATTTGTTTGTGTTTTTACTGTATTAATTGCAAAAAATGTCTAGATTAATGCATGATTAGAAAATAATTTAATGCAACTAATATATAAAGTGCAATATGCAGTTTTAATATAAAAATAAATTTATTTAGAGATATAGTAATATTTACATATAATAAATAATAATACTATAAATAAAAATTACTGACAATGATAATAATTATTACAATTAATAATGATAAAATAATATAAATATAAATATAATATAATAATAATAATAATAATAATAATAATAATAATAATAATAATAATAAAATATTAATTATATAAAATAAAAAATGTAAAAGGGATTAATTAAGAAGGGGGGTGTAAATTTAGTTTCTAAGTAAAATAGGGGGTGTTGAAAGTGATCTGGGCTTCAAGCCCAAATCAAAATCTGGACAGGGGGTGTGACTTGCTGTTGTGTTTAGTATAAAGAAAAAGAGGGTGGTACGAAAAGTAATTGGGCCTGGCCTGCTAAGCGTTGGGAAGGGCCCGGTAGGATTGTGTACGCGAAGGGGTACGAGGCTTACGGTGGACGTGGCCTCTAGGCCATCCACCGAGGATCTGACGGATGATACTCGAGGGAACATGATAATTACCGTAAGCGCGTACATATCGGATTATAAATTTCAATTACAATTTTTTTAATCGTCTTTGTTTTCGTTTTACAACGACCTCTTCGTCTCTTTCTATCACCCCTTTCCCTTTCCACTCTCCTCAGAACCCTAGCCCTCAGTCCAAAATCTGCGGTGGCTCGACGAACTGAAACCCCTTTTCATCGCAACCCCCAATCAATCAACAACCCCAAAACAACAAAAAGTTAAGAAATTTTACCCTTTTCCAGTTATCGATTCCGGCCTTGCGCTCTTGCTCCGATTCAGTATTGATCCTTAGTCCTTCTTCTTGATTTGTAGGTTACCGTAAAGCTTGCGTGGAGACGGTGGCAATGGGAGTTCCAAGGACGTTTGTAAGGTCAACGACGGGGACACGATTAGGGTTTCAGATCTTAAAACCCTAATTCATTTTCTTCTCTTCCATAAATCGTCAAGTATGTTTCTTTTTCCAAATCTTTTAGACCCCTTCTTCTTCTTATTTTTCTGTATTTATAGGATCCTTTAGATCTAGGGTTTTTCTTCTTTTTGGGCTTGAACCAATTTTGTTATCATCAGAATAGCCTCCGGATTTAAAGATGATTATGGATTTTTTTATTGACTTTGCAATAGATTTGATTGAATATCATTACTTTCTGGATTTGAATTTACTTTCATTATACTGTAAAAGATACGATTATTTTTTTTAAATCTTAACAGTAACTGTTAGTAGAAACCTTACGTTGATTTGAATTTTATTAGCAATGCTGAGATTTTATTTCGTTATGACTTGATTATGCCAATTAGGGATAACAAGATTGATTATGTAAATGATTTCTGGATTTTTGTAAAGTTTGGATTTGAATTATGTTTTAGATTCTTGGATCTGTACTGAGATTGCTTTTTTTTCTTTTGTAATGAGTTGTAGACTTCTGCATTTAACAAATTTTCTTGATTGTGTTATACTGTAAAACAGGGCTTGAAATGATACCACTGCTATTGGACAGTTATGACTCAACATTTCCATTTCTGGGTCAGATCCAATTTTTTTGCAATATTAGAGATTTGATCTGTAATACCTGATTGGTTGTAAGAGAAGATTTTGCTTAATGTTATATGATTTTGTTCAGTTTTGGAGATTTTTAGTTTGATTATGTACGAATTGTACTGTAAATTTGAGATTTTGTACTGTCCGAATTTGGCTTTTTTTTGCAACAAATATTTCATTGTAATTCTTTGATCTAGCCTTTGCACTGTAAAGTCCCAGATTTGTTTTGTAATAAAACTGGCCTTTGGGCAAGATTTGATTTAGTGCAATCTTTAATTTTGATTGTAAAAGCTTTTTTTTATCTGTGCAAATTTAGTTTTGAATCTGTAACAGGAAAGATTGGATTTGGGCTTAAGATCTGTTTCGTTTTTAGTTTCCTAAGACTTGATTCAGCAGAAAAATAACTTTTTTTCCAGATTTGGTTAGAAATCATTTGGATTTGAAGATTTAATTTGTTTTAGGTTTTGAACTCCACAATCTGAGATTTGATTTAATGAATAAAAATATTTGATTTGTATAGTTGACGTTGGTTGAATTGATTCTGCGCCTTTTTCTGCACCATCGCTACAGTGACCGTTTGTACATTTGAACTTTGCGTTATTTTGGATTGAGTTGGGCCTTTAGACAATATCACTATTTTGTGAATTGGGTCTAAATCTTCTTTTAAAAATTTTGGTCCAACAGAACTTTCTCCCAAACAAAAAAATCCTTAATAAATAAATTATATAAATAATTTTTAATACAATATCTCTTAATAATAAGTAAACATGATTATAATAACAAAAACGAAAAAAACAAATGCTTTTTAATACTGTATTATAATACAGTATCTCTTAACAATAATGTTTTTTTTATAAAACAATAAAAATGTCAAATGGGCCAGCTTAGAAGCTATTTAACGGGCCTGTAAATTGATAAACATACCCCCTTTTTACTTCTCCTGACTAAAACAAAAATGGGCCAACATGTATTCTAATGGTTTTTATATTGCAACTTCACCCCCTTTCTTTTGCTAAAAGAGTAATACTTGCTTGGGCCTTAGTTATTGATACACCCCATATTCTCTGTTTAACACCACATAACATTTAAATGGGCTTAACTATATTAATTATTTTTTTAATTTTAACCTCCCTTTTAACTAATAACAACCATTAGCTTAATAAGTATTTGAATAATTTTCCTTTCGAATCACATGGGCCATTGGCCAACATGCTACGCGAATGGGTTTATGAGTCTTCCTAATTTAGAAAGCCTCATCTTCCCGAGTTAAAATACGCCCTCTTTCTTAGATAAAAAATGGGCCATCAGATACTGATATACCATCTTTAATTAAATGTTTCTTCTATTTTAATCTTGAAGAACATATTTATCGAGGTAGGACAAATTTGGGTTACGACAGCTGCCCCTATTCAATTATCTTTCAATCGAATAGCGTGAGACAACTCGGGTCTCTTGCATTATGATTGGAAGTTTATTGAATACTTGAAGTATCCTACAGTTTGTCTGACAATTATAAGGTTATACTGATATAGCATACCTTTACGAGTCTTTGGGAGAATAGGTAAAGCTGACGATATATTGCTTACCAGGGTTTGATAACGAGGTAGATAATGCAATTCTGTATGTTTGAGCTTATTCACCTATTTGGAGGGGAGTATATAAATGATTGATGATGCATGGCCACTTGAAAACTGAATCCATGGGTTACGTTTGTGAATCCCTGGATGACATCTGAGGTGATGTGTTGATTTGGATCATATGCATTACGTCTCAGAGGCAATGTGTTTGGAGTTTGAAGAAAGCATAGCGGCTTAGAGGCAATATGCTTGAGTTGGAAGAACACATTGCGGCTTAGAGGCTGTGTGTTTGAGTTTAGATAGTACATTGCAGTTTAGAGGCAATGTGCTGAGTTTTGAGGATACATTGCGGCTTAGAGGCTATGTATTTGATTCCGAAGAACTCATTGCGGCTTAGAGGCAATGTGTTGAGTTTGAAGAATGCATTGCAGCTTAGAGGCAGTGCAATGGGTTTTGAGAATGCATTGCGGCTTAGAGGCAACATTCTGAGTTTTGCGAGTGTGTTGCGGCTTAGAGGTAACATAATGGATTTTGAGAACATCTCGCGGCTTAGAGGCAACCTGCTAAGTTAGGAACTCATTGCTGCTTAGAGGCAATGGGGTTCGAGTCGGGTGATATATTGCGGCTTAGAGACAATATACTGATTTAGAGAGATTCATTGCGGCTTAGAGGCAGTGTAATGAGTTTTGCACATACATTACGGCTTAGAAGCAATGTACCGGGTTTTTGTGAATGTTGTGGCTTAGAGGTAACGTGCTATGTTTTTACAAATAAATTGCGGCTTAGAAGCAATGTAATGAGCTTTTGCAAATACGTTGCGGCTTAGAAGCAGCGTACTGAGTTTGTAATGAAATCATCACTATGGGAAGACTTAGGTGATGGGCTGAATGTGTCACATCATGAAGACTAAGGTGACGGGTTGAATCGTAGGAGAAGTATTGTGTTGGTTGACCCTTAGATAGTCGGATCGAGGATGAAGTCGTTTTCCATTTGCTATGCATTACATGCGTATTGAATGTCGTATGTATGCGAAATGTATGGTGTTTTGACATCGATATGTAAACCTGGATGTATGCAAGGATGTTGTATGTATTCTTTTAGATGTACAAAACGTACATGTGAAATGTATGTAAGATGCGCGTATGCCTCGAAATGTCATGCAGACTATTTCCGGCTTTCTCTCCTTTTAGCCATTGGTTTAGAGTTACCAATTCTTGGGGTTGTATGGTGTGTCGTCGTAGTATTGTTGAATTCAAACGCGGGGAACATAATTTAGACAAAGTTAAATACTGATTTTGTGTTGTGGATGTAGACGTAGATGAACGTATGTAGAATTGGCAGGAATACGTATGTGCGTTGACGCGTGCGAGCGTCTACCTTGTGTTGCAAGTTATGCATAGGTGCTGACGTGGACACAGCCGTTGCGTAGGGATGCATAGATATATGCATAGACTTTGTATTTGTGAAATGTAATAATAGGCGCGGCCACGTGTATAGACACGGGTGTAGATATACGCAAATACAAGTGTATATTATTTTATGTTGCAAGACGTATGAGCAGCTACATGTATGGATATATACGTGGATTTTCCTTCGTTATTTTTCTAACCCAAGTACTTTTGAAATTTATCAGATGCTTTTATTCTGTTAATTCTCGAAAATTATTTCAAGACAATATTCATAAGTAATAATCGTAGTATTCTGTAAACAAGTCTGAGAGAAGAAAAACATGATTCGAAAGATATAACGAAAACAAATGTTTTATTAATATGCCTCAGAGTGGGCGAGAATACAAGATGCAATTCCTAGAAAGAGGTAATTACATAAAATTTTAAAATAGTAAATGGCAATGAACAATGATAATTGTTACTGCTGTTCCCCCATAACTTTGATGTTTTTATCCCCTTGGCTTCTGAGTTGTATGATTTCAATCTATCCTCCCCTTTGTGGTTTGTAGTCGTAACTCCAAGATTGTAGTATTTTTGTTCTTTATTTCTTTATATGAAATCCCTAACTTTTTCCTAGATTGCCTTTTCGGGTTTTCAATTCACCGGGATAAAAAAATTTGTATGCCTCTAATTTTTGCCTGGATCGCCCTTTAGGGTTTTCGATCCACCGGGACGCTCCTTTTTTTGGTTAATTCGTACCTTTTAGGGGTTCGATTTTAGCGAGATTTTTATACATAGTATATTTTGACTGCATCTGCGTTGGTTGGATGTGGTAGTTCTTCCCCATCCATTGTTGTGAGGATGAGACCACCTCCAGAGAATGTTGTTTTTAACTACGAATGGACCTTCGTAGTTAGGTGTCCATTTACCACGTGAATTGAGATGGGGTAGTAAAATCTTTTTGAGCACAAGATCCCCTTCTTTAAATATTCGAGGGTGCACCTTCTTGTCGAAGGCCCTCTTCATTCTCTCATGAGGAAATTGACTATGACACAAAGTCGTTAATCGTTTTTCTTTGATGAGGTTGAGATGATCGAGTTGAACCTGTACCCATTCTGCCTCTTCCAGTTTTGTTTCCCTTAGGACTCGGAGTGATGGTATCTCAACTTCCATTGGGAGCACTGCCTCCATGCCGTATACAAGAGAAAAAGGAGTTGCGCCTATTGATGTGCATACAGAAGTACGATAACCGTGCAGAGCGAAGGGAAGCATTTCGTGCCAATCTTTGTATGTTTTCACCATTTTCTGGATGATTTTCTTAATATTTTTGTTGGCTGCTTCAACAGCCTCGTTCATTTTTGGCCTGTAAGGTGAATAATTGTGATGTTCTATTTTGAATTCATCGCATAGTTCCTTCATCATCTTGCTGTTTAGATTAGATCCGTTATCTATAATTATCCGGCTCGGGACACCATATCTGCATATGATATACTATTTGATAAAGCGTGCAACCACTTGTCTTGTTACGTTGGCGTAGGATGCGGCCTCTACCAACTTGGTAAAGTAATCGATGGCTACTAATATAAAGTGGTGTCCGTTTGACGCTTTCGGTTCGATCATACCAATCATATCAATTCCCCACATCTAAAAGGGCCAAGGGGAGCTCATGACGTTCAAAGGAGTCGGTGGTACATTTATCCTGTCGGCATAGATCTGACACTTATGGCATGGCTTCGTGTAGTGATAACAATCAACTTCCATTGTTAACAAGTAATACCCGGCTCGCAGAATCTTTCTAGCCATGGCGTGCCCGTTTGTATGAGTCCCGAAGGTGCCCTCATGGATTTCTCTCATGAGTGTATCTGCCTCTTGCTTTTCCACACATCTGAGTAATACCATGTCGTAATTTATTTTGTATACCACTCCATTACTTAGAAAGAACTTGGAAGCTAACCTGTGCAAGGTTCGCTTGTCTATGATAGAGGCATTTTCCGGGTACTCCTGCCTTTCTAAGTACTTCTTGATGTCATAAAACCAAGGTTTAGTGTCGGGTCCTTCCTCAAAAGCTAGGCAATGTGCAGGTTCTTCAAAATGTCTAACCGTAATACGTGGTTCATGATTCGGCCAAGTCACCTTGACCATAGTTGATTGGGTTTCCAGGGCGTCTATCAATTGATTTTCTTCTCGTGGGATATCACTGAAAGTGATTTCTGTAAATTCTGCGGCTAACTTTAAAACATGGTCCCGACATGGAATCAATTTAGGGTTTTTAGTATCCCATTCGCCATTAACCTGGTATATGACCAACGCAGAATCCCCGAACACTTCTAGGTGTTTTATTCTTAAATCAATGGCAGCTTCTAGCCCTAGTATACATGCTTCGTATTCGGCAATATTGTTGGTGCAGTCAAAACATAACCTGGCCGTATAGGGGTGGTGGTGATTCTTGGGAGATGTTAACACTTCCCCTACACCATGACCTAGTGCATTTGAGGCCCCGTCGAACGTGAGTGTCCAACATTCCTTTGACTCGGGCCCTTCGTCTGGTCCTGGTATTTCGTAGTCAGCTATAAATATGACATCTTCGTCGGGAAAGTCGAACTTCATGGGCTGATATTCCGATAGCGGTTGGTGAGCTAGATGATCAGCCAGTACACTACCTTTGACAACCTTCTGTGTGACGTATTAGATGTCATATTCTGATAGCAACATCTAACATCTTGCAATTCTTCCGGTAAGGGCTGGCTTTTTAAACACGTATTTTAGAGGATTCATTCTTTTTATTAACCATGTAGTACGGGTTAACATATATTGTCTCAACCTCTTGGTAGCCCAAGCCAATGTGCAACAAGTCTTCTCCAGGAGTGAGTATTTGGTCTCGCAATCGGTGAATTTCTTACTGAGGTAATAGATTGCATGCTCTTTTCTACCAGTTTCATCCTGTTGTCCTAAAACATAACCCATCGACCCTTCGAGCACTGTCAAGTGCATAATGAGTGGCCTTCCAGGGACTGTTGGTATTAATACTGATGGCTCTTACATATACTATTTTATTGCTTCGAAGGTGGTCTGACAGTCGTCATTTCGTACTACCGTCTGATCTTTTTACAACAACTTGAATATTGGTTAGCACGTAGTTATTAGATGTGATATGAACCTTGAGATATAGTTCAATCTCCCTAAGAAATCACGCACTTCTTTTTTTGTCCTGGGAGAGGGCATTTCTTGTATGGCTTTTACCTTGTCTAGGTCCACCTCAATGCCTCGTTGGCTTACGATAAAGCCTAGAAATTTGCCTAATCTGACGTCGAAGGTGCATTTATTTGGGTTCAACCTTAGTCTGAACTTACGTAGCCACTCAAATAATTTTTGCAGATGTGTGATATGTTCCTCCTCCGTATGAGATTTTGCAATCATATCATCGACGTATACTTCAACCTCTTTGTGGATCATATCATGGAATAAGGTGACCATTTCCCTTTGATAAGTTTCCCCTGCATTCTTGAGACCGAATGGCATTACTTTGTAACAGAAAGTTCCCCAGGGTATCATGAAGGTAGTCTTTTCCATGTCCTCAGGTGCCATTTTGATTTGGTTATAGCCCGAGAAACTGTCCATAAATGAGAATATCGAGGCTTGAGCCGTATTGTCCACTAAGACATCTATGTGAGGAAATGGGAAATCGTCTTTGGGGCTTGCCTTATTTAGGTCTTGTTAATCTACGCACATGCGTACTTTTCCATCCTTCTTGGGTACTGGTACAATGTTAGCTATCCAAGGTGGATAGTCTACCACCGCTAAGAACCTTGCGTTAAACTGTTTGAGAACTTCTTCCCTGATTTTGCTGTACATATCTGGACAGGTTCTTCTGAGCTTTTGCCTAACTAGAGAACAACCTTCTTTGAGAGGTAATCTATGCACCACGATGTCTGTATCTAACCCTGGCATGTCCCTGTAGGACCAAGCGAATATATCCACATACTCGTGCAACAACTTGATTATCCTGTCTTTGATGCTCTGCTTCAACATTGCCACTAGCTTGATTTCTTTTGGATCTCCTTCCGTTCCCGGGTTAATGGTCTCAATAGGCTCTTGATACGGTTGTATGCTATTAGCCTTTCGCTCTATTTCCCTCGCCATTTCCTCGGAGAGTTCAAGATCCTCATCATCTTCCTCTTCGGCTTGGTGGATAGGAACATCAAAATCATATCGGGTCGTAGAAGTAGTGTTATCGATAATTTTGGGCATGGATCTGCACATTTATCATGTTTTGGTGCATACTTTAGCGCTTGGAATTTGAAAAATGTATATGCAAAGAAAGTATTTCCATTTTTATATTTAATAGATAAATGCAAAAGAAAGACAAGGATCTTAATTGAAAACAGGATATAACTTTATTAATTATAAATATTGTCTGAAATAAGAAACAAAGAAAACCCTTACAAACAACCCCTATACCTCGAGTTCGACATAGGTTCTTTCAAAACAAGAAAAATTACTTAGAAAAGAAAGATATTTCGGGAATCTCTACAGCAATCCATCCTTTAAGCTCTTCTCCTGGGGTGCCCTCCCTGATGAAGTCAGTTTCCCTTTTAGTATTGGTATTTCTTGATATCATTGCCACGTGTCCGCCATGCTCCGTTCCTTTACTGATGAATATCTCCCAGATCGGAGGGAAACATGTTTTGCCTCTTGGAGTAGTCTTTGACGATTCGTAACCCAAACCAAAGCGATTCTTTTTCTCAGGAATTTTTGGGAGTTTTCCCCCGTATTTTGAGGCATCACCCCCCATAGTCATTTGTAGATCTCTCCATGATGTCACTTTAGTCTTGTTACACTTCTCAACTGGTAATGTTACCATTGAAGCAATTTCCAAAGCTTGGAATGGGGTTGCTATGCAATCTTCGTCGGCACTGATATATCTGTATGATTAAATATGGCTTACAAAAATGTCTTCTTCACCGTCAATCATGATCAACTTCCCTTCTACTAGGAACTTTAACTTTTGGTGCAGGGTCGAGGTCACTGCCCCTTCCGTATGGATCCATGGTCTCCCCAGTAAACAAGTGTATGCTGGTTCGATGTCCATGACCTGAAAAGTGATATTGAAGATGTGCGGCCCAATCTTGACTGGAAGGTCCACCTCCCCTAGTACTGAACTTCGAGAATCGTCAAATGCCTTTACTATCGTAGAACTTGGTCTCATTGTCACGTCGTCTATTGTTAACTTTACCAGACTTGACTTTGGCAACACATTAAGAGCAGAGCCAGTGTCAATAAGAACCCTGGATAGATGGGTAGTGCCTATCTGCATAGTAATGTGGAGTTCCTTATTATGGGATCGGCCCTGCGGTGGTAGTTCATTGTTGCTGAAACCCAGGTAGGATCCGGAAATGAGATTAGCCACGACATTATCAAATTGATTTACCGAAATTTCTTTTAAGACATGAGCTGAACTTAACACCTTCATCAAAGAATCCCGATGCGCTTCAGAGTTGATTAGCAACGAGAGTATGGAGATTTTTACGGGAGTCTGATGGAGCTGATCCACCACTCTATAGTCACTCTTTTTGATTATTTTTTGGAAATTCTCTGCATCTTTATCAGTGAAGTCTTTGTTTGGAGATTATGTTTCCTTATTTGTATCTACCACTGTTTTTACTTTGTCCTTCATTGGAACCAAATCTGTCTTTTTTGATGATTCGACTCCGTAGATTCGCCCACTTTGGGTCATACTTCCTATTCCTGCTATGTTTAAAATTGCAGGTCCTTGACTTGCGGATGGCCCATTCTCATGCTTTACTCCATTGATGTATACATCTGAATCATAACTCCAAGGTACAACTTTATCGTTCTCGTAAGGGATAGGTGATGGTCCCTTAATTACCATCGTAGCTTTTGGAGTAGTAGGTATTAAGAGGGTTTTTTAGGTACCCCTCTGGTGACCTCTGCAGATTCTCCCCATGGAATGACTAGAGTTTTCTTGGTAGTGCTTGGAGTTTGGCAAGGAATTACCAGTGGCTTTTTCCCTCTGATTGTGGCTACATATTTTTCTTCAGGGTATAGTCTGAATTGGACTATCTCCTGATCAACCAAACTTTCCAAAGTTGTTTCAAAAGCTTTATTATGCTCTAACAGGAACCCACATTCGAATAGATATTCCTTCAACAAGTTGATATGGGTTTTTGTCTTTACGGTTTCCCCCAAAGTCGGTGACCACCTCGATTGCATTTATTGTCGGTCCACCATGCGGAGGCATGGGTTTTGACTTGATATTAGGCTTGTTGAAGGTGATGTTCTGAGACTCTAGCAAATCCTGAACCTTATACTTGAAGGCCCAACATTGATCTATGGTATGCCCGAGAGAATTTGCATGATACTCACACCTAGCATCGGCATTGTATCTTTGCAGGAGTGGTCCGACCGGAGGTTATAAAGGCTTGATTTCCACTAGGGATGCCTTAACTAAGTGTTGTAGTAATTGGCTTGGTGGCATGGGCAGTGGATTAAAATTTCTAGGCGGCCTTTTAATCCTGTCTTGCCTTTGTCCTTGCGGGATGACTAATGGTTGTGTTGTCCTTTGTTGTGAGGACACAATGTTGACTTTTCCCTCTTTATTTCTTAGAAATTTTGGAGCTGGTCTTTTCGAATTGTAAGGGGTGCTTGACAATCCCCCTGATATATTTCCGCTCTTCAAACTAGTTTCGATTCTTTCACCAATAGTCACTGTGATACGATGGCAGAACCGACTGTTTTTCACTAGTTTGCGTCTTGCATTTTGTGTTCGCAAAATGTCGCGGTAAGCAAGAGTCGCCACTGACTTTTATTTCATCCAACCAGAAAGGAAAAAAGTACATAAAAAAACCCTTTTTAGAGATATTCTGAGTACGGGGGGTAGATTATAGAAAGGGAAGGTGTTAGCACCCCTTCTATCCGTAGTTTTCTACGGGCTCTTAGGTACTTGCTCATATTTTAAAATTGCTTGTGTATGTGCTTTGTTTTGAAAAAGTTTGACTTCGCGATAACCCTTGTATCAGTCCTCAAAGGTGTGACGAAGTTTTTTTTAAAATTGTTTTGAAATGTGTAAGTGTAAAGAGTTTTGATTTGAGCAAGTACCTACTAGCATCTACCTACTCAAAAAAAGACCGTTTATATTCTCGTTCCTTTAGACAACGCTATCCTACTATTGAGAAATAGGTAGCACCGTCGTTGGAGTTGTAAGGGTCAATTCGAAAGGGACATACAATCACTAAAGCAATGTTAGGACACCTTAGTAGTAACCCTAGAGTCTTAAGATCATATTCGAGGCAACATTTCTGAGGCAACATTTCCGAGGCAACGTTTGATCTTTTTAGACAGGAGGGCAACCACTAAGACACCCTATGCTTAATGATTGTTTACCGAAGGCAACCTAAGTGTGAGTATAACCTAAGAGTGATATGTGCGAGTGATCTTTTTTCAATTATTTAGTCTTTGCACATTTAGGGTTTTCTAACTGGATTAATTTTCCATGCATTCTTGTCATATAATCCTATTAGCATACATCTAAACAGTCAAATATTTGTGAGAATTAAAATGCGAGAAAGTAAATCTACACTATTGCAAGGCTTCAGGGAGGGGGATTAATTACATAGCCAAAAACCCAAGAAAAAAGAGATAAATAAAAAGCCCTAGATTAAACTATTACAAACCATGAACAATTACAACAATATTGGCAAAAATAATAAACGCACGACTAATTTAATACGGGGCGATTAGGGTTTTGACCCTCGACTAAACCTATTCGCGATTAAAGAAATGTTTTTTTTGTCATATTTTGTTATTTAAGAAAATAGAGAAATTATCAAATTAAAAAGAAAATCCTAATCCTAATTAATTTTAATTTAAAAAAATTAATTTAATCTAAAACCTGTTTTTTTTATTTGAGAAAAAGAGCAAAATATAATTAAATCAAAAGTTTAACCTAATTTTTGTTTGATTTTATTTTTGAAAACAAATTACAATTTCCTAAATTAAACTAAATTAAATTAATTTTGATAAATAAAAAAAACTAATCTTAATTTTGTGAATTATTGATTTTATGACTTTTATGAAAAATAATTAGTTTGTGAATTAAAATAAATAAAGAAAATTAAAAGAGTAAAAAATGAAATAAAGAAAAGAAATAGAAAAAGTACTAAATGCGCCTGGTGAGATTTAGCAATTAGGGGGTTGGAATATGAATTTCTGGGCCCAAAGTTGGTGGCCCGTTATGACTTTCCCTGATCCAATGCATGCGTTGACCTGGGGCATATGGTGGTCCTCCAAGGGTAGCACGTTGATCTGATCCAGAGATGCGTTTGATGGCCATATGCTGATGGTACATGGTGAACTTCCTGATTTGCAACGTGTTGGATTACCTATTAAAAAATAATATGAAACAAATAGGGGACCTGGGGATCGAACCCAGGTCCTTATGCCCAACACCAAACACGCCCAACCATCTGTACCACGCGCTTCATCTGTTCATATAATGACAACAATGCATAATATATAAAACAAGCCAGTTAATTGGAAAAATGCACTAAAGTTCAAATCACCCAACCAGAAAGTGACATGCATCATCGTCTTCCTCCCAACCATCGTTTTAGGTAAACAAACTTTTACCTACAGACTCTTGATGTAGGTATATCCCTGTCCATCTCCAAAATTGCGTAGGCTCAAGATAAATGGCAATGGCTGGTACCAATCAACTCGTATCATCCTCACGAGTATCATGGTACCAGAGTTAACGCCCAATTTTACCTACATAAAAAAGCCTTAAACAAAAACACGAAACCCTAACTATGGCATCTCTTGATTCCTGTACTAAAAACACAATTAAATAATACCAAAAGCTTGCAAATTCACTGATAAACAAGAATATATGAACCAAACATGCTAATGATGCGTAAACCAATGAAAACAAAATCAAAGTTTTTAGACGAAATCGTGACTTCTGTACCTATGATTCCAGGCGTGAGGAAGCTTGCAATTGGTTGAAATCCCTTCTGGAGATGTCCAGGAACCTGTTGGTGTTGTGAGAACGGCTCCAATTGGCTTCTAGAATGGAAATTGGATCACCACTTTTCTTGAAATTTTTTAGCTTTGTTCTTGCTTTGCACGATTGTTTCAACCCCTCTCTTCCTTTGGACTGCCTCTGTATATGTAATACAACATATTAGGTCAACAAAAACGACCTTAATCTTGATCATTATGAAGATTTGATCTTTCATGGCATATGATATCTTTCTAATTTTGCTCAAATTCAATCTTTTTCCAACCAAATCAGCCTTGCACGAATTGATTCTCAATTGACAGCACATGAGATCTTCCTTCAATGCAAAAATCATCCCTAAAACACAATATATGATTTATTTAGATTTAATTGATTTTATTTGAATTTTAAATGAATAAAAATCAAAATAAATTAAATAAATGAATAAATAAATCATGGAGGGTCCCATAGGTCGTGGACTATATTATCATTGAAGTGCAATCATTAAAAGTTGGGCCCATTTAGGACAATGGTGAGCATTTGGGATCCTTTGGGCTCAAGCATCTTGATGAAAAATGAAACACTAATTTGAGGTAGACTGCCTTAGGAGAGAGCTTGTCGAGTCAACTCTTGGACTTCCTTGAGCAATTTGAGGACCTCATTTGACATGTATTGAGAAATATGGGAGGGAAAATTTTGGGGTACAATAGTTGCCCCTATTCAATCTTCTTAAACCTGAGGATGTAGATTGGCTTGTCTACCTTTCGTGATCTGAAGGTAGAAGATGATTGAACAATAGAGTGCCCAGAAATTTGCACTCGTATGAAGTGATTTGTGATATCGGGAATGGGCTTATAGATGCCATTTGGTAGCTGCTAGAGAATTGTCGGAGATGGGCTTAAAGATGCCATCCGAAGAGATGTCGATCGCGTAAGAGATTCCTTTACGAGAACCTGTATACCTATTGTTGAGGAGGACTTCGATGGGGAATGCTGGTCTCTGTCTTGAGAGAAATAGAGTTTTAGGAGCTTCAGTTGTCCATTACTCTACTAGGGAATATCTCCGGTTTGAGGGAGCGGAAGTGAATTACGTGTATGGTCGGGGTATGAGCTACACCTCAACTTACTAGGGAGATGCGAAACCAATCGTGTTTGATCGGGTCCCGGTCTCACAGTGTTGTGGACTGCTGTCTGGGGATAAGTGAGGAAGAAACCAGATAGTAAGGTTATGAGAAGGAACCTGGATGGTAGCGTTACTTCGAGATGAAAGCCTGGGTAGTAGGGCTGTGAGAAGGAACCTGGATAGTAGGGTTACTTCGACATGAAAGCCTGGGTAGTAAGGCTGTGAGAAGGAACCTGGATAGTAGGGTTACTTCGACATGAAAGCCTGGATAGTAGGGTTGGGAGAAGGAACCTGGATAGTAGGGTTACTTCGACATGAAACCTGGGTAGTAGGGATGTGAGAAGGAACCTGGATAGTAGGGATGTGAGAAGGAACCTGGATAGTATGTTTACTTTGATATGAAATCCTGGATAGTAGGGTTGTGAGAAGGTACCTGGATAGTAGGGTTACTTCGATATGAGAGCCTGGATAGTAGGGCTGTGAGAAGGAACCTGGTTAGTAGGGTTACTTCGATATGAGAGCCTGGATAGTGGGTCTGTGAGAAGGAACCTGGATAGTAGGGTTACTTCGATATGAGAGCCTGGATAGTAGGGCCGTGAAAAGGAACCTGGATAGTAGGGTTACTTCGATATGAGATCTTGGATAGTAGGGCTACTGAGAAACCTACATAAGGTTTCATTTGTCGCACCGATGATTACTCTGTTTAGCTTTGAGTATGGATCATGTACCTGCTGATAATTGTTGATAATAACTGTCTTTTCCTGAAATAAATACAGGGTTAGTTATGTGTGATGCATGAGATGCATTATATGATGCCATTCTCAAGATGAATGAGACTATGTTATATGGGATGTATGCACATGTCATGAGGTATGAACATGAAATGTTGACGTAATAATCTGAATCTGGGAAAATAAATCCCTGATTTCTGTTTAGAGAGTATGAGAAACAGTATTCTTGACTGCTGTAACAACCATAGTTTCTCGACTTCTATTGGGGATGGTGAACATATATGACTAGCTGGGAATTTGCCCCTTGGCTGGTAAATATTATGCGGGACGAGACTCTGTTTAAGGATAACTCTGCAAGGAATAACTCTATTGGAGAGGAGATACTCTGTTAATAGATCTGCTGACTTGGAGAAACAACTCAGCTGGGGATGAATTTCCATTGCTGGTGATAATGAATTCCATTGGAGATTGAATTTCTGCTTGTGAGAGAAATAAACTCTGCTTGGGGAATAATTTACTGAATCGCTTGCGATTGTGAACCTCAGCAGGAGAGTCATGTCTTGTTCGGGAAAGCTAACGTCACTGTCTTTGGATACTTTTTACTCTGTGGGGAGTGTATGTACCACTACTTATGTTCTCAAGCTGGCTCGACCTTGGTACCTGATAGTCAAAGTAAATGTAAGGTTTGGGTACTCCTTGTTTTCCCTGTTCCTAGAATTACGAATAATCGTCTTTGTTTTTTCATGTAGATATTTATGAGCAGCAATTATTTTCAAATGCATATATAAAAAATGAACCATTGGACGTTCTAGCAAAACAAAACAGGAAAAAGAAAATAAATCAAAGCTTTGTGAAAATGACTTGTGTTGATTTTGAAGTTGGCATGTAATAGGCGTTTTTGTAGAAGGAGGCTGACGCTCTAGTAAGAGAATGCTGCCGAAAGATAGAAGTTACAATTTGTGTTTAAGAAAGAAAAAACATCTATGTGAAACAATCCCATTGGGTTCCAATTCTGCTATTGCCTTTATATCTTCAAGCATCTCATCACTTTGCTGCTTGGCCGGAGGTGGATCAGTTTGATTGGCGCCGTCTGAGCTGGATAGTCGACACCGAAGTCTGGTTGCAAGATGATCCAATGAGACATAGTTTTATGCTTTGATCCCTAATTTTTTCCTGGACCACCCTTTCGGGTTTTCGGTCCACTGGGATACCCTTTTTTGCTCAAGTCGCCTTTTCAGGTTTTCGACTTGCCGGGTGTACATTTTTTTTTTAAATTTTCATCCCTTACTTTTGCCCGAACCCTTTTGGTTCGCCGGGAAGCCCTTATTTTTGCCTAGGCCAGTCAACCTAGCGGGTCTTTGATTATGTGTAGTATATTTTCACTATGTCTGCATTGACGGGATGAGGAAGGTCATCACCATCCATGGTGGTTAGAATCATAGCTCCTCCCGAGAAAATGTTCTTAACCATAAATGGCCCTTCGTATGTAGGGGTTCATTTGTCCCTGGGATCACCCTGTGGTAGTATGATATGTTTGATCACTAGATCCCCGACTTGATATTCTTGACGTCTAACTTTCTTGTTAAAAGCCTTGATCATTCGCTTTTGATACGTCTGACCATGACAGATAGCAGTAAGTCTCTTTTCATCGATTAGATTCAACTGATCGAGTCGGGTTTGGATCCAGTCGTCTTTGTCAAACCTGCATCCTTCATAATCCTGAGAGAGGGCATCTGGACCTCGACGGGTAGGACTGCCTCCATGCCATATACCAAAGAATATGGTGTTGTCCCTGTCGATGTCTGTGCTGAGGTACGGTACCCATGAAGAGCAAATGGTAACATCTCGTGCCAGTCTTTATATGTCACTGTCATCTTCTGAACAATCTTCTTGATGTTCTTATTAGCCGCTTCAACAGCCCCATTCATCTTCGGCCGATAGGGAGAAGAGTTATGATGCTGAATCTTGAATTGTTTGTAGAGCTCGGTGATCATTGTATTATTGAGATTTGCACCATTGTCAGTAATAATCCTCTCTGGTACACCGTATCGACAGATCAGATTGTGTCGGATAAACCGCGCCACGACGTTCTTGGTTACTGTAGCAAAGGAAGCTGCCTTAACCCATTTTGTAAAGTAATCAATTGCTACCAGAATGAAGCGATGTCCGTTAGACGCAGTAGGTCTGATCTCACCGATAATGTCGATGCCCCACATTGCAAAGGGCCAAGGGGCTGTCAAAACATTCAAGGGAACCGGAGGTACATGCACCTTATCCGTATAGACTTGGTACTTATGACAGATTCAAGAGTGATGATAGCAATCGACTTCCATAGTGGACCAATAATATCCTGCCCGTAGGATTTTCTTTGCCATGGTATGTCCACTGGAATGAGTTCCGAAGGTACCTTCATGTAACTCTGTCATGATCCTTTCTGCCTCGCTCTAGTCTATGCACCGCAGTAAGGTTGAATCATGGTTACGCTTATAGAGGATCCCATTACTGATGAAGAACTTCGCAGCGAACCTCCTCAGAAACTTCTTATCATTAACAGATGCCCCATCGGGGTATTCTTGAGCCTCAAGATACCTCTTTACCTCGTGAAACCAGGGTTTATCTGCTACCTCTTCAGTCTCAATGTCACATCAATGTGCGGGTTCTTCCAACCTTTCAATGGTAATATGGGGAGCTTCATTGTACCACCTAACTTTGAACATAGAAGACATGGTAGCTAGCGCGTCCGCCAACTGGTTCTCTTCTCTTGGGAAATGTTCAAAGGTTATCTCCTCAAAGTGTGGGAGCAATGTTAATACATATTCTTTGTAAGGAATAAGATTCGGGTGTTTTGTATCCCACTCGCCTTTGATCTGACTTATCGCCAAAGCGGAATCTATGAATAAACTCAAGAACTTAATCCTCATGTCAATAGCAGCTCGAAGACCTAAGATACACGCTTCATACTCCGCCATATTGTTTGTGCAGTAGAAACATAATCGGGCGGTGAACAAAGCATGACAACCCTCAGGAGATATAATTACAGCGCCAATGTCGTTACCCAAAGTGTTTGATGCTCCACCAAAATACATAGACCATCGGGATCTTTCTTCAGGTCCTTCATCCGGTCCAGGTTCTTCGTAGTCAGTTACCAACATGATGTTCTCATCCGGGAACTCGAAATTCATGGACTGGTAGTCATCCACGGCCTGATGTGCCAAATGATCCGCCAATACACTCCCCCTGATTGTTTTTTGAGTTGTGTATTAGATGTCGTACTCGGTTAAGATCATCTGCCATCTTGCTATCCTTCCGGAGGGAGCGGGCTTCTCGAAAATATACTTGATCGGATCCATCTTTGATATCAACAAAGTGGTGTGAGTAAGCATATAATGTCTCAGTCAACGAGCAGCCCATGCCAAAGTGCAACAAGTTTTCTTGAGCAATGAGTATCGGGTCTCATAGTCGGTAAACTTTTGCTAAGGTAATAAATGGCATGCTCTTTTCGACCAGACTCGTCATGCTGCCCCAAGACACACCCCATCTAATTTTCTAGCACTATCAAGTATAAAATCAAAGGTATTCCTTCAACTAGAGGCATCAGAATTGGTTGTTCTTGAAGGTACTCCTTGATTATTTTGAAAGCGGTCTGGAATTCATCATTCCACTTTACCACTTGATCTTTCTTTAGCAGCTTGAAGATCGGCTCACAAGTAGCAGTCAGATGTGAAATGAACCTGGTGATGTAATTCAGACGTCCCAAGAAACCTCTAACTTCTTTTTCTGTGCAGGGAGCCGGCATCTCTTTTATGGCCTTTACCTTTGTAGGGTCTACCTGAATACCTTTGTCACTGACAACAAAACCCAAAAGCTTTCCAGACCTTACCTCGAAGGTACATTTGTTCAGATTCAATCTCAGCTTGTATGTTTTCAACCTGTCAAACAGTTTCTGGAGATGATCAAGATGCTCTTCCTCAGTCTGAGACATGGCTATCATGTCATCAACATAAACCTCAATCTCGTGGTGAATCATATCGTGGAACAAAGTGACCATGCCGCGCTGATAAGTTGCCCCAGCATTCTTCAACCCAAAAGGCATTACCTTGTAACAGAAGGTGCCCCACTGTGTAACGAAGGTTGTCTTCTCCATGTCCTCAGGAGCCATCTTGATCTGGTTGTAGCCAGAAAAACCATCCATGAAGGAGAAGATCTTGTGTTGCACGGTATTGTCGACTAGCACATCAATGTGAGGAAGTGGGAAGTTATCCTTGGGGCTTTCCCTATTCAGATCTCAATAGTCCACACACATTCGTACCTTACCGTCTTTCTTAGGTACCGAAACAACGTTGGCAACCCACTGCGGATAAGAAGTGACAGATAAGAATCCGGCGTCAAACTGTTTCATGACCTCTGCCTTAATTTTCTCTGACATTTTGGGGCACATACGGCGGACCTTCTACTTTACCGGAGGTCAGTCTTCTTTGGTTGGCAGGCGATGTACCACAATATCAGTGTCTAAACCAGGCATATCTTTATAGGACCAAGCGAAGATCTCAACATAATCGTGCAACATCTGTATTAGTCGTTGTTTGACACTAGGCTCCAGATTCGCACCTATTTTAACCTCCTTCCTGTCTTCCTCTGTACCCAAATTCACTGACTCGATTGGCTCTTGATGAGGCTGTATGGCCCTTTCTTCCTGCTGTAGTAGTCTAGCAAGTTCTCCCGACACCTCACAATCATCCTCACCTTCGTCCTCGGCTTGGTTGATCGGATTTTTGAAGTCATAACTGGCAGTAGCAGAACTGTTATCAATGGGATCCAGAGTGGATATGGATCTGCAGTATGATACGTGAGTGTGTGTGAGAAAATAGTTGTTTTGATAAAGTGGGAGACAGAAAAGAAAAACAAGGAGTGCAAAATTTGTAATGCAAGAAATGTCTGATGTTTTATTGATGATATATGAAATGAAAAATAATAATAAGCCCTCACAAGCGAAGCCAAGGTGCCTCGGGCAAGGCACCGGGCCGTAAAGTTTCAAACTGTTTATTACAAATCTTAAAAAAAAAGTCAATAACTGCGAAATAAAAGAAACAGGTATGAAGTCCTTCACCGTCCAGTTATTTAGTCCACCATTGGTTGTTGGGTAGATCCAGCTGTCGATGTCTGAATCTTCGTTACTGTCCTTGATTGCATTAACTCCCCGATTGCTGATGTGTATAGGAGGTCTTCCAATCCGTGTGTGCCTAACAGCCCTCTGAGCCCCTGTAGTAAATCCCAAACCAAAATTTTCAGTTTTGTGAGTGAAATCAGGGAGCCGACCCCTATTGGTACACGCACCTTCTTCAATAACAGCCTTGGCATCCTTGAGAGAAGCCATCTTCAGCGGAGGTTTGTTGGTAGTAACTTCAGTTGACGCTAAAGTCTGAGGGACCTCTTCGAAGTTCTGACAAGGATTTTCTATGAACTCTCCATCCATCTCCACATAAAGGAAGGAATTGAGATGACTCACCGTGTACTCTTCTTCACCTCGTACTGTGACATTTTTCCCATGTACTGGATACTTCAGCATTTGATGGAGTGTAGAAGTAACTGCCCCAGCTCTATGAATCCAAGGATGACCCAGCAAGCAAGAATACGATGGTCTGATATCCATTACATAGAAGGTGGACCCAGAGGTCTGGGAACCCACCTTGACAGGGATGTCCACCTCCCCGTGCACCATTCTTTTTGATCCGTCAAAAGCCCTTACCACAATGTTACTTGGCTTTAAAGTCAAACCCTCACAATCCAAATGGTCCAACGCTTTCTACGGCAGAACATTCAGCGAAGACCCAGTATCCACCAATACATGGGCCATAGTGGTGCCCCTGCACTCAATCGATACATGCAAAGCATCATTATGATTTCTCCCCTTAGCGGTCAGATCCGCATATGAAAATCCTAGCCCATTGTCAGCAGTCAGGCTAGCCACATAATCTTTGAACTGATATGCGGAAGTTTCTTACGGCACATGCGCAGTCTTGAGAAATGAAATCAAAGCCTTTGCATGGGCTTCAAAACACAATAGTATAGACAACATGGAGATATTTGACGGGGTCTGCCCCAGCTGTTCGACCACATTGTAGTCGCTTTTCTTGATAATTTTTAGTATTTCCTCTATTTCTTGTTTAGAGGCTTCCACAACAATTTCTTTAGGCGCCTCCGTCCGGGCAGGCTCACCTATGATTTCTTTGCCCCGAGTCCCAGATGGCTCGGCGACAGGGGAGATAACTGGAGTAGAAACTGGAACAGTAGTTGATGTACTAGCAGATGGAATGACAACAGGTTTATGGACAGTCAGAGGGGAAATCTAGGGAGAAAAGAGTCTTCCACTTCTGGTGACCTTGCTAGCCCCGAAAATATTACTGACATCAGTATCAGCTTCTTCATTCTTCAAATCTTGCTTAATGCCATGATAATACACATCAGCACCATAGTGCCATGGGACAGCCTTGTCTAAAGTGTACAGGATGGGACCAGGAACGGTGATTATTAGCGGAGCAATTCTTGGAACAAGTGTAATCCTAACAGGTTGTCTCGAGGAAACCTTTGAAGGAATGGCGAAAATGGTTATGATGGCGACATCTTCATTGGGAACAACAGGAATCATAGTCTTCTCGAACAAAATCTCTTTATTATCCATCAGGTGCTGAACACCTGTCTTCAACAAACGGCAATTGGAAGGTAGAATCGAGCACATGTGGCAACCTTCACCATAACCCGGAAATATACCGGCCAACAGCAAATTCCACTTAACAATCATAAGAGGAGTAGAAATTTCTTCAAAAGAGGTCAAAACTGAATCATTGTCAACAGCATTAACTCCACGACCATGTTTGGGCATAGGAGCAGTTATTACATTCGGCTTTTCTGGAGCATCAAACTCTATCTCCTTAGCCTCCAGCAAATCTTGTACTTTGTTTCTCAAAGCCCATCAATCATTGGTATCATGGCCAGGACTCTCAGAGTGGTAGGCGCACCGCGCGTTGGGATTGTATTTAGGAGAGGCGGTGTTTGGATTTTTGGGAGCCTCCCTCAATGTGGTCAAGTTGGATTTCAATAGGTGAGGTAACACTTCAGCCAATGTCATGCTAATGCGGGTAAACTTCCGCTATGGTCTTTCCACCCACTGTTGATTGTTGCATTGTGGAGCAACAATGGGTCTTGGTATCACTACAGCATTTACCATTGGGAGGTGTTCAGATCTGTTTTATCCCCTCGGGCTATAAACTTCACTGGCTTCCTTCTTACCGGTAAAGGGTTTCTTTACCGAACTCGAAGAGGCATCCTTCTGTATTTTACCACTTCGAATTCCAACCTCCACTCTTTCTCCAGTTAAAATCAACTTGGTGAAACCAGACGATGAGCTGCCAATCAAGTGGTTGAAAAATGGACCAGACAGCGTCCCCCAAAACATATCCACCAACTCCCTATCAAACAAAGGTGGTTGAACTCTGCCATCCAAATCTCTCCATTTCTGAGCATAATCTTTGAAAGCCTCTCCTGCACGTATGGACATACTCTGGAGTTGAGTATGAGTGGGAGCAAGGTCAGCATTGTACTGGTAATGCTTATAGAAAGCAAGAACAAGATCTTCCCAGTTTCGAACATTGGCCCCTTCCAACTGGTAGAACCATTCAAGCTGAGTCGCTGACAAACTATCTTGAAAGAAGTGCACCCACAAATTTCTATCAGCAGTGTGGGGTTGAATTTTTCTGACATAAGAGCGGAGATGGAGCTTTGGGCAGGACACTCCATCATACTTAGCAAAAACTGGAGCCTTGAACTTTTGAGGGATGACCACTCCAGATACCAGTCCTAGTTCTCTGAAATTCAAACCAGGTATCTTATGAATTTCTATAGCACTCAGACGGTCTTCTAGCTGCTTGTACCTATCCTCGATAGGAGGATATTGCTCATCATCAAAATCAGTATCATTATTAGAGACTGCATGACTAGGGTACTTTTCCTCTTCTTGGTTCTCCCCTTCCTTGGATGAAGAGGTTAGATCAGTATGATGCTTCAACCTTTCTCCAATCCTTCTGCCCATATTCAGAAGACCGACCTTCTTCTTCTTCTTCGTCTCTTTCAGAATGAGAGTTTTCAGATCCTCTTGCCCCTTAGCCAGACTTATGAACATCTGTTGGAACTGGGCGTATTGTGCCTGAAGATCTTTGATGGCTAGATCAGAAGACATTTCTGCTGAAATAAACAGCGAAGAAGATAAGAAACCTGTAGTGGTACCTGTGATGATGTGCATGCTAATGGGATGCGCATGTAATGATTTCAAAGACTTTGGGAGATTTAAATTTGCAAACCAAAAATAAACAAACTTTATTAGTTTAACTTTGAAATGTTCAACAATGCCCTTAAGGTGTTACAAAGAAGTAAATAAAACAAATCTAAAGCTAGAAAAGCAAAATCAAAAGTCCCATGGACGTTTTGTCTTTCTGCTGATGTAATCATTAAGCACTCTTTCCTCCTCGAGCTGCCTGGTGAGCTTCAAAACCTTCCTCTCTTGCTCATGGAACTGCTCCCTGTAAGTATCTCGCTCATTCTTCAGCTGAATCCAAGACCTCTGTAGATCCCCAAGATCAGTGGGCATGTAAGGATAGAGGACTGTGTAAGGAATGTCGTCTTCAGTAGTGGGTTCCACAATCACTGGTAACACTGCCGCATAAGGCTATACAAACTTCTGGGCACGAGCTCGGACCCATTGGAGGTAAGGCTGCATAGGAAGGGAAGTCTTTGGTCCTAACTCATGGGGGTCAGATCTATTTACCATGCCCCAAGCTCGTATGAACCTCCGACGATGCCCTTTAACATCCTCTTCATAGTCGAATGTAATATCCTCGAGAAGTAACCTATGGGGACCATCTCTTCGAGCACGACCAAATTGTCTCAAAGCTAGACAAGGATTGTAAGTTATACCTCCTTCGATACCAAGTAATGGGACATTAGGATACCCCAACAACGGTCAATAACATCAACGTCTTCCATAGCCCAGGAACACCAAATAATATATGTATGAGCAAGTGACATTATTCTATGCGACCAACCCAAACCTTCTTCGTTCTTCAGCACGGACTTAGGGAGGTGAGAAATAAACCACCTAGATAACAATGGCATGTAGCACATAAGAGTCCCACTTCTCCTCGTGGTACGAGTATAGAGAGCATGCAAAATATCTCCAAGCAAGGAAGGCACAGGATTGCAAGAAAGGAAAATCTTGATAGCATTCATATCTACAAAGGAATCCGGATTAGGGAAGAGAACCAAACCATAGATAAGAAGAGCCAAGACATCTTCAAAAGCCTGAAAATCTAAATCATCCCAGAATAGATGAGCCTGGTCTATCAGAAATTTGGCTAGAAAACCATCGACTCCGCTTCGAGTTTCCCAATTAGATACCACATCGGCCCGTTTCAAATGCAAAGCTGAGGCAATGACTTCTGGATTAGGCACTTCTTTCATACCTATGAAGGGTACCTGTTCAAGAATGGATATGCCCAATAGATGAGAGAATTCCTCCAAGGTGGGTACCAACTGATAATCCGGAAAAGTGAAACAATGATGCTCAGGATCGAAGAACTGAAAAAGTACACTCATCATCTATTCATCAGGGTTTGAAGTAACCAGGCTGAGAAGTTGACCATGTCTCTTAATGAACATAGAAGTTTCAGAAATTCTTGACACTAGCTCTTTGAGTTGGGATGGTATCTCCACAAAGTTGACTCGAATAGTCTTTCTATGTACGAAAGCCATGATCTGCAAAACAGAACAAAGATAAATTCCCTTGGTCTTTGAAATGGTTAGTGTAATGAAGCATGAATGCCATGTTATGATGCATGATGTCATGATAAAACACAGTTATCGCAAATAACAGGTATTTCAAGGACAAACAAGTCACACAAAGCCCTTAGGTTTAAGGCTTGCATGAGGTCAAAGGTAATACCCTCTTGAAGTTAAGTTGGTTTCAACCTATCCTAGAAAAAGTAACCGGGTTCTAGAGGATCTCAATATCACTGACCATCCTCCATCGATCATGGTTTCAGCTCATGCAATCTTTTCTTGCAGCCAGAACTATCTCGAGAGTATGGTCTCAATGAGTGTAGCATCGAGTATCAACCAGTTCTCAACTTTAGACCGAGGCCTGCTATCTCACTACTTTCTAATGGCCAAGTTAGGCTATTAAAGGTTCTAAGGTCAGTTGATGCTTAACGACACCATGCAGCGGACCTGTATTCTCCTCGTTTCTCCATAAGGGATACCGGTACCAACCAAAGTTCCACACCAACGTAGCCACTGCTTCAACCGTATCGGTCTACGCCGTACAGTTCCCTCACAGTCTATTGCTACTTACCTAAAAGGTATCCCCCGGATCTGGGTTAGGATCTATAGTAACCCCAAGCAAAACCCTTAGAAGTAAAGCAAATAAAACAAATCAAGAGAAGAAATTATGGTGAACTAGATCCTAAGGTATACCCCACTTATTATGCGTCCCCAGCAGAGTCGCCAGTTCTGTGATACGGTGGCAGAACCGACTGTTTGACGCTTGTTTGCGTTTTGCGTTTTGTGTTTGCAAAATGTCGCGGTAAGCAAGAGTCGCCACCGACTTTTATTTCATCCAACCAGAAAGGAAAAAAGTACAGAAAAAAAATCCTTTTTCGAGATATTCTGAGTACGGGGGGTAGATTATAGAAAGGAAAGGTGTTAGCACCCCTTCAATCTGTAGTTTTCTACGGGCTCTTAGGTACTTGCTCATCTTTTAAAATGGCTTGTGTATGTGCTATTTTTTGAAAATGTTTGACTTCGTGATAACCCTTGTATCAGTCCTCAAAGGTGTGACGAAGTTGTTTTGAAAATTGTTTTGAAATGTGTAAGTGTGAAGAGTTTTGATTTGAGCAAGTACCTACTAGCATCTACTTACTCAAAAAAAGATCGTTTCTATTATCGTTCCTTTAGACAAAACTATCCTACTATTGAGAAATAGGTAGCACCGTCGTTGGAGTTGTAAGGGTCATATCGAAAGGGACGCACGATCACTAAAGCAATGTTAGGACACCTTAGTAGTAATCCTAGAGTCTTAATATCATATTCGAGGCAACGTTTGATCTTTTTAGACAGGAGGCAACCATTAAGACACTTTATGCTTAATGATCGTTTACCGAAGGAAACTGAAGTGTGAGTATACCCTAAGAGTGATATGTGTGATTGATCTGTTTTCAATTATTTAGTCTTTACACATTTAGGGTTTTCTAACTGGATTAATTTGTCATGCATTCTTGTCATACAATCCTATTAGCATACACCTAAACAGTCAAATATTTGCGAGAATTAAAATGCGAGAAAGTAAATCTACGTTATTACAAGGCTTCGGGGAGGGGGATTAATTACATAGCCAAAAACCCGGGAAAAAAGCGATAAATAAAAATCCCTAGATTAAACTATTATAAACCATGAACAATTACAACAATATTGGCAAAAATAATAAACATGCGGCGAATTAAATACGGGGCGATTAAGGTTTTGACCCTCGACTAAACCTATTCGCGATTAAAGAAATGTTTTTTTTGGTCATATTTTGTTATTGAAGAAAATTGAGAAATTATTAAATTAAAAAGAAAATCCTAATCCTAATTAATTTTAATTTTAAAAAAATTTTAATTTAATCTAAACCCTATTTTTTGTATTTTTATTTATTTGAGAAAAAGAGAAAAAGAGAATTAAATCAAAAGTTTAACCTAATTTCTATTTGATTTTATTTTTGAAAACAAATTACAATTTCCTAAATTAAACTAAATTAAATTAATTCTGATAAATAAATAAAAACTAATCTTAATTTTGTGAATTATTGATTTTATGACTTTTATGAAAAATAATTAGTTTGTGAATTAAAATAAATAAAGAAAATTAAAAGAGTAAAAAATGAAATAAAGAAAAGAAATAGAAAAAGTACTAAATGCGCCTGGTGAGATTTAGCAATTGGGGGGTTGGAATATGAATTTCTGGGCCCAAGGTTGGTGGCCCGTTTTGACTTTCCCTGATCCAATGCATGCGTTGACCTGGGTTATATGGTGCTCCTCCAAGGGTAGCACGTTGATCTGAGCCAGAGATGCGTTTGATGGCCAGATGCTGATGGTACCTGGTGAACTTCTTGATTTGCAACGCGCTGGATTACCTATTAAAAAACAATATGAAACAAATAGGGGACCTGGGGATCAAACCCAGGTCCTTATGCCCAACACCAAACACGCCACACCATCTGTACCACGCGCTTCATCTGTTCATATAATGACAACAATGCATAATATATAAAACAAGCCAGTTAATTGGAAAAACGCGCTAAAGTTCAAATCACCCAACTAGGAAGTGACACGCATCATCGTCTTCCTCCCAACCGTCGTTTTAGGTAAACAAACTTTTACCTACAGACGCTTACTGTAGGTATATCCCTGTCCATCTCCAAAATTGTGTAGGCTCAAGATAAATGGCCATGGCTGGTACCAATCAACTCGTATCATCCTCACAAGTATCATGATACCAGAGTTAACGCCCAATTTTTCTTGCATAAAAAAGCCCTAAACAAAAACACGAAACCCTAACTATGGCATCTCTTAATTCCTGTACTAAAAACACAATTAAACAATACCAAAAGCTTGCAAATTCACTGATAAACAAGAATATATGAACCAAACATGCTAATGATGCGTAAACCAATGAAAACAAAATCAAAGTTTTGATATGAAACTGTTACTTCTGTACCTATGATTCCAGGCGTGAGGAAGCTTGCAATTGGTTGAAATCCCTTCTGGAGATGTCCAGGAACCTGTTGGTGTTGTGAGAACAGCTCCAATTGGCTTCTAGAATGGAAATTGGATCACCACTTTTCTTGAAATTTTTTAGCTTTGTTCTTGCTTTGCACGATTGTTTCAACCCCTCTCTTCCTTTGGACTGCCTCTGTATATGTAATACAACATATTAGGTCAACAAAACGACCTCAATCTTGCTCATTATGAAGATTTAATTTGGTCTTTCATGGCATATGATATCTTTCCAATTTTTCTCAAATTCAATCTTTTTCCAACCAAATCAGCCTTGCACGAATTGATTCTCAATTGACAGCACATGAGATCTTCCTTCAATGCAAAAATCATCCCTAAAACACAATATATGATTTATTTAGGTTTATTTGATTTTATTTGAATTTTAAATGAATAAAAATCAAAATAAACTAAATAAATGAATAAATAAAGCATGGAGGGTCCCATATGTCGTGGACTATGTTATCATTGACGTGCAATCATAAAAAGTTAGGTCCATTTAGCAAAAAAGGTCAACTTGGCCAATGCATAACTCTCTCAATTTTGACCCTAGAGAGATGTTCTTGAACTTTTTAGAAAGCTTAATATGTCCTCTAAGCAACCCTTTTGGTCTCATCTCAATTGAGTCTTCCATGTTCATGTATGAAGCTTTGACCCAAAAGGTGTTTTTGTTGACTTTTCAAAATGACCTATAATGTCAAAATTCATATCTTTTTGTGAGAGCATATTTTGAACTTGGGAGATGAATATGAATTGTAGGGAATTGCATCCTCTTCAAAGTGAGATTTGAATGGGTCATTTCTGATAAAGTATGAGAAAGTTATGTTTGGTCAAAGTTGAGTTGACTTTTCCTGCAAAACCCTAATTTAGCAACTTTTGGGTTTTGATGAATTGTGATCAATCCTTGATGAGTCATGATCAGCCCTTGATCAAATGATGAACAATAATTCAAAATGAGGATGTTGACCAAAAATCTTGAAGTTTGACTGTATGTGGGCCACAGTTGACTTTTGACCTGGCACAATCGATTTTCAGGCCTTTGAGCAATTGATTGAGCAAACTTCCTCTTCAAGGCTTGAAACTTGACATGGATGATCTTGAGAACATATTAGGACAATGGTTAGCATTTAGGATCCTTTGGGCTCAAGCATCTTGATGAAAATTGAAACCCTAATTTGAGGTAGACTGCCTTAGGAGAGAGCTTGTTTGGTCAACTCTTGGACTTCCTTGAGCAATTTGAGGACCTCACTTGACATGTATTAATCAATATGGGAGGGCAAATTTTGGGGTACAACAGTCACTAAGTATGAAAATCCTGATGCGACGCTTCCCACCATTTTATCATAATTAAGCTCTTTTAGGGTTCCCATGAACATATCTACGAGCTCCTTTTCCAGCAGTGGAGGTTGCACACGCGATGCCATTTCCCTCCACCTTTGAGTGTACTCTATGAAGGACTCTTCCTTCTTTTGGGACAGGTTTTGGAGTTGCAGGCGTGTAGGCGTCATGTCCAAGTTATACTTGTAATGCTTCAAGAAAGCATTAGCGAGATCCACCCAAATTCGAATAAGTGTTCGTTCTAACTGCATGTACCAGTCCAAAGATGCCCCACTTAGACTGTCTTAGAAACAGTGAATCATCAGTTTTTGATCATGTGCATGGGCATGCATCTTTCTGCAGTACATAGGAAGGTGATTCCTCGGACAAGTGAGCCCTTTATATTTGCTAAAGTCGGGTACTTTGAATTTTGCTGGTATCACCACATCAAGGACTAAACCCATTTCCAGAGCGTCTACTTCGAAGGCGTCGAAGGCCTCCACAACCTTTAGTCTTTCTTCTAAGGCTTTGTACTGATTCATTACTAGTGGGTTGTCCGTAGCCTGAGCATTGGTTTTCTTCAAGGGTGCCTAGGGAGCATCCTCTGGGTCATGGTCGCCGTATTGTAAGTCCAAGTAATTATCTGCGTTATTAGTTGGAATTTGTAGGGTGTGTGATGCCCCTATTTTTGACGGTGGTGGGATGAATCCTTCAGTATCGACCTCTTGCTGGGCCATGGCGGACTTTTGGGGTCCTGCTTCTGGCTCTTTCCTCAGTTGGTTACCGCTTGATGCACCAACGGTTTGGGCTACCTCTTCGAAGGCTACCTTGGGGATTTGATTCTTCCTGTCGATAATGTTCTCCAAAGATAGAAGAACCTGGCTCAAATCTCCTTTCATTGAGCTTACGTCACCCTTCACCTGATCAAGATCCTCTTTGAACACAGCTTGAGTCTCCTCGATTTGTTCCATTATTTTCTGTTGATGGGCCCTTGTTTGATATGGGGGCCAAGGAGGAGGAGGTCTTATTTTACCAATGGCTTAACTGGAGATATTTTCAAAGCAAATGAGTTTTTTTTTAAATGACATGCGAATGTTTTATAAATGCATGCGCGCAGATGAGGATGTATGATTATGAAATGATTTTTATTTTAACTGTCTTATTCATTAGGGTACGCATTTGTATCCACTTATTATTTTATTTGGTGACCAGCTTAAAAACAGATATGCCTTCGAGATATGGAAACAAAACGCCTTTATTAAGAGTAACATAATACAGATATTGAAAAATATTACAAACTGAAATCGAAACTGTTTGTGTAAACATAATAAAAAAGAACTAAATCTCCTAAGCGCGCTTGTGGATGTATGCTCTGAAGCCATCAACCATTGCCCGACAAAGTTGTAGAAAGTCTTCGACGTCCTTCGGAAGAGGAACCATCACATTCTCTGTATCCCTTAAACTTCTAGGGATGTCCTCTATGAGATTGTTGGCTAAGAAGACTAGTTTTTCATATTTGTCTTTGTAGTGCCTGTATTCCTGGTACAAATGTGGGATTATTTTGTGGTTATCCCTCCGTGCTTGGGCGATCTTAGTGTACTGCTCTTCCCAATACATCTTTTCGCCCCACATTTTTGTGTAAAGTCTCCGTTGGATGAGAAAATCCATTTTAAGACCCTGCAGCTCTAAACATACATGTTCATATTCTCGAGACCTCTGAGTCAAAAGTTTCTCTGCTTCTATCCTCTCAAGGTGTGCCTTGACCTCTGATTCGTGGCTGTCTTGGAGTTCAGTGGCGAGGTATTTGATTTGATCCTCTTGATATAAGGAAACTTGTGCCAGACTTTGAATTTGGGCTCTGAAACTTTCTTCTAACACCTTTTTGTCATGTCTCACATTTTCATACCACCTAGTTAACCTCCCAATTTCAGCAGCGGCCTCTTCTAACCTTTGGTTGTGAGAATCTAGGTTGAACATTTCACTTAACAGCCCTTCAGTTGTACGCTTTCGTTTGAGACTTTCTTTCTCTAGTTCCTTTTGACTTTTATCAATTTGCTCATCCTTTGACTCAAGTATAAGCTGCATATGTTTCTTTTCTTTGGTCAGATTGAGGAGGTCAACTTCCAGTGCTTCTTTCTCTCTTTGAGCTTGCTTTAATGCATTTCTTAGATTGTCGACTTCTTCCAAAGATATAGGTGTTATCTATGGGACCTCTGACTTGTACTCTGAATCCTTCTCGAATGGCAGCTTGATAATTCGTGCCCTATCCTAGACCCATTTGGTGTAGGGTTCTCTTGCTATGGCATTCTTTCTTTCAGCCTTCCTTTTATTAACTTTATTCCAAGCCCAAATAACCTTGTTGAGTAACTCTTGATCTTCTATACCCATATTATGGATGATAAATGGTCGGAGTTGTTCGTCCGAAGGTTTGTCCTACAAAGGATACCCTAGCTGTCGTAGGGATAGAGTAGGGTTGTAGTTAATACAGCCTCGCGATCCAATCAAGGGGACATTAGGAAAATCCCCACAGCTAATAGTGATGTCACCAATATCCAACTTTCTTGCATACCATAATATTGAATTTGCAGTGAGAGACCTTAATTTTTGTGACCACTCACATCTGGTCAGTTCTGGGATCATATAATCTTCCTTGTAGAGGTGAGTCATGAACCAAGTATATAGAAGCGGGATACAACAAATCAATGTACCTCTTCTTTTTTCATTCATCATATGCAAAGTGTAATAAATGTCGGCAAGCAAGGTGGGAGTAGGATCTGTGTTAAAGACTTTCGCTCCCCAAAATATGCTAATGGCTGTGGGGTCAATATAGTCCACAATCCGAGGAAATAAGATTACACCAAATACCAACAGCCCTAAACAGTCAACACAAGATTCCCACTCCTTATAATTAGCAAACTCTAGTGCCTTAGCTTCCATGTATATCCTTTTGATTCCTTGTATCAGACCTTCTCTTCGGTAATTTTGCATCAACTCAGGATAGGGGATCCCTAGGCCTTTTTCCAAAGCTTTGACTTCAATAGTTTACCCAATACCCACATAGGCCTTTTCTTTGGAGAAATTCAGAATTATGTCAAATTCTTCCAGAGCCGGTGCTAGCTGGAAGTCTTGGAAAGTGAAACATCTTAATGGAGGGTCATAAAACTGAATTAGGGCAGAGACTGCATCATTTGTACTTCTCCTTTAGTCAAATCAAGGGTATCCCCATAACAGCGAGTGTACATCTTCAGAGCTTTTTCGGACAGTTTACCTTTTATCATTTTGATTTCAGAAAGGTTAGGCTTGCAAGCATTGGCGCGGACAAGTTGTTTCCCTTTGGCATCCATTTTTAAGACAGTCACCAAAAATCTTGATTTTGTTATCTTTTATTTTGTACCCTGTAAATAAGAAAGATAAAAGGAACAAATGATGAACATGAGATATACATGAATGCAATGAATGTATAGGTGAGTGACGGGATTTTGTGATAAGCACCCTTAGAAGGTAGGTTCCTCAATTTTGACATGTTGTTAGTCTACCCTCCCAGAAGGTGGTTTCCTTAAGGGTGTCATGAATAATACCAGAGGGATAAGGCACAAGGGCCTCCCTTAGGTAGAGCCTCTTTACGGACCGAGACATCCGTCTCAAATTCGTGAAAGGTCTCGTCATGAGATTTTGGGTTAAGGCTGTTACAAAGAGTCATGGGTGACCTCCCAAAGTCCTACTCATCAAAAGCATATCTCTTGATAAGTATTCCTTTTTTGGAAGTTCACCGACAATAGGTGAAGTCGTTACATAAACTCGCATGGATGAATTACCCCCTAAGCTAATAAACGAACCATTTTTTAAGGTTTATTAAATATAGTTTTTTTAAGATAAAACCTACCACATAGAAAATATATAATAATAAATAAAAACAGATAAGAAAATATAAAATGCGATAAATTAATTAATGCAAATAAATAAACAAAAATGAAAACCCAAAAGAGACCTAAAACCTAGGGTTTAAGAAGAGTCCCCAGCAGAGTCGCCAGCTGTTGCGACTGGTTTTTAAATTGAGAGTCGCCACTATTAGTTTTTCTCCTAAGGAAGGGCATCTAATAGGAAACCCTAATCCGCAGACAGAGATTCTAGGTTACAGACTCAATTAGACGAAAGGAAGGTGTTAGGCACCTTTCATCCACCTTGTTCACAAGGATACTAAGCTCTAGGTTTAGGGTAAATGGGGTTTTAAGTTTTAATTAGCAATAAAAGTGTCTTAATTTTTTAATAGGGGAACTCGCTATGATTTTTGATCGTATGCCTACGTTTCCTCTTCTGAGGAATCAGAGTCCCAATTCGTAGTTCGTATGGGTGGTTTTTTAGGGGTTTACGAACATATTTTGAATCACTTTGCACTCGTTCAGGAGTAGTGATTGCGGAAATTTTGACTGAGTGCGCAGTAAGCCAAAATTAGTTTGAAACCCATTTGCAAAAAAGAACTGTTAATTAGTTTAATTTATTCGCGAAAATAGATTGATATTTGTTTGTGTTTTTTACTGTATTAATTGCAAAAACGTCTTGATTAATGCATGATTAGAAAATAATTTAATGCAACTAATATATAAAGTGCAATATGCAGTTTTAATATAAAAATAAATTTATTTAGAGATATAGTAATATTTACATATAATAAATAATAATACTATAAATAAAAATTACTGATAATGATAATAATTATTACAATTAATAATGATAAAATAATATAAATATAAATATAATATAATAATAATAATAAAATATTAATTATATAAAATAAAAAATGTAAAAGGGATTAATTAGGCAGGGGGTGTAAATTTAGTTTTTAAGTAAAATAGGGGGTGTTGAAAGTGATCTGGGCTTAAAGCCCAAAACAAAATCTGGACAGGGGGTGTGACTTGCTGTTGTGTTTAGTAAAAAGAAAAAGAGGGTGGTACGAAAAGTAATTGGGCCTGGCCTGCTAAGCGTTGGGAAGGGCCCGGTAGGATTGTGTACGTGAAGGGGTACGAGGCTTACGGTGGACGTGGCCTCTAAGCCGTCCACCGAGGATCTGACAGATGATACTCGAGGCAACATGCTAATTACCGTAAGCATGCACATATCGGATTATAAATTTCAATTACAATTTTTTTTTATCGTCTTTGTTTTCGTTTTACAACGACCTCTTCGTCTCTTTCTATCACCCCTTTCCCTTTCCCCTCTCCCCAGAACCCTAGCCCTCAGTCCAAAATCTGCGGCGGCTCGACGAACTGAAACCCCTTTTCATTGCAACCCCTAATCAATCAACAACCCTAAAACAACAAAAAGTTAAGAAATTTTACCCTTTTCCAATTATCGATTCCGGCCTTGCGCTCTTGCTCCGATTCAGTATTGATCCTTAGTCCTTCTTCTTGATTTGTAGGTTAACGTAATGCTTGCATGGAGACGGTGTCAATGGGAGCTCCAAGGACATTTGTGTTGTACCCCAAAATTTTCCCTCTCATTTCTCAAAGAATCACCCTGGATCCTCAAATTTGCTTCCATCCAATTCCAAGCCTTGAATTATCAATTTTCAAATAAAATCACTCACAAGGGCAAAATGGTCATTTGCATACTGAAAAGTCAAACTTTGACTTTTGGATCAAAATCAAGCTTCAAGAATCACATTTCACCAAGACGTGTTGGAATGTGAGATTTGTTTCGTCAAGAAATTCAAAATTCAAAACTACTTTGGAAAAGTCAAAATTCTAAACACTTAGAATTTTTCTAAGCGTTTAAGAAACATGACAAACTCAGAACTTTTGGCCAGATTTCACTATGATGCAAGCTGATTCTGGATCAACTTCTGATATCAGAGTTTTAGATCTCAACGAGATCTGAAACATCGCAGAAAGAAAATTTTCCTAGAAACGCTGGGGTTTCAAGTTAACTTCTCAAAGACACGTCCCTGAAACTGAAACACTCAGCAAATTCTAGACACTCTCAAGACAGAGTTTGGACAGAACTTCTGGGCAAGTTTTCACAAAAGTTCAGTCAGAGTTTTCCAGGGTAATTCAAAGAAGGTTAACAAGCGTGCTGCTAGATTCCTAGAAAGTCTGAAAGCTCCGTCAGAACATGCTTGGAGCCAGAAGATAAGAGGATCAGAAGATTGGATGCTACGCTGAATTAGATCTTCTGATCCAGAACTAAGCCATGGTGTAGAATCTCACGTTGCAGGATTTTCTGGTTGTGATAAGTCTCATCATCATTTAATGCTCATTTAATGCTCACAACCACTATCTTAGTCTTTATCCAAAGGATTTTCACCACGTGTACCTCTATTGTCTTGGGATAGCAAACTTTGGTACTAGGACCATGCTTTGCTTTTCGCTTTTCCTTAATTCCTACTGACAACCACCATGCTTGCTTCAACAACAAGGAAACGCCTTAGCATATGAAGGCTATATTCAACGCTTTGGTCAGAACTTGACCAAATCCCAAAACCTTGTTTATAGAACCCGCTGCAGACCTATAACCAACAGTTAATTCAGCCTACGCCTGCATCCCATAATTGCACCAAACTAGCATACAAAAACAGTGATGAAAAATCAAGGGAACAGGATGCCAAAAAAGGTTCAAATCCCATTTGTTTTCCCCCAAAAATCACAACAAATTCATCTATAAATAAGTTGCTCCGTCATACTTTCAAGGGGTTGGGGCTTTGAGGGAGAGATTGGCTTTTGGAAAGAGAGAACTATCAAAAGAGAAAAAGAAACCTATGAAACCCTTCATAAAAATCCAGATTTCCCAAACAGAAAACCAAACCTTTGTTCGTCCCTTTGAATCAAAGAGCTTGGCATTTTCTCTTCCGTTACTCTTGCTGATTCCAGAATATCCAAAGGCAGCAACTCAAAGCTCCAAGCACGTTCCAGGTTCAAGGTAAGTCTTTCTGACTTTGCTTGTTTTTCATTTTGAACATCATTAACATGTAAATATCATAGTATTAATGTTGTCCATATCATTGCATAAGTAGAAAAATTATGGATCAGAGTTTCTTGATTAGGGCTAGACTCAGATTTAAATTTAGAACTTCTATAAACTGTTGTGATGTTATCCTTCTGACTTGCTTTTTGTTTAAAAAATGAATAAGTTATTGTTGTGCTGATTAATATGAGGAAAAAGGTCAAAATGTAACAGAGTTTCTGTTTTTCACTCACCATTTTAACACACAGAACTTCTAGGATTTTCTCACTGATTAAGCACGCAGAACTTCTGAGTTCTCTTCACTGTTTTAACACACATAACTTCTATGATTTTTCTCACTATTAAGACACACTGAACTTTTGATGCTTACATGCTGATAACACACTGAACTGCTGATGTTCACTCACTGGCTTGGCAAAATACAAAACTTCTGATGATTCACTCACTATTCTGACATAGCACGGAACTTCTGAGTTCTCCTTACATGTCAAATACACTGAACTTCTGATGTTTCCATTCGCTGTTTTCAAACACTCAGAGTTTCTGACTTTCACATGCTGACAATACACTGAACTTCTGAAGTTTAATCACTGTTTTAGTGTAATACAGAACTTCTGACTTGTGGCCCACTGTTTGAATACCACCTAGAACTTCTGTGTTTTCCCTCTAATGTGTCTTGCAGGACCTCAGAGTTTACCAATCCAGAACTTCTGATTCCACTGACGTTCCTTTCTGAGTCATCACGCGCCTGGCTTCAGAACTTCTGATCCTTGTTGTTTTGCTTGTAGCAGCACACTGTTTCTATCTTTCATTTATTTTCCTTTTCATCATTTTTAATATTAACATAAAAAGACATACAAATATTTTCTTTTATTAATTAATTAATTTCTTTTTTCATTAAGACAAAAACATTTTCTAAACAAGTCCATTTCTTTCTTATATTATGCATTTCAATATGGTTGTAATAGATAATTAGGACTTAAATTCCTTGCAATCCCCATTTGTAAATTTGTATACCCCATCCCCAAATATTGTAATAGCGTATGACTTTACATTTTTGCACTTTTATTGCTTTCATATATTGTTAGTAATTAGGGTGTGTATGGCAAGATATGAAAATCAACAAATAGATCACCCTAATTAAGACTAAATGCATGCAATCAAACACACTTGCACACGAGCACCCTTAGGGTAATCTAACTTTGTTGCCTATCAAAAATAGTCATGTCCCTCGAACATGGGCGTTTTAGCAAAGACCCTCGATAAAAGATCATAGTCCCTCGATGTTGCCTTCGGTAAATGATCTAGTCCCTAAAACGACATTGCTAAAATGTTCCGTGGGTTTCCTTCTATGACTATGCAAACGTCCCGCGTCTGTCCCTTCACATCCAAAGATGGGGCTTCTTATCAAATCAATGGTAGGATAGAGACATCTAAAGGAGGAGGAAAAGCACATCTAAGACCTTTTGACTAGGTAGGTTCACTCTTAGTTACTCGCTTTCTCACAACAAAAACATTTTATACACCAACACTCTCATTTTGAAACATTTTTTAAAACAACACTTTGTACGTGCTCTTATAGTAACAAGAACCATCACAAAGACGCCTTTTCAAAATCACTTTCAAAAAACTCATCTCACAAACACACCTTTGAATTGTTTTCGAAACGACACTTTGTATGCGTTTTTAAAGAGACGAGAACCATTAAAAAGTTACATTTTCAAAATACTTTAAAAAACCACACCACAAGCACATTCAAACAAAAAGTAAGTGATCTAGCCAGTAACTAAGAGCCCATGGAAAACCATGGATGAAAAGGATGCTAATACCTTCTTGTTGCACCCCAAAATTTGCCCTCTCATGTTTTCCAAAGTCTTCCCCCTGCATGGTTGATCACAAACCCTTGCCTAAGGAAAAAGAAATTTTTTGAGTGGTGCTTTAAGCATTTCGATTGGCATTCTGAAGGAGCACTTCGATTGGCATTCTGAAGAAGCGCTTCGATTGGCATTCTGAAAGACCCTTCGATTGGCATTCTGAAGGAGTACTTCGATTGGCATTCTGAAAGACCCTTCGATTGGCATTCTGAAGGAGTACTTCGATTGGCATTCTGAAAGACCCTCCGATTGGCATTCTGAAGGAGCATTTCGATTGGCACTCTGAAGAAGCATTTCGATTGGCATTATGAAGGAGCCTTTCGATTGGCATTATGGACAAGTAATTCGATTGGAATTATAATAGTGTCCTTCGATTGGAATTCCAAAAGGTCCATTCGAAGAGGCATTCAAAGGGTCCATTCGAAGAAGCTTTCGAAAAGAATTTGAAGGAGGCCATCAGCCCATTCGAAGGAGGTCATCAAGAGGGAACTCAAGTCAAAAGCGTCCAGGTTCATTCAAGAGACACAAATGTTTCAAAAACGAAAATTATTTAATGTGTCAGTTTCTTGTCTCATGGCATTTAGTGGCCTGTTTAATTGTTGTCTCTTTCCATTACTGCACCCTCACACCCCTATAAATACAGAGGCCAGTGGCACATTACAAGGATACGAAAATCGGAGGAAAATCACACACGAAAATATACAACGAAACACACAAAACTCTACAAGAGAACAGAGAAAAATTTCCTCAAAGAGCCAAAGCAGTCCTTCAGATCAAAGGTGCCCACGCCCAGAAGCCCAGATCGAAAGTGCCTGCATCCAGGAAGTGCCCAGATCGAAGGTGCCTACGTCCAGCAAACGTCCAAATCAAAGATCCAATCTGCTGGTAAGAAAGAGTAAATTATTCAACCTCATATTTGCATAATACATTCATCCTTGTTGTTACCTCTGATTTGCCATCCTAGACAGGATCGAAAGGCCTGAGTTTGGCACCCAGGTCATGTTTTTCGTTTGCTAACACTTGCTGCAGACATAGCCTGAAGGGACCCAGCAAGCGCAGGATCGAAGGGCCTGGGGTTCAATACCCAGACCCTGCATTTTTATTTCGCTCACATACTTTGGCAGGTATAACAGCCCAGATCGAAGGAGACACCTTCTCTGGATCGAACTCATTAGCATGCTGGATCGAATGAGGTGTCTCATTCTTGGATCGAAAGCCATGACCTCCATGATCAGAAGACAATCCTCTTCCTTGGATCGAAGGCCACTCACGCCTTACTGTCTGGCCCAATCGAAAGGACCAGGACCCTCTCTGGATCGAAGCAGTCCATTCCCTCCCTAGGTCGAAGCTCCTTTTTTCCTTGGATCGAAGGATCCCTCTTGCATTTTATTTTTGTTTTCCATAGACTTCTTTTTTTTTAACTTTTTAATTAACCTTAAAATCAAAACCCACAAAAACATTAGGCTAGTTCTTTTTCTATTAAAATAATCTTGTTAATTAACCTTTTAATTATCTTAACATTTTTCCAAAAAAACTAAAATTAAATAGATTTAGATTATTTTCCCAAAATAAAATAAAACAACAAAAAAGATTTTATTCTTAGAATTTTAGAGTTTATTTTCAGATTTGCGCGCGTTTATTTTATTATAATTGCCTACTAGTTTGTAATATCTTAGCTGATACCTTTTACGCTTTACTGCTTTATTCCCCCAATTTTGGACATATAAATAATCCCCCTCCCCGAAAGCCTTGTAATAGCGTAGGATTTACAATTTCCACACTTTAAATTCATGTATATATATTAACTGCTTAGATGTATGCTAACTAGGATTACATGGCAAGATCTATTTTAATTTAAAATCAACAGTAGCTCACCATAACATGTACAAAGATAACATAAAATGTAAAATTGACACACTTGCACATGCCACTCCTAGGGTACGCCTCACTTGGTTGCCTCGAACGTGGTCATTGAGTATAGGATGTTTTAGGGGTCGCCCTCCTGTCTAGAGATCAAAGTTGCCTCGAAACGGTTGCCTCGGATAAAAATGATCTAAGACATTAGGGTTACCACTAAGGCGTCCTAACGTTGCTTTAGTGACCACTCGTCCCTAAAATCGAATTGACCCGAAAAACTCCAACGACTGTGCTACCTACTCCTCAATAGTGGGATAGCATTGTCTAAAGGACAGTTACACAGTTTAATTCCTTTTTGAGTAGGTAGATATTCTTAAGTACTTGCTCTCTTTTAAACAAAACAAAACTTTTCGCACATACACTTTTATAAACAAAGTTTTCAAAAACACTTCATACACTCTTGAGGACAGAAGCAAGAGTTAAAATGAAGTTTCAAACAAAACTATTTTCAAAACCCACAATCATAAAGAAAAGCAAACCTTTTGAAAACATAGTGAGCAAGTACCTAAGAGTCCGTGGATAACCACGGATAGAAAGGGTGCTAACACCTTCCCTTTCTATAATCTACCTCCCGAACCCGAGAAACATCTCGAAAAGGAATTTTTATGTGCTTTTGTCCTTTCCCTTGTTGGATAAAATAAAAGACGGTGGCGACTCTTGCTTACCGCGACACTTTGCGAAAACAAACGCAAACGCGAACCAGCATTCAAAAAATAGTCAGTTCTCGTTCCCACCGACCATAGAACTAGCGACTCTGCTTGGGACAGATTAATAAGTAAGGTATACCTTGGGATTAGATCACTTGTGTTTTCAATTGTATTGCTTTGTATTCTTTTAATTTTGTGGGCTTGTATCGGAGTTCTATAGATCCTAACCCGGATTTGGGGGTACCCTTTTTAGGTAAGTAGCAATAAACTGTGAGGGATCTGTCCAGCGTAGACCGACACGGATGAAGCAGTAGCTACGTTGGTGTGGCACCTTGGTCTGTACCGATATCCCTTGTGTTGAAACGAGGAGAATATGGGTCTTCTGAGGAGTCATTAAGCACCAACTGACCTTAGAACCTTAAATTGACCAACTTGGCCATAGAACAGTAGCAGTATGCTACACTCATTGAGACTAAACTCTCGCGATGGTTCCGGCCGCAAGAAAAGGTTGCTAAGCTGGAATTATGACCGATTGAGGGTAGTCAGTGATATTGAGATCCTCTAGAACCAGGTTACTATTTTTTAGGACAGGTTTAAACCAACTAAACTGAAAGAGGGTAATGGCTAAACTCCATGCCAGCCTAAATTTAAGGCTATATGTGTGACTTGTGTGCCTTCAAACTTGAACTACTTGTTATCTGACAACAGGGGTTCCTTGCAGGTTTTGTTTACAGTCCTTATCCAACAAATTGGATTTATTACAGGGCTTAATCACATCACCTCACACTTGTGCTTAACCGCATAGCATACACATCATAGCATCATGCCTTAGCATTTCTTTAACCATTTCAAGGATCTCAAGGGTCTCTGATGCAGGTTATGGTAAATCAAATGGCTAGCAAGGGGAAAAGGGGATTTATTTTCCTCTAGCCAAAGTTGTCTAGAAATCCAAGCACGATAACTTGAGTCAGTGGCTATGACCCACTCGATATGGTGAGCTTGACTCTTGAAGAAGGACTCTTAGCAACATGAAGTTCCTTCAATCAAGCTACCAGATTCTGATTCTAACAGTTTCTTGTTTACCCCGCGAGATCCTTGAAAACATTGCATACATATATCATACATATCATTGCATAACAGGTCTCCCAGTACAGGTCTCTTATCTTCTTCGTTGTTTATTTCAGCAATCACCATGTCTACTGAACCTTCCACTGCACAAGCTATCAAGGCCCTCCAGGCCCAAAATGCCCAATATCAAGAGTTGGTCATGAGCCTAGCTAAGGGTCAGCAGGACCTGAAGACTCTGATTCTGAAAGAGAGGAAGAAGAAGAAAAAGAGGACCATCATGTTCAATACTGGACGCAGGTTTGGGAACGGGCTGCAGGAAGAAGTTGATCTGACCACCACATCTGAAGGGAAAGACAGTCCACAAGAAAGGAGGGTTCCTAGCCCTATAGTCTCCAACAACGAGACAGACTATGATGAAGAACAGTATCCTCCTGCTGAGGATAAGTACAAACAACTGGAAGACCGTTTGAACTCCATGGAAATATAGAAGGTGCCCGGTCTGGACTTCGGAGATATAGGTCTATCCTCTGGGGTTGTGATTCCCCATAAATTCAAGGCACCTGCCTTTGCCAAGTATGACGGAGCTTCCTGTCCCAAGCTTCACCTCCGGTCGTATGTGAGAAAGATCCAACCTTACACTGCTGATAAGAACTTGTGGATCCATTTCTTTCAAGACAGTCTCTCAGGGACTCAGCTTGAATGGTTCTGTCAACTGGAAGGAGCCAACATCCGTAACTGGGAGGACCTTGCGGCTGCTTTTTACAAGCAATACCAGTATAATGCGGACCTTTCTCCCACGCGTACTCAGCTTCAGGGTATGTCTATGGGTACAGGCGAAGGCTTTAAGGACTACGCTCAGAAGTGGAGAGATCTTGCTGGAAGAGTCCAACCCCCTCTGTCTGATAGGGAGTTGGTGGATATGTTTCTTGGGACTTTGTCTGGTCCTTATTTCAAACACTTGATCGGAAGCTCTTCAGCCGGGTTCACCGAGCTAATACTGACCGGCGAAAGGGTCGAAGCTGGCATCCAAAGTGGGAAGATTCAAGAAGAAACACCTTCTGATGCTCAGAAAAAGCCCTACAATAGGAAGAAAGAGTCCAATGTTGTGTATAAAAGTCGTCATGACCAGCACGTAGGAGAAATCTTGATCTCTAATCCTACGCCTGCTCAACAAAGACAGGGGCATCAGCGTAAGGAGGTCGCGCCTAAAAGACATTTCACTAGGATCAACATGTCACTGGGTTAAGCGCTACAACGCCTGTTGGAGGCAGAGCTGATTACATTAAAGGCTCCTCTCCAGAACCCAAATACTTCTGCTCCTACCTATCATCCCAATGAAAGGTGTGCATACCACTCTGACAGTCCGGGACATGACACAAACAACTGCTGGGCTCTGAAGAACAAGGTCCAAGACATGATTGATGCCAAGGAGATCAAGTTTGACACTTCGGAGACTCCAAACATAATCACTGCTCCTATGCCAAATCATTGAGAATGTTTTGTTTCATTTGAATTTTCAAGTTGTAATCTCTTTGTTATTCAAACAATTATCTATTAATGCCAAACTTTGTTTCATTAATGCATTGCATATGTTTGTCTTGATTTGGTCCAATCATTTTAAATTACATTTAAACTATGCTTTTTACTCATTCAACTCTTGCTAAAAGTTACAAGCCTTTAGAGGGAGGATGATGAAACAATGCCATAATCTCATACAGTATGCTTTTGGACAGACCTTGCTGACGATGTACAGGCATTTCTTTCAAATCCTAAACACTGGAGTTATAAGGAAGATAATCCCTAGTCAACCCCTTCGAGCCGAAGAAGTAGGCGTTTTCTGTTTTAAACACAAATTGAAACCTTTGATTTAAACCTGGGGCAGGGTAGTCTCTCAGTTAATTCAAAAGATGCGCATTGAAGTCGCAAAACTCTCAGTTCATAACACAACGAACGACATCAAAAGCACTCCTCTGGAATCAAAAGACAGTGGTGGTTCCTTATCTCATAGGCAGTCAATCTCTCAAAAGAGAAAATCCCACTGAGCCAAAATCTATAAAGGAGGCTTAAGAAAGCTAGGGCGTCCCGCTGACTGTAATCTCGAAAACAAGAACAGTCAGGCAAAAGTTAGGGATAACAAATCAAAAGAACGAGGTCGCTAAAAATCCTCAATAACATGAAAAATGTTGCAAAAATGACTGCCTTCCAACAAATTCAACTTGTGTGAACCATCACCAAAAACGTCGTTCCAGACTCATTTGGAGTTCAAATGCACAATTAACTGAGTTTAGGATTGAAGAACATCACGAAGAGCGGGTGGGTACAAATATACTTTGAGCCTTTATCCTTTGTTTCTTAAACCGTGAACAAAGCCACGTTACAACCCTTCAAAAGTCCTAACTGAAGCATGGGTTAGTTCGAAAGCATACTGTTACAAAAGGTATCCTGACTCCTGTAAGGCTTTGCCCTAAATCTTGTGTTGAATTTGTCTTATAAAGAGTTTTCTGCTAAAAACGCATTTTTCAAAAACTTCGAGACAAGCATAAACTTTGCATTATCTGAATATCACTGTTTGCATTTTGCTATTTGTTTGACAGCAGAGAAATTCACACAACGAATATCCGATGAACGAAAGCCCTCTCACTGAACAAAATCACTTCAAAAAGGATGATGCTTCCATTGGTAAATCTCCTATAAACAAGGGGGCATGACATGTCACTATCCAGCACACCCGGGGCAGCCCAGTCAAGATTCCAGGAAATCTCTCAAAGAAGTGCAGAATAACCAGGGGAAAGTCTCCATCTCCGTCGCTTGGGGCATTGGACATCAATCTCAGTGAAGGGTTACATACAGTCCAACATTTCCAGGCAGTGCCAAAAACACCTGCTACTAGGGGCAATGACAAATCTCCCCAGATCCTGCTCATAGGATGACTCCCAGCAAGGGTTTAATCTATGAAAACCTTTCCCCAGCTGAATCCACCTCAAGAATCCTCGAGGACTTCCCCCAACGAAGATGTCCCCTATCTAGCGGACTGACGACAGGGTTTATTTCCCCAACAACACCAGGATTCCCCAGCTTGAGTTTGCCTCTCCGACTACTACAAATCAAAGGACCACAACTCCTCTTCCCCAGTAGACTACTCTGCAATCCCCAGCAAGTTACTGTGAAACCTGGATCCGACCAGATGTCAGTTTAACTTTGACTCCCCAGTAGAGCAACGGACAACCGAGACTCCTGAACTTGTTCCCCAAGAACGAATCAATACTCTCCCTAGAGTTCACAACTTTCCCCAACGGAGTTCTCCTCAGCAAAACAAGGATCCTCAGTGGAAACATTCTAAGCAAAGTTTGAAGACATACCTACTCTTCAACAACAGTCCGGGATTTAATAACTCCCCAACACTTGTCAAGAATTTATTCTCCAAGACACAATTACATTTCAACAACATTCATAACATGTGCATACAAAATGCATATAACATAAATCTCATTTTACTTTGAGAACATCATTACACAATGCATACATCATGACAATGCATACATCATGACATTGCATACAACTAACTCTTTACCTTTTCAGGAAAGATCAATCAACATGCAAAGATCCTCATCTTCTGAGATTCCTTCTAGAGATAGTTCAGATGCGACCCAGATATGGCTGACATTCTGATACTTATTCCAGATTCCTTTTAGAGATAGATCAGATGCGACCCAGATATGGCTGACATTCTGATACTTATTCCAGATTCCTTCTAGAGATAGTTCAGATGCGACCCAGATATGGCTGACATTCTGATACTTATTCCAGATTCCTTCTAGAGATAGTTCAGATGCGACCCAGATATGGCTGACATTCTGATACTTATTCTAGATTCCTTCTAGAGATAGTTCAGATGCGACCCAGATATGGCTGACATTCTGATACTTATTCCAGATTCCTTCTAGAGATAGTTCAGATGCGACCCAAATATGGTTGACATTCTGATACTTATTCCATATTTCTTCTAGAGATAGTTCAGATGCGACCCAGATATGGCTGACATTCTGATAATTATTCCAGATTCCTTCTAGAGATAGTTCAGATGCGACCCGGATTTGGATGACATTCTGATACTTATTCCAGATTCCTTCTAGAGATAGTTCAGATGCGACCCAGATATGGCTAACATTCTGATACTTATTCCAGATTCCTTCTAGAGATAGTTCAGATGTGACCCAGATATGGATGACATTCTGATACTTATTCCAGATTACTTCTAGAGAAAGTTCAGATGCGAGCCAGATATGACTGACATTCTGATACTTATTCCAGATTCCTTCTAGAGATAGTTCAGATGCGACCCAGATATGGCTGACATTCTGATACTTATTCCAGATTCCTTCTAGAGATAGTTCAGATGCGACCCAGATATGGCTGACATTCTGATACTTATTCCAGATTCCTTCTAGAGATAGTTCAGATGCGACCCAGATATGGCTGACATTCTGATACTTATTCCAGATTCCTTTTAGAGATAGTTCAGATGCGACCCAGATATGGCTGACATTCTGATACTTATTCCAGATTCCTTCTAGAGATAGTTCTGATGCGACCCAGATATGGCTGACATTCTAATACTTATTCCAGATTCCTTCTAAAGATAGTTCAGATGCGACCCAGATATGGCTGACATTCTGATACTTATTCCAGATTCCTTCTAGAGATAGTTCAGATGAGACCCAGATATGGCTGACATTCTGATACTTATTCCTGATTCCTTCTAGAGATAGTTCAGATACGACCCAGATATGGCTGACATTCTGATACTTATTCCAGATTCCTTCTAGAGATAGTTCAGATGCGACCCAGATATGGCTGACATTCTGATACTTATTCCAAATTCCTTCTAGAGATAGTTCAGATGCGACCCAGATATGGCTGACATTCTGATACTTATTCCAGATTCCTTCTAGAGATAGTTCAGATGCGACCCAGATATGGCTAACATTCTGATACTTATTCCAAATTCCTTCTAGAGATAGTTCAGATGCGACCCAGATATGGCTGACATTCTGATACTTATCCCAGATTCATTCAAATTACAGTCCAGATACGATCCAGATTCGGATGTCATTATGTCACTCATTCAAACTACAGTCTAGATACGATCCAGATTCGGATGTCATTCTGTAAATCATTCAAACTACAGTCCAGATACGATCCGGATTCGGATGTCATTTTGTCACTCATTCAAATACATTTCAGATACGCTCCAGACGCAGATGCAATTCTGACAATCATCCACACTCAACTTTGTTTTCCAGCAGCTCCGGGATTTATTTTCCCAGATAAAACATCACATTTCCTGACGTCATTATGTGGACGAGTACTATAACCTCAACGGTATACTCCATTGAGCACGAGACAGTTCCTAGATCTTGATGTTTTCCTCCGTCATAGTGTGGACAAGTTCTATAACCTCAGCGGTTTACTCTATTGAGCACGAGATAGTTCCTAGATCTTGATGAAGATGTTTCCCCCCAGTTGAATTATGAACAGGTTCTTAAAACTCAGCTGAAGAATTCTTTCAGTTGAAGTACAGGTGGGTTCCTAAATCTCAACAAAGTCAGACTTCCCAAGTGGAATCTTCTACAACAACAGGTATGCAAGTTCTCGCTAAGGAATCTCTTATGCGATCGACACTCGTGCAGATGGCATCTATAAGCCCATCCTCCTACCAACAATCCCCAAATGGAATTTGTAAGCCCATTCCCGACATCACAATGCTGATACTACACCATGCGAGTGCAAATTTCTGGGAACTCTAGTGTTCAATTATCTTCCACCCTCGGATCACGAAAGGCTCGAAAGCCAATCTATATCCTTAGGTTTAAGAAAATTGAATAGGGGCAACTGTTGCACCCCAAAATTTTCCCTCTCATGTTTTCCAAAGTCTTCCCCCTGCATGGTTGATCACAAACCCTTGTCTAAGGAAAAAGAAAATTTTTGAGTGGTTCTTTAAGCATTTCGATTGGCATTCTGAAGGAGCACTTCGATTGGCATTCTGAAGAAGCGCTTCGATTGGCATTCTGAAAGACCCTTCGATTGGCATTCTGAAGGAGTACTTCGATTGGCATTCTGAAAGACCCTTCGATTGGCATTCTGAAGGAGTACTTCGATTGGCATTCTGAAAGACCCTTCGATTGGCATTCTGAAGGAGCATTTCGATTGTAACTCTGAAGAAGCATTTCGATTGGCATTATGTAGGAGCCTTTCGATTGGCATTATGGACAAGTACTTCGATTGTCATTATAATAGTGTCCTTCGATTGGAATTCCAAAAGGTCCATTCGAAGAGGCATTCAAAGGGTCCATTCGAAGAAGCTTTCGAAAAACATTTGAAGGAGGCCATCAGCCCATTCGAAGGAGGTCATCAAGAGGGCACTCAAGTCAAAAGCGTCCAGGTTCATTCAAGAGACACAAATGTTTCAAAAAAGGAAATTATTTAATGTGTCTGTTTCTTGTCTCATGCCATTTAATGTCCTGTTTAATGGTTGTCTCTTGCCATTACTGCACCCTCACACCCCTATAAATACAGAGGCCAGTGGCACATTACAAGGACACGAAAATCGGAGGAAAATCACACACGAAAATATACAACGAAACACACAAAACTCTGCAGGAGAACACAGAAAAATTTCCTCAAAGAGCCAAAGCAGTCCTTCAGATCAAAGGTGCCCACGCCCAGAAGCCCAGATTGAAAGTGCCTGCATCCAGGAAGTGCCCAGATCGAAGGTGCCTACGTCCAGCAAACGTCCAAATCGAAGATCCAATCTGCTGGTAAGAAAGGGTAAATTATTCAACCTCATATTTGCATAATACATTCATCCTTGTTGTTACCTCTGATTTGCCATCCTAGACAGGATCGAAAGGCCTGGGTTTGGCACCCAGGTCATGTTTTTCGTTTGCTAACACTTGCTGCAGACATAGCCTGAAGGGACCCAGCAAGCGCAGGATCAAAGGGCCTGGGGTTCAATACCCAGGCCCTGCATTTTTATTTCGCTCACATAATTTTGTAGGTATAACGGCCCAGATCGAAGGAGACACCTTCTCTGGATCGAACCCATTAGCATGCTGGATCGAAGGAGGCATCTCATTCCTGGATCGAAAGCCATGACCTCCATGATCAGAAGACAATCCTCTTCCTTGGATCGAAGGCCACTCGCACCTTACTGTCTGGCCCAATCGAAAGGACCAGGACCCTCTCTGGATCGAAGCAGTCCATTCCCTCCCTGGGTCGAAGCTCCTTTTTTCCTTGGATCGAAGGATCCCTCTTGCATTTTATTTTTGTTTTCCATAGACTTCTTTTTTTTATCTTTTTAATTAACCTTAAAATCAAAAACCACAAAAACATTAGGCTAGTTCTTTTTCTATTAAAATAATCTTGTTAATTAACCTTTTAATTATCTTAACATTTTTCCAAAAAAAACTAAAATTAAATAGATTTTGATTATTTTCCCAAAATAAAATAAAACAACAAAAAAGATTTTATTCTTAGAATTTTAGAGTTTATTTTCAGATTTGCGCACTTTTATTTTATTATAATTGCCTACTTGTTTGTAATAGCTTAGTTGATACCTTTTACGCTTTACTGCTTTATTCCCCCAATTTTGGACATGTAAATAATCCCCCTCCCCGAAAGCCTTGTAATAGCGTAGGATTTACAATTTCCGCACTTTAAATTCCTGTATATATATTAACTGCTTAGATGTATGCTAACTAGGATTGCATGGGAAGATCTATTTTAATTTAAAATCAACAGTAGCTCACCATAACATGTACAAAGATAACATAAAACTGAAAATTGACACACTTGCACATGCCACTCCTAGGGTACGCCTCACTTGGTTGCCTCGAACGTGGTCATTGAGTATAGGATGTTTTAGGGGTCGCCCTCCTGTCTAGAGATCAAAGTTGCCTCGAAACGGTTGCCTCGGATAAAAATGATCTAAGACATTAGGGTTACCACTAAGGCGTCCTAACGTTGCTTTAGTGACCACTCATCCCTAAAATCGAATTGACCCGAAAAACTCCAACGACTGTGCTACCTACTCCTCAATAGTGGGATAGCACTGTCTAAAGGACAGTTGCACAGTTTAATTCCTTTTTGAGTAGGTAGATATTCTTAAGTACTTGCTCTCTTTTAAACAAAACAAAACTTTTCGCACATACACTTTTATAAACAAAGTTTTCAAAAACACTTCATACACTCTTGAGGACAGAAGCAAGAGTTAAAATGAAGTTTCAAACAAAACTCTTTTCAAAACCCACAATCACAAAGAAAAGAAAACCTTTTGAAAACATAGTGAGCAAGTACCTAAGAGCCCGTGGATAACCACGGATAGAAAGGGTGCTAACACCTTCCCTTTCTATAATCTACCTCCCGAACCCGAGAAACATCTCGAAAAGGAATTTTTCTGTGCTTTTGTCCTTTCCCTTGTTGGATAAAATAAAAGACGGTGGCGACTCTTGCTTACCGCGACACTTTGCAAAAACAAACGCAAACGCGAACCAGCATTCAAAAAACACTCAGTTCTCGTTCCCACCGACCACACTTCCCTTTTCATTATCTACCCCTCAAACTCAAGAAAACATCTCTAAAGGTCTTTCCTGTGCTTTTTCACCTTTCCTTATTGGATAAAAGAAAAGTCGGTGGAGACTCTTGCTAAACCGTAACATTTGCAAACACAAACGCAAAACTCCAAGTCAGTTCTCCCACTGTATCATATAACTGGAGACTCTGTTGGGGATATTCTAATAGTGGGGTTACCTTAGGGTTAGATCACATTTACTTGCTTACATTGTTTGATTTGTTTGCTTTACATTATGGTTTCTTGTTTGGGTTTGTTTTAAATCCTACACCCGGATTTGGGGACACCTTTTAGGTAAGTAGAAATAAACTGTGAGGGAACTGTGTGGGGTATACCGACACGGTTGAAGCAGTAGCTACATTGATGTGGCACTTTAGTTGGTACCGGTAACCCTTGAGTCAATCAAGGAGAGTACGAGGCCGCCGCGTGGTGTCATGAAGCATCAACTGACCTTAGAACCTTTAATTGCATAACTTGGCCAGTAGGACGTAGAGAGATGGCCGACTTTGGTGTATACCCAAGGTCGACAGATACTCGATGCTACACTCATTGAGGTTTGACTCTTGAGTTTTGTTTGGTTGCGAGTAAATTTCCTATTAAACGAAGCTGGGGAAAAGATCGGTGATATTGAGATCCCTTAGAACCCAGTTACTATTTATAGGACAGGTTGAACCAATCCAACTTCAAGAGGATACTACCTTAAAACCCATGCAAGCCTAAACCTAAGGTTGTTTGTGTGACTTGGGTGCTTTCAACTTGAACTACTTGCAGGGTTTTATTATTTGACGACATGAGTTCCTTGTAGGTCTTGTTTACAGTCATTATCCAATAACTTGGATTTCTTGTAGGGTTTACTTGCTTACATCACTTCGCACCTTTGCTTAAACGCGTAGCATACACATCATAACATCATACCATAGAATTTCCTTAACCATTTCAAGGATCTCAAGGGCCTGTGGTGCAGGTTATGATGAACCAAACGTCTAGCAAGGGGCAGGGGGATTTATTTTCCTCTAGCCAATGTCGTCAAAAGATCAAAACATGATAACTTGAGTCAGGGTCTATAACCCACTTGATATGGTGAGCTTGACTCTCGTAGAAGGACATTCGACGATACAAAGTTTTTCAATCAAAGCTGCAAATCTCAACTTCTGACATTTTCTTGTTTACCCCGCGAGATCCTTGAAAATATCATACATATCATTGCATAAATAAGTTTCAAAGTAGGTCTCTCATGTTCTCGCTGTTTATTTTAGTAATGGCTCTCAAACAAGACAACAAAGATCTCCAAATTGAAGAGGGTCAGTTCATGGAAATGCTCCTAATCCAATACAAGGGGTAGGAAGAGTTGAAAGCACTCCTCGCTGGGAACCTGGCCAAGAAAAATCCTGAAGACAATAAGGACGAACACTTGGAACAACTGCAAGCTGAGGTTGAAGCAATGAGAACCCAGATGCTAGGGCAGATGGCTCTTATTCAAGGCCTAGCCCGGGGATAAGAAGAGTTGAGAACCATTATCAATAAACTTCATCAAGATGGATACAACCGTATGAAGCAAGCAGCCGAGGTTGGGGACCAAGTCATTAATCGACCTCCAAGAAGAAGAGAGTTTGGTTTGGTGAAGAGTGGACATTTCCAAACTGCTACTACCTCATGGGTCCAACAACAACCTCACTAAAAACAACGAGTTAATCAGAGTAAGCTGGATATACCCAAAAGGCAGTTTACCAAACTCAACATGTCAATGTCTCAAGCTTTGTAACACATGTTGAAGGCAGAGCTGATTACGTTAAAGGCTCCTCTCTGGAACCCAAATAATTCTGCTCCTACCTATCATCCCAATAAAAGGTGCGCATACCACTCTGATAGTCCAGGACATGACACAAACAACTGTTGGGCTCTGAAGAACAAGATCCAAGACATGATTGATGCCAAGGAGATCGAGTTTGACCCTCCGAAGACTGCAAACATAATCGCTGCTCCTATGAGGAATCATTGAAAGCTTTTGTTCATTTGAATGTTCAAGTTGTAATCTCTTTTGTTATTCAAACAATTATCTATTAATGTCAAACTTTGTTTCATTAATGCATTACATATGTTTGTCTTGAATTCATCCGTTCGTTTTCTCTATATTTAGACTATGCCTTTTACTCTCTTTATGACATTCAACTCTTGCTAAAAGATACAAGCCTTTAGAGGGAGGATGACGAAAACAATGCCATAAGCTCATACAGTATGCTTTTGAATAGACCTTGCTGACGATGTACAAACATTCTTTCAAATCCTAAACACTGGAGTTATAAGGAAGATAATCCCTAGTCAACCCCTTCGAGCCAAAGAAGTAGAATTTTTCTGTTTTAACATAAATTGAAACCTTTAATCAAAACCTGGGGTAGGGTAGTCTCTAAGTTAATTCAAACGCGCGTTAAGCTGCAAACTCTCATCTCGTAATACAACGAATGACATCAAAAACATTCCTATGAAATAAAAAGACGGTGATGGTTCCCTATCACCTAGGCAGTCACTATTTCTCAAAAAAAATTAAAGCCCACTAAGTCAAAACCTACAAAGAAGACTTAAGAAAACTAGGGCATCCCGCTGACTGTAATCTCAAAACAAGAATAGTCAGGCAAAAAATCAGGGATAACAAATCAAAAAGAGATCACTATAAATCCTCAATAACATGAAAAATGTTGCAAGAAATGACTGCTTTATGATAAACTCAACTTGTCGGAACCATCACCAAAACATCATTCCAGACTCAATTGGAGTTTCAAATGCACAATTAGCTGAGTTTAGAACCAAAGAACATCACGAAGAACGTGCGGGTACAAATACACTTTGAGCCTTTATCCTTTGTTTCTTAAACCGTGAACCAAGCCACGTTACAACCCTTCAAAAGTCCTAATTGAAGCATGGGTTAGTTCGAAAGCATACTGTTACAAAAGGTATCCTGATTCCTGTAAGGCTTTACTCAAAATCCAGAGTTGAATTAAAAACTTCTTTACTTGCCAAAAACGCATTTTTTAAAACTTCAAGACAAACATAAAATTTGCATTACTTGGATATCACTATTTTCATATGGCTATTTGTTTGACGGCGGAGAAATTCACACAACGAATATCCAGTGAACGAAAGCTCTCTTAGTGAACAAGTCAATTCAAGAAGGATGACACTTCCATTGTCAAAACTCCTATCAACAAGGGGACATGATATGTCACTATCCAGCACACCTGGGGCAGTCCAGTCAAGATTCTAGGAAACCTCTCAAGAAGTGCAGAGTAACCAGGGGAAGGTCTCCATCTCCGTCACTTGGGGGCATTGAACGTCAATCTCAACAAAGGGTTACGTACAATCAAACATTTTTTGGCAATGCCACACACATTTACTACTAGGGGCAATGACAAGTCTCCCCAAAGTCCTTCTCAAAGATAATTCCCCAGTAGAGCAACGGACAACCAAGACTCCTGAACTTTTTTTCCAAGCAAGAATCAACACTCCCCACAGAGTTTTCAATATTCCCCAGCGGAGTTCTCCTCAAACAACAAAACAGGAATCCCCATTGGAAACGTTCTAAGCAAATTTTGAGGACACATCAACTCTTCAACAGCAGTCCAGGATTTAACGACTCCCCGGCATTTGTCAAGGATTTATTTTCCCAGACAAAGATACACTTCAATAAACATTTCACATTTCATACATACATGATAAATGCATATGACACAGTCTCATTTATTTTGAGAACATCATGACATCATGCATTTCATGCATCACGATATTGCATACAACTAACGTTCTATCTTTTTCAGGAAAGATCAATCAACAAATGGTTACCATCAACCATTTTTAAGTTCCAGATTAATACCTGTAACAAGCTAGGAAAACTATTTGTGGACGACTAATTCCAGATTAATACCTGTAAAAAGCCTGGAAAATTATCTGTGGACGACTGATTGTAGATTAATACCTGAAACCAGACAGGATAACTATCTACTTGACCAGCTGAAGCAACCCTACACCGGTTCCTTCTTTCCAAGATGCAGTTTTACACGGACTCATCATGAAGCAACCCTACACAGGTTCCTTCTCAGGAAATTTCAGATGCAATTTTACACGAACTCATCATGAAGCAACCCTACACAGGTTCCTTCTCAGGAAATTTCAGATGCAGTTTTACACTGACTCATCATGAAGCAACCTTACACAAGTTCCTTCTCAGGAAATTTCAGATGCAGTTTTACACTGACTCATCATGAAGCAACCCTACACAGGTTCCTTCTCAGGAAATTTCAGATGCAGTTTTACACGGACTCATCATGAAGAAACCCTACACAGGTTCCTTCTCAGGAAATTTCAGATGCAGTTTTACACTGACTCATCATGAAGCAACCCTACATAGGTTCCTTCTCAGGAAATTTCATATGCAATTTTAGACGGACTCATCATGAAGCAACCCTACACAGGTTCCTTCTCAGGAAATTTCAGATGCAGTTTTACACGGACTCATCATGAAGCAACCCTACACAGGTTCCTTCTTAGGAAATTTCAGATGCAGTTTTACACTGACTCATCATGAAGAAACCCTGCACAGGTTCCTTCTCAGGAAATTTCAGATGCAGTTTTACATGGACTCATCATGAAGCAACCCTACACAGGTTTCTTCTAAGGAAATTTCAGATGAAGCTTTACACAGACTCATCATCAGGAAACCCTACACCGGTTCCTTCTCTTTCCAAGATGAAGTTTCACACTGACTCATCATCAAACAACCCAACCTTCTGATACAGTTCAAATACACTCCAGACACGGACGCCATTCTGACAATCATTCAGTTTTATCTTACAGATACAGTCCAACAATCATTTCTGGATGGCATCTTTAAGCCCATCTCCAACAACTATCCATTATATCTCCAAATGGCATCTTTAAGCCCATTCCCTACATAATCAACTAACACATCTTCGAGTGCAAATTTTCTGGGCACTCTAGTATTCAATCATCTTCCACCTTCAAGTCACGAATGGCAGATTTAGCAATCTAACTCTTCGGGTGTAAGAAGATTGAATAGGGGCAGCTGTTGTACCCCAAAATTTTCCCTCTCATTTCTCAAAGAATCACCCTGGATCCTCAAGTTTGCTTCCATCCAATTCCAAGCTTTGAATTATCAATTTTCAAAGAAAATCACTCACAAGGGCAAAATGGTCCTTTGTACACTGAAAATTCAAACTTTGACTTTTGGATCAAAATCAAGCTTCAAGAATCACATTTCATCAAGACGTGTTGGAATGTGAGATTTTTTCGTCAAGAAATTCAAAAGTCAAAATTCTAAACACTTAGAATTTTTCTAAGCGTTTAAGAAACATGACAAACTCATAACTTCTGGCCAGATTTCATTATGATGCAAGCTGATTCTGGATCAACTTCTGATATCAGAGTTTTAGATCTCAACAAGATCTGAAACATTATAGAACGAAACTTCTCCTAGAAACGCTGGGATTTCAAGTTAACTTCTCAAAGACACGTCCCTAAAAATGAATCACTCAGCAAATTCTAGACACTCTCAAGACAGAGTTTGGTCAGAACTTCTGGGCAAGTTTTCACAAAAGTTCAGTCAGAGTTTTCTAGGGTAATTCAAAGAAGGTTAAGAAGCATGCTGCAAGCTTCCTAGAAAGTCTGAAAGCTCCGTCAGAACATGCTTGGAGCCAAAAGATAAAAGGATCAGAAGATTGGATGCTACGTTGAATCAGAACTTCTGATCCAGAACTAAGCCATGGTGTAGAATCTCACGTTGCAGGATTTCTGGTTGTGATAAGTCTCATCATCATTTAATGTTCATTTAATTCTCACAACCACGTTCTGAGTCTTTATCCAAAGGATTTTCACCATGTATACCTCTACGGTCTTGGGATAGCAAACTTTGGTACTAGGCCCATGCTTTGCTTTTCGCTTTTCCTTAATTCCTACTGACAACCACCATGCTTGCTTCAAGAACAAGGCAGCGCCTTAGCATATGAAGGCTATATTCAACGCTTTGGTCAAAACTTGACCAAATCCCAAAACCTTGTTTATAGAACCCTTTGTAGACCTATAACCAACAGCTAATTCAGCCTACGCCTGCATCCCATAATTGCACCAAACTAGAATACAAAAACAGTGATGAAAAAGCAAGGGAACAGGATTCCAAAAAAGGTTCAAATCCCATTTGTTTTTCCCCCCAAAATCACAACAAATCCATCTATAAATAAGTTTCTCCATCATTCTTTCTAGGGGCTAGGGCTTTGAGGGAGAGGATGGCTTTTGGAAAGAGAGAACTATCAAAATAGAAAAAGAAACCTATGAAACCCTTCATAAAAATCAAGATTTCCCAAACAGAAAACCAAACCTTTGTTCTTCCCTTTGAATCAAAGAACTTGGCATTTTCTCTCCCTTTACTCTTGCTGATTCCAGAACATCCAAAGGCAGCAACTCAAAGCTCCAAGCACGTTCCAGGTTCAAGGTAAGTCTTTCTGACATGGCTTGTTTTTCATTTTGAACATCATTAACATGTAAATATCATAGTATTAATGTTGTCCATATCATTGCATAAGTAGAAAAATTATGGATCAGAGTTTCTTGATTAGGGCTAGACTCAGATTTAAATTTAGAACTTCTATAAACTGTTGTGCTGTTATCCTTCTGACTTGCTGTTTGTTAAAAATGAATAAGTTATTATTGTGCTGATTAATATGAGGAAAAAGGTCAAAATGTAACACAGAGTTTCTGTTTTTCACTCACCATTTTAACACACAGAACTTCTAGGATTTTCTCACTGATTAAGCACGCAAAACTTCTAAGTTCTCTTCATTGTTTTAACACACAGAACTTCTATGATTTTTCTCACTATTAACACACACTAAACTTCTGATGCTTACATGCTGATAACGCACTGAACTACTGATGTTCACTCACTGGCTTAACACAATACAGAACTTCTGATGATTCACTCATTGTTCTAACACATCACAAAACTTATGATTTCTCCTTACATGTCAAATACACTGAATTTCTGATGTTTCCATTCGCTGTTTTCAAACACTCTGATTTTCTGATTTTCACATGCTGACAATACACTAAACTTCTGAAGTTTACTCACTGTTTTATTATAATACATAAATTCTGACTTGTGGCCCACTGTCTGAATACCACCCAGAACTTCTGTGTTTTCCCTCTAACGTGTCTTGCAGGACCTCAGAGTTTACCAATCCAAAACTTTTGATTCCACTGACGTTCCTTTCTGAGTCATCATGCGCCTGGCTTCAGAACTTCTGATCCTTGTTGTTATTCTTGCAGCAGCACACTGTTTCTATCTTTCATTTATTTTCCTTTTCATCATTTTTAATATTAACATAAAAAGACATAAAAATATTTTCTTTTATTAATTAATTTATTTCTTTTTTCATTAAGACAAAAACATTTTCTAAACAAGTCCATTTCTTTCTAATATTATGCATTTCAATATGGTTGTAATAGATAATTAGGACTTAAATTCCTTGCAATCCCCATTTGTAAATTTGTATACCCCATCCCCAAATATTGTAATAGCGTATGACTTTACATTTTTGCACTTTCATTGCTTTCATATATTGTTAGTAATTAGGGTGTGTATGGCAAGATATGAAAATCAACAAATAGATCACCCTAATCAAGACTAAACGCATGCAATCAAACACACTTGCACACGAGCACCCTTAGGGTAATCTCACTTTGTTGCCTATCAAAAATAGTCATGTCCCTCGAACATGGGCGTTTTAGCAAAGACCCTCGATAAAAGATCGTAGTCTCTCGATGACCCTCGATTTTGCCTTCGGTAAACGATCTAGTCCCTAAAACAACATTGCTAAAACGTTCCATGGGTTGCCTTCTATGACTATGAAAACGTCCCGCGTCTGTCCCTTCAAATCCAATGATGGGGCTTCTTATCAAATCAATGGTAGGACAGCTACATCTAAAGGAGGAGGAAAAGAACATCTTAGACCTTTTGAGCAGGTAAGTTCGCTCTCAGTTACTCGCTTCCTCCCAACAAAAACATTTTATACACCAACACTCTCATTTTGAAACATTTTTTAAAACAACACTTAGTACACGTTCTTATAGAAACGAGAACCATCACAAAGACACATTTTCAAAATCACTTTCAAAAAACACATCTCACAAACACACCTTTGAACTATTTTAGAAACAAACACTTTGTATGCGTTCTTAAAGAGACGAGAACCATTACAAAGTTACATTTTCAAAATACTTTAAAAAACCACACCACAAGCACATTCAAACAAAAAGCAAGTGATCTAGCGAGTAACTAAGAGACCATGGAAAACCATGGATGAAAAGGGTGTTAATACCTTCCCTTTTCATAATCTACCCCCCAAACTCAAGAAAACATCTCTAAAGGTCTTTCCTGTTCTTTTTTACCTTTCCTTATTGGATAAAAGAAAAGTCGGTGGCGACTCTTGCTATACCGCAACATTTGCGAACACAAACGCAAAACTCCAAGTCAGTTATCCCACAATATCACAGTTTTTAAGGTCAACGGAGGGGACACGATTAGGGTTTCAGATCTTGAAACCCTAATTCGTTTTATTCTCTTCCACAAATTGTCAAGTATGTTTATTTTTCCAAATCTTTTCGACCCCTTCTTCTTCTTCTTATTTTTCTCTATTTATAGGCTCATTTAGATATAGGGTTTTTCTTCTTTTTGGTCTTGAACCAATTTTGTTATCATCAGAATAGCCTCCGGATTTAAAGATGATTATGGATTTTTTGATTGACTTCGCAATAGATTTGATTGAATATCATTACTTTCTGGATTCAGATTTACTTTCATTATACTGTAAAAGATATGATTTTTTTGTTAAATCTTAACAGTAATTGTTAGTAGAAACCTTGTGTTGATTTGGATTTTATTAGCAATGCTGAGTCCAGATTGATTTTGGGATAACAAGATTGATTTTGTAAATGATTTACGGATTTTTGTAAAGTTTGGATTTGACTTATGTTTTAGATTCTTGGATCTGTACTTAGATTGCTTTTTTTCTTTTGTAATGAGTTGTAGACTTCTGCATTTAACAGATTTGCTTGATTGTGTTATAATGTAAAACAGGGCTTGAAATGATACCATTGCTATTGGACAGCTATGACTCAACATTTCCATTTCTGGGTCAGATCCAAATTTTTTGGAATGTTAGAGATTTGATCTGTAATACCTGATTGGTTGTAAGTGAAGATTTGCCTTAATGTTATATGATTTTGTTCAATTTTGGAGATTTTTAGTTTAAGTTTGGTTTGATTCTGTATGAATTGTACTGTATATTTGAGATTCTGTACTGTCCGAATTTGGCTTTTTTTTGCAACAGAGATTTGATTGTAATTCTTTGATCTAGCCTTTGCACTGTAAAGTCCCAAATTTGTTATGTAATAAAACTGGCCTTTGGGAAAGATTTGATTTAGTGCAATTTTTAATTTTGTCTGTAAAAGCTTTTTTTATCTATGCAAATTTAGTTTTGAATCTGTAACAGGAAAGATTGGATTTGGGCTTAAGATCTGTTTCGTTTTTAGTTTCCTAAGATTTGATTCAGCAGAAAAATAACTTTTTTCCAGATTTGGTTAGAAATCATTTGGATTTGAAGATTTAATTTGTTTTAGGTTTTGAACTGTACAATCTGAGATTTGATTTAATGAATAAAATATTTGATTTGTATAGTTGACGTTGGTTGAATTGATTCTGCGCCTTTTTCTGCATAATCTCTACAGTGACCGTTTGTACTTTGGACTTTGCGTTATTTTGGATTAAGTTGGGCCTTTAGAAAATGTTACTATTTTATGAATTGGGCCTAAATCTTCTTTTAGAAATTTTGGTCCAAACAAAAAAATCCTTAATAAATAAATTATATAAATAATTTTTAATACAATATCTCTTAATAATAAGTAAACATTATTATAATAACAAAAACGAAAACAACAAATTCTTTTTAATACTGTATTATAATACAATATCTCTTAACAATAATCCTTTTTTTATAAAACAATAAAAACGTCAAATGGGCCAGCTTGGAAGCTATTTAACGGGCCTGTAAATTGATAAACATACCCCCTTTTTACTTCTCCTGAGTAAAACAAAAATGGGCCAACATGTATTCTAATGGTTTTTAGATTGCAACTTCACCCCCTTTCTCTTGCTAAAACAGTAATACTTGCATGGGCCTTAGTTATTGATACACCCCCTATTCTCTATTTAACACCACATAACATTTAAATGGGCTTAAGTATATTATTATTTTTAAAATTTTAACCTCCCTTTTAACTAATAACAACCATTAGCTTAATAAGTATTTGAATAATTTTCCTTTCGAATCGCATGGGCCATTGGCCAACATGCTACGCAAATGGGTTTATGAGTCTTTCTGATTTAGAAAGCCTCTTCTTCCCGAGTTAAAATACACCCTCTTTCTTAGATAAAAAATGGGCTATCAGATACTGATATACCATCTTTAATTAAATGTTTCTTCTATTTTAATCTTGAAGAACAGATTTATCGAGGTAGGACAAATTTGGGTTACAACAGTGTGTTATAGTTGTTGCTACTTTAATTGTGGATATGTCAGATTATGGTTGAGTAGTTGAGATGCCAGTAACAATCATGTCACGAAGTGTTCAATGATTACCATGTGTGTAATCGATTTGAATCTTGTTGAATTATTGAGTTATCGGGAAAGTAGTGGGCGAAGTGTTGCCAAATGCGACTTGGAAATCAATGAGTTAGATGCGAAATTCACAATGAGGGTGGTAGTATCGAGTAGATTTTCAAGGACGAAAATATTCTAAGTGGGGGAGAGTTGTAATGTCCGATATTTAATTAATTAATTAATTAAATATTATCGAAATAATTTTCGAAGTTGTGAATTATTGTTAAACGTTGATTTAAGTTGTCATGTTGTTAGTTGATTATTTGGTTGATTAAGTTGTAGAAATAGTATTAGAATAATACTAGTGTTATTATATGGGCTTAATAAAGTGGTTGTATGTAGAAAATGTAGGGTGTGAGATTTAGGCTCAACAAGATTATAAATTATAAGGCTAAGTGGAATAAGAAGAATTAGGTTAATCGAACAAGTCTTGGAGAATTTTGGTACGTGAGAAGCTGCAAAGTTACAGAGAAAAGGAAAAAGTTGGAAGCTAGGGCGAGAGACTTTAACCCGTAAAATAGAGCGATCTCCAATCCAAGGTAAGGGCGGGGTTCTGACTCTATAATAGGGTATACGATGAATAGTATATAGGATTGAGTTTGTAAAATTGCTTTTGTTTGTGTTTAATTGTTATAATTGATACTGAGATGTGGTTGTTGTCAATGAATTGGTTGTGGAAAATTACTCTATGTTGACTGCGTATAATTTTTATCTTGATGTGATACTGTGTCGTATTGTTGAATTTGATACCATATTGGTTTCGTAGCAGACAGAGGAAATTAGGAAGAAAACAAAAGAAACAAACACACTGTGCCGAGCGACACTCTTGAGGATTGTGGGTGCCAAGGGGAACAAGATACATGTCAAATGACATGGTTGTTGAGAAATGAGTTTCGATCGGCACTATGTACATATGGGAGGGAGTTGTGCCGAGGGGCACACTCCATTTTCCTTGTCTTTTAGTTTTGTTTGTTTCTACATGAAGCCTTAACTTGTTCTTGTTTTGTGGCTCATGCGTACTTTAGCATAGTGGCACTAAGAACTAAATTAGTTGCAACTCATGTTTTTTTTAGAATAGAGATAATGATTGATTAAAGTAAGTTAGAAGAATTTATGTTTCATGAATTCATGATATAGCTTTCCAGTAGTGTGGAAATATAAGTAGGATTACCTACTGTAGCGTTTATTGTAAAATTAGTGTCAAGATTAGTGAATATTTAAGTAGCATATATGAATTATATATTAGTGAATATATGCCGAGGGGCACAATGTGAGTGTCGAAGGACATAATAATGATATAGAGATTAGTTGATTAATTTAAATTAAGTAACAGAGTTGTTGGTATCTAATAGAGGTAATTGTTAGATTAAGGCTTAGTATGTAGTCAGAGTATCAGTCCAATTTATTTAGTAGAGGTAATATGTTTGTTGCAGAGTTAATAATAATAAATTACAGAGTATATATTTAGCAGAATAGTAATGAAAATAGAAGAGTTAATAATTATTACAGTTATATTAGTAGTAGTCTTAGAAATTAAAATAGCAGTGATGGTTTTAGTTGCAGAGACACTTAGTGATTGTTAGATGTTAACAGTGTAGAAATTTGGTAGTAATAAAAATAATAGATTTACTAAATTAGTAGATAAGTAATATTATATATAGTAGAGATATTTTGTAGTAGTAAATAACAGATTTCATTCAAATAGCAGGATTAGTGATGTTGGTGGAAAAATCAATAGTAACTGATGTACACATATTTGGTAGCAGTGTAGTAATAAATTAACAAAGAGCCAATAAGTACATTAGTACAAAGTATAAATAATAGGATTTTTAGGCGATAATTAATTAGCTAGTTATGGTCGAATTGTCCGAACAATTCCGTAGAGCGTTTGTAGTATATTTTGGTTGATGCGGTGTATTGTATACTTTGTTGTAATCTGTAAAATTCCAGGTGGTGTTGAATTTGTAGAATTGCCTCTATTTATTGACAATATAAAGTTGTAGGCCTATGGACAATGATGGTTCGTTGATTAGTTGTTGCTGAGTTGTTGTTATTATTAAGTTGTTGTTGAAATGCCTCTATTTATTGGTAATATCAAGTTGTAGGCTTATGGCCAGTGTTGAATTTTTGCTAAGTTGTAGGCTTATGGTCAGTGTTGAATTATTTTTAACTTGTAGGCTTATGGCCAGTATTGAATTATTGTTAAGTTGATGTTGAATTATTATTGTTGTGTTGTTGTTGTTAAGTTGTTGTTGAATTGTTGTCGTTGTGTCGTTGTTGTTGCGTTTTTGTTGAATGGTTGATGTTGTAGTTGTTGTTGTGTTTCATATTTTGTCGCATACATAACATATCAAGTTAAGAGCTCATGCTCTGTAAGTTGGTCTGGATTGTCAAATATTAAGTTGAAGACTTATGCCTTGTTGATGCATCTATTAATTGGCAGATTATTAAGTTGGGAGTTCTGCTCCAATGGTACCACATGCATGTGCATTGCAATTGAGTCACATTTGATGTTGCATCTTGAGTTGTGGTAATGATGTATTTGTTGTTTCTTTATGTTGTTGACTTGTTGTGACATGTATTACCTAAAAGCTGTGAATTAGTCGTTATGTTGTGTCAATGTTTTATTATGATTAAAGTTGTTTGTAAGTTGTGAAGTGGTGATTTTATATGATCTGATCTAACATATTGTTTATCATATGCTCAATTATATAGTTTGATATCTCACCCCTTCTGTTTGAATATTGCCCTCTATTGGTAACATGCAGGTAATCAAAAAGGATAGTTGTTACCTTTGTTAGTTCGAGTCGGTGTCGTTGCTCTGATACGTAGCACTCAGGAGGATGAACGCTTGATGTTTAGTTGTTGATATTTATTTCAGTTACTGAATTTTAAGTTGATTAAATTAAATAATTGTTTTCTTTAAGTTGTTTTAGTTGAATAAAAGATGTTAAGTGAATTGAAGTTGAGTATGTAGATTTCGCTGCTTATCAATAAAAAGTTGTTTGATTTTAAAGAATAAATCAGGTTGTTATCGGTTGATCTGAGTTAAGTGTTATGTATCTATTTTATATGCGATTAAATGAAGTTTGATTTTAAGTTGTAAATGTAGCATCCTATTTATGTTAAACTTTTATTTTATTATTATTAACCGGGTAGAATTGGGGTGTTTCACCATCGATCATTGTCATGCAAAGCTTGAGGAAGTCTTCAACATCTTTTTGTATTAGGAAATCTTTTCGGAGGCCTTCTAGCTCCAGGCATGCTTGCTCGTATTCTTCAGTCTTCTGGGTGAGTAGCCTTTCTGCCATCATCCTTTCGAGGTGTTCCCCTACTTATGATTCTTGGCTATCTCGGAGTCTTGTGGTGAGATACTTCATTTGTTCCTCTTGATCTAAAGAATCTTGCACCAAACTTTGGATTTGAGCCCTTAGATCTTCTTCCATCACCTTTTTGTCTTGCATCGCCTTTTCATACCATCTACTTAATCTCCTAATTTCACTAGCAGCATCTAACCTTTGGTTATGTGAATCCAAGATGAAAGTAGCACATAACAACCCTTCAGTCGAACGTTTCCGCTTGAGACTCTCCTTCTTAAATGCTTCTTGATCTTTCCGAATCTATTGGTCTTTTGATTCAAGTTTGCGCTACATTTGTCTTTTTTCTTTGGCTAAGTTATGGAGGTTGATCTCCAATTCTTTTTTCTCCCTTTGATCTTGTTTCAAAGCATTATTCAAATCTTCTATTTCTTCTAAAGACATAGGCAAAGCATCTAGGACATCTGGCTTGTACTCAAGATCTACATCAAATGGTAACTTGATAACTTGTACCTGATCTAAAACCCATCGACTGTATGGTTCTTTCGCCACAACATTCTTTCTTTCAGCTTTTCTTTTATTAACCCTATTCCAAGCCCATATGACTTTGTTGAGCAACTCTTGGTCATTTTTTCTCATGTCATGAATGATTAATTGTTGGAGTTGTTCATCTGAGGGTTTGTCCTCCAAAGGATACCCTAGTTGTCGTAGGGCCAAATTAGGGTTGTAATTAATGCAGCCTCGTGATCCAATCAATGGAACATTAGGAAAGTCCCTGGAGCTATAGGTGATGTCTCCAATGTCCAGCTTCCTTGCATACCATAACACAAAATTAGCAATAAGAGACCTCAATTTTTAAGGCCACTCATACCTCATCAGATTCAGAATCATGTAATCTTCCTTGTAGTGATGCGTCATAAACCAATAATACAATAGTGTGATGCAACAATTTAGAGTACCCCTTCCATTTTTGTACCATGTATTAAGTTCATAATAAATGTCATCAAGCAAAGCGGGAGTTGGATCCGTATTAAAAGCTTTTGCGCCCCAAAAACACGCTAATAGCCGCAGGGTCAGTATAGCCCAAAGTCCGTAGAAATAAGATTACACCAAATACAAGAAGTCCTAAACAATCAATACAAGACTCCCATTCTTTGTTATTAGCAAAATCAAAAGCCTTAGTATCTAAGTAATTTCTCTTAATCCCTCGTATGTCACCATTTTTCTTGCAATTAAGTGACAATTCGGGATAAGGGATCCTTATACCTTCTGCCAATATTTTGGCATCAATAGTTAGCCTGATACCCACGTGATCTTTTTCTTTAGAAAAGTTCAAAATTATATCAAATTCCTCCAGGGTCGGTGCTAGATGAATGTCTTGAAAGGTGAAGCATCTCAATGGAGGGTCGTAGAATTCAATTAAGGAACAAACAAAATCCATATGTACCTCTACCTTTGTTAAGTCAAGGGTATCCCCATAGCGACGAGTGAATATCTTCAAAGCTCTTTCAGACAATTTCCCTTTTACAACCTTGATTTTTGACATATCTGGCTTGACGAAATTGATGCAGACCAGTTGTTTCTCTTTGGTATTCATTTTTAGGATACTTCATCAAAAAACCTTTTATTATTACTTTTTTAACCCTGTGAATAAGAAAAACAAAAAGAAATAGAGGTTAATGAATATATGAAATGAAAAAATGTATGAATGCATGGATGTAGAGCTTAGTGACGGGATTTTATGAATGGTATCCTTAGAAGGTAGGCTCCTAGTTTTGGCCTACGAGTATTCTACCCTCTACCATGAGGTGGTTTCCTTAAGGGTATCATGAATAAGACTAGAGGGAAAGGCACAAGGGCCTCTAGTGAGACCCAGTATTCTGAACTTGCAAGATTAATCCATTATCATCGTGAATGAGATCAATAGAATATGCAATACAAGAAACACAATTTTCTTCTCAAGAATTATCAAAGCGATCCAAATCATATATTTGACCTTTGTACTAGAAACAACAATCATTTGAAACTCTTTTCAATGTATACAATTTTCATCCAAGCATAACATTTAATTTATACTGTGATATGAATATATAATTCATAAGTTTTGGAATAACATCATTGTAACCCTTTTAAAATGACTATATTGTGTATATAATTCACAAACTACTCTTAAGAAAAGGAACACCCTATATGGTGATCTATTGATGAACACTTCAATAATTTTGGTACTTATTGTTTATGCTCATAGCATATTGTGTATGTAGTACATATCATTGTGTTTTTTCCTCATACAATGAGATAAGATGTTGTCCATTATACAAAACATTTTGCCACACATGCAATAATTTTAATGTGAGATATATGCATATTAGGTATCTCAATACTTCGACGGAATATATATTTATGCTAGGATTGAGATTTATCAACCATCTATCTCTATAGAGTTCTAAACCCTAACCTTTTAGGAATTCTCGCCTCAGTATTTCATCAAAACTATTTTCTTAACCATGTCCTACATAGGTGTCGCAGAGAATTTGTTTTGATGATTAGCATGTCACCTACATATTATACTAGATTAATGTAAATAGTATCACTAACCTTATTGTGTACACAAGATTTAAACTTGACATTTATTAGTCCAAGTTTTCACAAAACTTCATTACTAAAAGGATTCAACACTAAGAAGTTTGCTCTAATCCATAATTGGATTTAAACAACTTATACTTCTTTTAGAAGCAATTTATGATCTTCACTAGATGTTGTGCTATATGAACCAACGATCCAACAAGAACTCGCTTGTTGAATTGGTTCATATTCTATTCTCATAAAGATATATATGTTTTATGGCGCTTGAATTTCTTCAATTTCTACATCACTCCCACTGGCTCCTTCAGACACGAAGTGTCTCTAAAAAAATACTTCAGTTCTATTGATAAAAAAAAATTATCCCATAATGGGTTATAGAATATGTATCCCTTATATTAATTGGGATACATCTATAAATATATATTAATCTAGATTATGATTAAGTTTACTTAATAAACCTTACAATCCAGATGATCATAAAGACAAACTAGGTACTCTTACCTCCATATCAAATATGGTGTCTTTACGACTACTTTAAATGGAGTTGGTTATGGATATGAATAATTGTATGTAAAAATAATTTATAAACGAGTCACAAAAATATAATTGAGCTATCTTAAATCGATCAATGTCAAACATGATACGATTTAAATGAACATTATATTCTCTATATAGGTATTTACCACAACGAACAATTCAAATGGTCTTAATATCTTTTCGAGTTGTTTCCTTCTACATCACTCTTGAACTCTTCTCAAAAGAATTCTAACTCGTTTAAAATATATAAGTTTTAAATCTTATTTGATTCATCCAACATTTATTATAGATGAGCGTATCAAGACCGTAGAACTCAAATCTACTACTTGATTTAGTATTGAAAACATTGTTTGGATAATCAGGACAACATTTGTCATATTACTAAAGCATGCATTCCTTATCTTTTCAATACAGGACCTAGAGTTAATTTTTTCTTTTACTAAATGAAACTTAATAACAATTATTTGGTTTCATTCCAAGCTCTAATTTAAGTCTAATCATAAGTTTTTACAGTCAATGAAACACATTGTTCCATTCTAGACGTAAGAGGATTCAAATTATAATCAATGTCCTACTTCTTTAAAAGACTTTTCACATTCGTCTAAATGTGATATCAACATCTAGTATCACATACCCAAGATGTAGAAGTAGACAATTTGATTTTCTATAACAAATCGTATGAAGAATAAGTCTACTTCCTTCTTCTACTTTGACTCTTTCAATAACCATTAGCAGTTTTCTTCTTTCAACACATGAAATCACTGTCTTCCTTTAGAACCAAGTTTGTCTGCACAATTCAAGTGAATATAAAATGAATCTCATTCTTTTATAATTCATTTACTCTACAACACAAACTACTTTCTTTTCTTCTTAACAAGATGAAATAGATATATTTAAAATTCATTCATAATGAAATTAATCTACCTATCTGAGACAATCTCAAATAGAACTTGTGACCAACTATTTGGTCTATAAGAAAATCCAAATTTTAAATATCTAAATTATTTTAGATCTATTTGGATTCCTAACTTGTATAGAAAAGATCTTAGAAAGTTTTACATTTCTCATATCTTGTGTTTCTTATTTAAAAGAAAATTCTTGAGGCTAATGATCATATCATTTTCCGCAACGACTACAATAATGAGATATGTTATAACTAGACATTTGATTTGATCCTTCTCATAAGTATCGTTCTTCTAATCTAGTTATATTCGATGGTTAGGAATTGGTTGCTTGAAAACATAAAATTTTCTCGTGCTTAAGAATAATTCTCAATTTATGTACCAACTCAAAAACTCTTTTCTGATCCTTACTTCCTTCATAAGGATAATTCACAGTAAAATATAAAATAAAATGCAAAAGAAATTCTAAATACAAAACATGTAAAAAGATTATATCAAATTAAATCATTTTAATAAGGACTTTTATTAAAATACTCCCACTATTTTTACTCAAACCAAATGACCATCAACATTTGATTCGGAAAATCTCATTGGAAGATTTTCTAGCAGGTCGAGATCCATATTTCATTTTGTTTTAAATCCGCGTAGGCGGATTACACAAAACTCAGTTATTTATGTAGGAACTCTTTCCAATTGTATCTAATACCATTCTTGAATTTTATCAGTTGAGTGAATAACTCCTTATTCTAATCCATCATATGGATTACTCTCAACTCTTGCTTCTAAACATGTATAATCTTATTATAACTAGTTTAGTTAAGTCAAACCCAAAATTTTAGCAGTTGAATATTACATTTATCCCATCGCACCTTACTAATATAAAACATGCACCTCGCGTGAGAGAAACCTACATTATTCGATACTAGTCTTGATGAGTGTTAAATTTCATAAAGCAATTAACTTAATATTTAATTGAGGGATTTTAATTAAATTTGATCTCATTGATTTGTGTATCTCAAACACTCACATATTTGTGTATCTTATACATGCACATAAACATATACATTTTACGCATCACATACATAAAATAAACTTTTGGTAATACAATTATGACCACCTAAAATGCAAGAATTACATAAACTACTTTATTACAATTCTTTGACCCACGAGCAAGCTTCTCAAGCCTCTCCACTTACGTCATCGTTTGACGCTGTCTTCTCTTCAACTCTTGAACTCGAATAATTATAATATTTAAATAAATAAAATAATAATTAAATGACATGACATGCAGGTCGTATTTAATTATAACAAACCACGACATGTAGGTCGTATTTAAATAAAATAAATCACAACACGCAGGTCGGATTTAAAATAAATAAACGCCAAATTCTAAGGTCATAACCGTATACCAATTTATTTAATAATATATAATTAAATAACAAATAATAACAGATTATCAATTTATAAATATTGACGCATCAACACTTGACGCCTTTTGCAAATCCTAAAGGCACAACTCTTGCGCCGTCACAAACCCTAATGCAAAAACATTCATACCATCACAATATAATGATCAATTATTCAATATGACTGATCAAATGTCATTAGTTCACCATACAAATGTCGGATTCCGAAGAAGAATGAACATTGATCATTCAGATGTATAACAATTATTACACTATTTAAATGTGCAAAACAAAATAGTATATCAAATACACTAACTTCGCATTAGAAATATTTATATCATATATAATTTTGTCAATTATATTTGTATCACTTATGAATGATCGATTTATCGCTGCTTCACCATATAAATGTCGGATTCCGAAGCATAGTCAACATCGACATCTAAATTATACAAAATATAATATCAATATTTAATAATAAATAATAAACACTTTATTATTTTAATTATAAATAATATTAAACCTATTATTATTATTATTATTATTATTATTATTATTATTATTATTATTATTATTATTATTATTATTATTATTATTATTATTATTATTATTATTAGGGTTAATACCTATTTTCACCCCTGACATATGGGGTGTATTTGAAAAACCCCCCTGCCAAAAAAAAAGTTCCAATAGTTACCTTGACAAATTTTAAAAGTTTCAATTTTTACCTTGAGGCTCCCACATCACCTAAAAGGCTGATGTGGGTTATTTTTTTGTTACAGGTGTAAGTTTTTTTTTTGCCATATCACACAAGACCAAGTAAAATGTCCAGAATGCCTTCTACATTTTTCTTAAAATCCCAAATAATTTGGCAAATGCTATGTTTCAATTCAGACCCTCCACCTCCAAATTAGGGCGCAGCATCTTCATCTCAGCAACCCAACTTTTGCTTTCCTCTTTCCTCTTCATATTTAAGTTTTCTTTGATTTCATAAACATGAGTCAACCAAATTGTTCTACTTCATGCTTATCTTCAAATGGTAGACTAACTCCCAAATGCGGCCACAATGTCTCCATGAAGTTATTTGTTTCAAAATCGGTTGCAAATCCCGGGAGAAAATACTGGAAGTGTAAGTTCTGGGGTAAAGGAGATGACTGCAACGCATTTGTTTGGGATGATGAATTTTCTGATGATTTCGGTGATAACGGCCATTCGGATGTAGTTTCAGTAGAACTGATGAGCAAACTGGAGAGAGACATTGCACTGAAGATGGAAGCCATGGAGAAAAAAATGGATGAGTTACAAAAGAAGCTGAATTATGTTTTAGTTGGGTTTATTTGTCTTTTGGTTCATTTCTTACTTAGTTCATGTAAAAATTCATGAAGTTGTGGCTTATGTTCTAGGAAGTTGTAACCTAAGTAAAATTTAGTTCATGAATTATATTTCTTTGTTATGGAATATGGAATATATTACTCTCATGAGTTTTGGTTATCTGTTCTGATATTTTGGAAATATGTTCTTAAGCAATTCTGTTTTGGAATATTTTGGAAATCTGTTCTGATATTTTGGAAATCTGTTCTTAAGCAATTCTGTTGAGTAATTCTGTTTTACAAAATCTGTTGTTAAGCAAATCTGTTGTTAAGTAATTTTGTTCTTAAGCAAATTTGTTGTACAAAATGACAATAAAATAGTTAAGCCAAAATCTGTTGTACAAAATGACTTTAACATTGTCAAGCAAATCTGTTGTGATACATAGTCAAGTACATCTGTGATACAAAATGACAATAACATGATACATAACTTAAGCCAAGCCTGTTCTGATAATAAGTCAAAGTAACAAAATGACACAGGAAACTTTCAAATTAAATTTTACAAAATAGCACACTATGTGCACAACTACTGATCAATGCCCTTCCTCTTCTTCCTTGATATCTTCTTTGAGGTACTACCACCAGTTTCTTCACCTATGGTCAAAGGTGCATCAGGTGTTGATCCAGGCCCACCATGTCTTTTGGCATTCCTCACTCCCTTTAATCTTTCACTGACTCTCTTTATTGATCGCTTCCAAGGCACGGCCACGGGCTTTTTCCTAGCTGAAGGCTTTTTGACATTAGTAGCAGCAGGGTCAGGTTGCATTGCAGCAGGTTGTGAATCATGTGTTGGGGGAGGTTGCATTGCAGAAGGTTGTGATTCATGTGTTGGGGGAGGTTGCATAGCAGTAGGTTGTGTGGGATTGTCAACTTGTGATTGTTGTTCTTCATAAAGATCCATCATATTATTCAGCAATGCATCCATCTCTGGGTCTTCATCCACAATTCCACCTCCAGTTGCAGTTGTATCAACATTTGCATCTGATTTTTTTGACACTTTGGTCCTAGGTGTCTTTCTCTGCATTATTCAGAAACAGATATAAATAAAGACATTTCAATATGCTGAACACAATATTATTCAGTAACAGATTCATGAACACAATACCTTTCTCTTTAGTGCATTAGGATCTTGCTCCTTAGCTTGACACTTCCTAGAATTATGGCCAAATTTGTCACAATGCGTGCATCTGTATGCTACACCTACCCTCCTCATCCTTGAACCATTCTCATCCAACTCTCTAAACCTCAGTTTCTTAGGCCTTCCAGGTCCCTTCTTGTATTGTGGTGGCAACAATTCTTCAGCATCCACAGTTGGCCACATGTCCATGCCATTTATTGGACTAACATTGTTTTCATAACATGCCCTGTAAGCTTCTCTCATGTAACAAGGGTCAACATATTTCTCAGGATCTAAGTTTTGATACTGTAATGCAGAAACAACATGCCTACATGGTATGCCCACAAAATCCCAAAAACAACAAGTACAGGTTTTTTTCCCAATATCAACAACAAACTGCAATCCATTATATGGGTGATGAACTTACCACAAATCACCACTGCTCCATGTAGGCAGCCATTCTCCACTAAGATATGTTTCCTTATCAAGCCTTTTCCTAGGATTAGGCATGACATTGTGCTTCCACTTATCAAGCTTAACAACACTATTAGCAATCTTATTCATCACGTAGTTCCTAATCCATTCTACCATAGTGAGTATTGGCTTATCCCTAGCTTGTAATATTGTACTATTGAAAGATTCACTCAAGTTATTCATCAAAACATCACACTTAGGGTAAAATGAAAATGAATGCTTACACCATAGTTTTGTTGGCACTCCCATCAGCCATTCCCATGCCTTCTTATCAATTTGTTTAAGCTGATTCATCTTCTTTTCCCAAGCCTGGAAGTAAGTAGCCTTTGCAGCCCCCAATAACAGGTCTCTAATGGCAGCTCCCCCTCCAAATTTCTTCTTGAAATTTGCATACAGGTGTCTGAGGCAGACCCTGTGTTCAACTTGCTGATGCATTTCCTCAAAGACACTAACAAGTCCCTAAAAACCGCAAGACCACAGAAAAAAGCATGTACATTAGCAACTTATATATTCCTCATAAATGTTGAACATTAGCAACAACATGTAACATTAGCAGCAGGTTCTCATAAATGTTGAACATTAGCACCAGAAATACTTCAGTACCAGAAATTAGTGCATATTTGTGCATGTTTCATAAATGTGAATAACTAAGGTAATTAGTGCATATTTGTACCTTTTGTTGGTCTGAAATAAAAAAAATACTTTCTCTCTTCTCCAATGTCTTCCATTAGCAATTGCATAAACCATCTCCAGCTTTCTTTTGTCTCAGTCTCCACCACACCAAATGCCAAAGGATAATATTGGTCATTCGGGTCCCTTGCTACAGCAATTAACAATTGACCTCCATATTGTGTCTTAAGATGACACCTATCTACCCCTATAAATGGTCTACAACCCTTGGTAAACCCTTTCTTGCATCCATCAAAACAGAAGTAAAATCTACCAAATCTTAGTGGTAGTGTTGGATGTGGTCTCTCAGTATTTAGTTTGACAGTGTTCCCAGCACAATGTTTTCTCAACTCAGCTGCATATCTCCATAACATGTTATACTGTTCCTTTGCATCACCTTCAATTATTTCTTTAGCCATAGCTTTGGCTCTCCAAGCTTTCCCTTTAGTAATGCCCACTGAATATTTCTGTCTAAGCTCAGACATAATTTCAGACAGTTTAACTTTCCCTTGTGACTTCCTCTTTTCAACCACTAACTTAGAGACCCACTTGGAATTGGCAGACTTGTTATTTAATACCCTTGCACATGTGTGGGTCCCCACCCAAGTCTTTAGCTGGTAAGTGAGGCTACCTCCCACTTTGCTACACAATGCCAAAAACCCACATTTACTCTTACACTCAACCCTAACCCTATAGCTCTCATTCTTAGCAAACGTTATTTCTCTACCATTTAATACTGACCAATCCCTGATAGCATCTTTAAATTCAGAAAGAGAAATGAACTCCATACCTAATTTGAATTGAAAGTCTTTGTTAAGCAGCTCTGATCTGAACTTCTCATACTTTGGCTTGGAAGGTTTGTCATCCATGTCACTTTCATCAGCATCGAACTTTCAAGTTCCTCACTAGCATAATCCACATCTTCACATATCCTTGTAGCCCTCTTTGAACAAGATCCTAAGACACTTTTGGGCACCAAAACACTGACCTTGTCCATTTTGCTATTTTCTTTCATCTTTTTGGGATCCTTGGATGCACAACGCTTGAATCTAAATGATTTCCCTTCGATCTCCACCCTATTCCCACTAACTGGAACAACTACCTCCAGTCGTTCAAATTGCTCTTCTTCTACTTCAATTACTCTTTCCTCTTCACTGTCATTGAAACATTGGCTTGCATCAACATAGTCACCAGAACTATCATCTCCACTAGAGGTGCTGAAGTCATCAACATTAGGTACCAGAACCTTGGTCATCATGTCTTCTACACCGTGCTCTACCCAAAGATCACCGTGAACCCTACAAGACATACAATGCCTAGTAACTTCTACAGCTCCTGCATCATCAACAACATTTGTAAACCCTTCATCCGTTTGCGGAATCTTTCTCCATAGCCTAAAACCTTCATAACCCCAATCTTTAACCAGACTAACAGCTTCAAAAAAGCTCCATTTATCTTCGTCCTGACATTCAACAGTAGTCTCACTACCTCCTCTATAATACGTATGGCCGTCTTGCACGAAACTTCCCCCATGATGAAACACTAAATTAAACACACCCATTTGCAAGGATGAAGAACCCTAATCGCAGGGTCTGAATTGAAACTGGCTTTTTTTGTAAGATGAAGATGAAGATGTTGCGCCCTAATTTTGCCAAATAATTTGGGATTTTAAGAAAAGGGCATTCTAGACATTTTACTTGGTCTTGTGTGACATGGCAAAAAAAAAACTTACACTTGTAACAAAAAAATAAGCCACATCAGTCTTTTAGGTGATGTGGGAGCCTCAAGGTAAAAATTGAAACTTTTAAAATTTGTCAAGATAACTATTGGAACTTTTTTTTTAGCAGAGGGGTTTTTCAAATACACCCAATATGTCAGGGGTGAAAATAGGTATTAACCCTTATTATTATTATTATTATTATTATTATTATTATTATTATTATTATTATTATTATTATTATTATTATTATTATTATTATTATTATAAAATATTATATATTAATGCTAATAGTAAATCAATGTTCCAGTAACAATAATGCTACTTTGCTATTCACGTAATACTAATACAATTCAATTGCAGGTTTTATGGTATTCTTCAATCACAGTAATAAAGCGTTGAGCATAAGAGAATTACAAGTATTCGCATACGGCCATAAAATATATCAATTCGTTCCATCATTGTTACATAAAGAACAATAATTTCCAATGTGATCGGTATCACATCATTGTTATATGTTATCATGCTTATCGAAAATATAACGATTCAAAACCAAATTGAAGCAAATTTAATTAAATGATTAAACTATTTAATCATGTAAATTCACGTTACAAAAATTATATCACTATATAATTATCATCATATAGAAATTATATTTGAATTAATAATTTAATCAAAATAGAATGCGGTGATAGCCGTCTTTTATTCTGAGAAAATTGATAATTAAGATTGAAAGGAGAAATAACTCATCTATTTATTGAAAGCTTCTAAAACTCTAATACTCTTAATTTGGGCTTTTTCAAAACAAGTCCAATCTTATTTAACTAAAATATTTAATTAAACTATTATTATTTATATTTAATTAAACTCTTTGAATTAAATAAATATTAATTAAATTAAATTATATTTTATTTAATCAACTGTCAATTCTCATTTATTTAATTAAATCATATTTAATCAAATAAATTATATGTGTTAATATATTAAACCATTTAAATACTATTAACACATAATTAAATTAAATCTTATTTAACTTAAACGTTCATTCCACTATCAGCACTCTATGTGTGTGATCTTATAGGTTCTCGTAACATTAACAATAATATTAAATCACTTATTTAATAGTATAAACAGTTAGAGGTATCTAGCAACACATCACTACTACCTATGTGACGAGAATGTCGTGTGATCTGACATAATTTTTCTGTGATAATGATCATGTGTATAATTACCCTTTTGTCCTTATATCTATATTGTAGAACGTGTCACCCTTATATAGTTCATATTTTATTCCTTGATCACATAGTATACCTGACAACAACAAAATAAGTCCAATATCTCATATTGACTTATTTGAGCACGACCATGCATTGTACAGTCATACTCCATCAAGGGGTCCACAGATATTACTCCCGTATATGTAGGAGGGACAAATTTCATTTAGGTCACTCATGTCCCACAACATGATTTGTAAAGTATCCATCAACCATCTTTATAGTCATCCTGTTACGAATGACGTTAGATTGACAATAAAGTACTTGACTCTACATCTAGGGTTCATAGTAGTTTCAGGTGGAAAGGTGACATACACCACTATCACTATGAGAATAACTTATGACACTTACTTAACAAACTATGTAATATTTTCATTTTTGGTCAATTGAATATAAATATTACTCCTAATATTTATACTTATGTGAAGAGTTGATATCTTATATTCATGACTTATAAGATACAGTCATCAGTCTACTTACATAATAATCTCTATGTATTTACTGTTGTCCTATTTGATCTAATGGACAAATGTGCCACATTTTTTATAAATAAGATCTAATTAATTCTTTTAAAAGAAAATGAATTAAAATAAATCTAAAATTATAGATATGAGACTAAAAAAGATATTAAACCTAAATTTAATATTATATTCAAATTTCAAAAAAAGTTTGAGGGTGGTTGAACCTCTCAATTTTACATTACTATATAAAATATTTTTTTTTTTATATTTTTAACTTTTAGTTTTCTCAGTTAAAAAAATTCATTACTATATTCTTAAGAACCCGTCAAATCATTTAGTACTTTTATAATTATTATCAAATATTTTTAACTTTTAAAGATTAATACTTATAATTTTACCTATAAAATTTTCAATTACTATCTTTAAAAAAACATGGTAAACGTATTTTATATAACATTTTTCATTTATAAAAAAGAAAAAAAGGAATTGGATGTGCCATAAGGTTTTAAATCAAATCTCCATTTCCCCGTTGAATATTTTCTTCCATTTTTGTATTATATTTTGTTCAAAGCACTTATAGGAATAATTTTTGAAAATAATGACTCTGCAATTACAAAGTCGAATACTTATCATTCTAAATATAAAATTTTACTTTAAATATTCCTTTTTTTTCTTTTTAAAGAATTAATATTAAAAATATCTTACTTAAAATTGATTACGCCTTTGAGTTCTATCCCTATCTTATTGACATTTTTTCTTATAAATACCAACTTCAACATTAAAGTAATAAACAAAAAAAACAATCGAGAGTCAGTATTATAGAGTAATGCTAAACCAAATGTCCAACTTTTTCTTTTTCTTTGCGCTCTTGGTTATAGTTTTTGCAGGTAATAATACTCTCTAACAATTCTCATCGCTGTTGTTAAATTATAAATCTTACTAATTTTTTCTTCATTTTTTTCCAAACACAGTTCAATTTATTCAAATAGATGGTGAATGCACAAAAGTTTTGAGTAAGTGTGAGACTTCGGATTGTAATGATACGTGTAATTCATATGCAGAAGGTGTTCGTGTTTTAAATGCATCGTGTTCATCCTTAAACTTATGCACCTGTACTTTCGATCGGCCACCACCAGAAGGACCAACACCTCCTTGCGATGTTGTGTTGGGAGTTTGCACTGATTCCTGTAACAATGAATGTTGCAACAACAAATGTAAAAGTAGTTTTCCTAACACGGGTAGTGGGGCATGTATATTAGCCTTTGATAGGGATCTTTGCATGTGTACTTATAACCGTTGAATTTCAACTTAATTGAAATAAATCAAATAAAATATTGTTTCTTTTTTTTGTTATAAAGTATTTTTGTATTTAATTAGTCATTCAAGAGCATTGAATAGTCATAAGATCATTTATTGGATTAATATCATTTTTGCTTCATGTAAAATAATTGGATTGATATCAATGTAATAGCCTTTTTGCTTCATGTAATAGCATCAATGTAATAGCCTTTTTGCTTCATGTAATAGCATTTTATTTTGGGGATTTTTAGGTTTTTGTTGGAGAAGCTTTTGTTGGAGATAACGAAGGTCTTAAAAATACTTAATTAATGAGATGACATTCAATGATGTATTGGAATGAAATACTTTAAAATAGAAATAAATAACGAGTTTATTTTGAAGTGATAATTATTTAGATTCAACTCTAAGATACAATTCAGATATGCTCCAGACACGGGTGTCATTCTGATACTCATTCAGACTCAACTTCCAGATACAGTTCAGATACGTTCCAAACACGGATGCTATTCTGATACTCATTCAGATTCAACTCTCAAATGCAGTTCAGATATGCTCCAGACACGGATGACATCCTGATACTCTTTCCGATTCAACTTCCAGATACAGTTCAGATACGCTCCAGACACGGGTGTCATTCTGATACTTATTCAGATTCAACTCTCAGATACAATTCAGATATGCTCCAGACACGGGTGCCATTCTGATACTCATTCAGACTCAACTTCCAGATACAACTCAGATACGCTCCAGACACGGACGCTATTCTGACACTCATTCAGATTATCTTTCAGATACAGTCCAACAATCATTTTTGGATGGCATCTGCAAACCTATCTCCGACAACTTATCATATTCTCTCCAAATGGAATCTTTAATCCCATTCCCTCTACCATCGATCATCACATCACCGAGTGCAAATTTCTGGGTACTCTAGTGTCCAATCATCTTCCACCTTCGAGTCACGAATGGCAAAACTCGCCAATCTAACTCTTCAGGCTTAAGAAGATTTAAGAGAGGCAACGGTTGTACCCCAAAATTTTCCCTCTCATTTATCAAGAATTTGTTCACAAGATCTCCTTTGGCTCAGGACTGCACTAGGGTTGATCAGCTCAAGACATCTCCTTAAGCACTGATGACCAAAATTAGGATTTGAGATTGCACAAGTATATTTGAACTTCCAATGCCCCATATGACTTTCCTGGATCATTATGGACCCTCAAGTTCACTCATGCCAAGTTTCAAGCTTTGGATCATACTTTTGCTCAGTCAATTGAGCAGTTGACCTAAAAATCAACTATATTGGGGGGAAAGTCAAATGTTGCCAATTCACAGTGAAACCTCATAATTTTTTATCCACGTCAACATTTTAGACACATATGTATCATTTGATAAAGTTTGGACCATAACTCCTCAAGAAATTTGATCAAATCTTCAAAAGAGCAAATTGGTCAAAATTAGGGTTTTAACTGGGAAAAGGCAATTTCTGATTTTTGACCTAGCAAATGATCAATTGATTTAAGGCATGATATCAAGAGTCCAATTGCGTCATTTTTACTTATTGACATGGCTCAAAATATTGCTCAAGTCCAATAGATTGACAGATGAATTTTTAGTCAACTGATCAAAAGTCAAATGTATACTGAAAAGACAAACTTTGACTTTTTGGTCAAAATCAAATGCCAAAGATCACAATTCATCAAAGCATGTAAAAATTTGAAACTTATTCATCAAGAAATCAAAAATTCAAGATTTCATTTTGAAAAGTTAAAATTTCTAAACTTAGAATTTTTTTTTGTGTTGGAAATTTCTTATTTTTTTCATAACTTTGAACAACATTTTCACCATGATGCAAGCCGATTCAAAGGAAACTTTCAACATGAAAGTTGTAGATCTCCATGAAATATACAACTTTGCTTTACACAACTCCTTCCAAAAGTTCTTGGATCTCAAGTTATAATTTTAAGAATACAAGGTCATGAAACAAAACACTTAGTGAAATTTTTGCCCTAATTTGGTCAGGACTTTGACCCAACTTCATGGCACTTTTTCATATAGTTCCAAGGAGAATTTTCAAAAGTGATTCAAAGATGGCTTGTAGAGAACATTGCAATCTTTCCAAAATTTCAAAGAACTCCTTGAGATCATTTTTGAGTAGGGAGAATCGAAGAGATGAAGTTAGGGTTTTATCACTTGAATTACAAGGCATTTTGTGATGAACAAGATTCAAATTCAAAGTTATGCTGCATAACCTCTACTTTGCAGGCCTCAAACTTGTTAGGAACTCCATAATTAATTTCTTTCACAGCTGTTATAGGTCTCATTTCAAGCATTCAATGCAAGGTCATGCTTTATATCCATTTTGGGAAGAAATTGCACATTGCCATTTTGATAAAGTGACTTTTTGCACAAAACTTGTTCTTGAGCCTTGCACATATTCTCTTCTGATCATACATGTCTTATAACTCAAGAGAAACTTGTTAGATACTTACAATCACCCAACCCATTCTTGTACTACACATTGAAACTTGTTTTCCCACTTTTCTTGAAAATCAAGTAACATAGCAAATAGCTTGTAACTTGTACTTCTGACTTTCCAAAGCACTCAAACCTCTTTGCTTATACATACACATGCCATTTACCATAAATCACACGCATACTTGACTACTGAAAACACCAAGAACACAGAATCACCAAAAACACTTCAAAACTTGTCATTTCTGAGTTTTGAATCCAATCTCCAAATTTGCTCGTGCGTTTCTTGGCCTTTTGCTTTCAGAAGCTTCTAAACAACATACACAAACAATCCCAACAACTGCAGTACCACTGTAACACCTCCATCATCATCCACCATTTTGAAAAACAGCACCTTGCACCTTGACTTCTCCAGAACTCCTCAGGTACTTTCAGCTCAAGCTAAGCATTCCATTAGCTTCCTGGGAACTTGAGGAAGCTAACCCAATCATTGGAACTCACTGAAAGCAACTCAAACTCCAAACACGATACCCTCTTGCAATGTAAGTTTTCTGACTTTTAAACTCTTTATACAGGCATCATTAATGGATTATTTATGAATGAAAAATATAGACATCATTGCCCTAAAGCTAACCATGTTCATAGTTTTCATTAATTTTGTTTGAGCTTAGAGAATTTTAAGATTGAAGTTTCTGAAATTTTTAGGTTTCAGATTAGGGCCATTAAAATTCAAGATTATCTTTGATCTTTAAGTTTATTACTTTGCATTTCTGAAATCGTGATGAAATTTGCTACAAGTTTCCTGTTTACAGTTTTCATTTTTGTTGAGATTTGAACAAGATACAAATGCTCTGGTTGGGCGTGAGGTTGAAGATGAAGTTCAGGCCATGGACTTGTTTATCATCATATATTTATTATTTTGATTATATAAACAAATGTATAGCCACCCCAGTGGTAGAAGCGCGCGCCTGTGACTTGAGGGACCTGAGTTCGAGCCCTAGTGGTACCCTTTTGGATTTTTCACATTTTTTTACATTCTGACTTTCTTTTTTGGCAGGCACCTGGGCCTCATCTCCTTGGGCTTATGTTTTTTTTCCACTTCTGACCCCCTGTTGGCTATTTACGCCCTGGCCCATTTTTATTTCTTTTTTCTTATTTTTATTTATTTATTTTCTTAAATATTTTATCTAATATTAAAAAATCATAAAAAATATCAAAATATTAGATTAATATTTTTGATAAAGTTTATTTATTTTTTACATAAAAAATTTATTTTTATTTAATTATACTATATTTATTTTACTAATTGTTTTGTAAATTTAATTGAAAATTAGGGTTTTATTTATTTTCTCTTACACCATTTAAATATTTTATTTTAAAACCAAAAAGACCAAAAAATATTTTATAGTACTATAAATTATTTTTAAGACAAAAAATACGAAAAAAACTTTTCTTATAAACTTAATTTCTTTTAATCAATTAATAGATATGAGTTTTATTTAATTTCTTTTCCTAGTAAATTTAGGTTTTACTTTTAATTAATTATTTTCCCTTTAGTTAATTAGGTTAAAATCAAAACCCCTTTTTCCTAAAAAAATCCAAAAAAACATCCATTATCTTTACATTTACATTCTTGTACATTTATCCATTTTTGTACATTATTTATTTCAATTCTTGTACAAATTCAATATGGTTGTAATAGATAACTAGGTTTATTTTCTTGCAATCCCCATTTATAATTTGTAAACCCCCTCCCACAAGTATTGTAATAGCGTAGTAATTTTAAATTCCGCAATTTATCGTTTTATATACAAATGCTAGTAATTAGAGTTTGCATGGAAAGACTAAAACCAATCAATTAGAAAAACCTAATCAAAGACAAAACCAAGCATGAAAACAATACATTTGCACACAAGCACCCCTAGGATAAATGCACTTGGTTGCCTTATAAAACGACCATATTATGCATGTGAGGTATCTTAGCAAAAACAAGCAAAAATACAAGATCATAGTCCCTTGATGACGCTATCTATGTTGCCTTTCAAATGATCTTAGTCCCTAAATAAAAATGCTAAGATACCTTGCAACATTGCTAATCATGGTTATGCGATGACCCACGCCCGTCCCGTTTACATCTAAAGATAGAGTTATTTACCAAATCAATGGTAAGATAACAATGTCAAAGGAAAAGGAAAATGAACATGAAATACTTTTGAGTAGGTAGAATGCTCCTAATTACTTGCTCCATTTCAAAACAAACCATCCTTGCTATTTTCAAAACAAACACCTACATTTTCAAAACATCTTACAAACTTGAAAACATTTTCAAAAGATCAATAACTTTGTATACATTCTTACGAACGAGAATCATTATAAAAGTTTTCCTAAACAATGGCCTCTTTACAAAATACTTTCAAAAAACCACACAAAGCGCAATTTGAAACAAAAGCAAGTGATTTAGCAAGTAACTAAGAGCCCATGGAAAACCATGGATGGAAAGGGTGATAATACCTTCCCTTTTCATAATCTACCCCCCGAACTCAAGAAATAATCTTAAAGGTCTTTCCTGTGCTTTTTCACCTTCCCTTTTTGATAAAAGAAAAGTCGGTGACGACTCTTACTAACCACAAAATTTGCGATAAAATGTAAAACACCCAAGTCAGTTCTCCTATCGTATCACATCATGACTTTTGATTGGGGCCTGGAGGCCAGCATGTGATGTCTTTCGATTGGGGCCTGGAGGATAACATGTTGTGTCTTTCATTTGGGACCTGGAGGCTAACATGTTGTAATCTTCCTTTTGGCCTCCTTCGGATGGGGGTTGAAAGCAGTGAGGGAGTGCTTTTCGATTGGGCCTGAAAGTCAGCATGGTATGCCTTCTGGATTCCTCTTTCGTTTGACCTGGAGGTTATTATGGAAGCCAAAGGCTTCATTTCCAACTTCATGTTTCCTGTTTCTTTCGTTTGAGTTTGAATAGCAACATGGCCTAAAGCCATGCCAACGTTACCTTAGGGTCAGATTAGTCTTTAAATCATGTTTAAATATACAAAGAGAAAAAACTAAGAAGGTTGTTAACCATGAAACATATTAAAAGGATGGAAACGAAAAGAAGAGAAATAGTATATACATGTTTGAAACGAAAAGGAATTGTATTTACATGTTATGCAAGAAACAGAAAATTTAAGGTTTAGAGCAACTTACCTTGCTGGAGGCTAGAGCGCGTGCTGGACTTTCAAACGGTTGAACTAGATGCTCCTGGATTTGAAGGAAAGAAACAGGTGTGGTGTTCCTTTGACTGGATTCGAAGGTCAGGAGGTGTGAGGGTGGTGTTTGTTATTTCTGGATTCGAAGGAGAAGAACAGGTGTAGTGTTCTTTCTACTGGATTCGAAAGAGGAAAGAAAGTATGGGGATTGTTTCAGATTCGAAAGAGAAAAATAAACAAGTGTTGTGTTTCTTTAGATTCTGGGTTTGTATTTAGTGTTTGAGAATCTTAAGAGTTTAAGATTTTTGAGAACTTGATGATTTTTGAAGATTCTTTCAACACCACGCAAAAATCTGCCAGCGTTCTCTCTTGTTTCCTTTCAGCCCCTCAGCGTCTCCAGCCCCATTTTGATGTGCAAATGAACTCTCTATTAATAGAGAGAAAAATTTGAATGACCAGCTTTGTGAAAGAATAAAATATAGTTTCTTTGAAAGGCCAACATCCACTTGTGTCAACTTTTTATAATCCCAAGATAAAAGTACCAAAATCAATGGTTTAGATGGGTGGCTCCTAGTTTATAGGGGGAAACTGTGCATAAGATACAAACACAAGGCTCAAAAACTTTCTAAAAAGGTAGTGATGCCATCAAGAGCAAGTTGGATTGAAGAATAATTTAATATGGAGTGAGGCACAAGTTGAAGGCCTATGTAGCCTTATCTATGAACAACTTGACCCTTTGAATCGAATCCTTCATTTTTCCATAACCTTCGACCAGAATCAACAAAACAACATTCGTTTCCACCATTTGTGTGTCCTTCGAATGGACCAACTGTGTGTTCTTCGAATGTCCCTCTTCAGCTGACTATGCCATTTTGAGTCCTCTTGCTTTTGATCACTTAGGCCCAAACCTTCGACCAGACTCCAAAGTAAGCAAAAACAATTATTCCCCAACTATGGCAAGTCCTTCAAATGGGCCACCAAGTTGTGTGTTATAATGCAGCACTATGGCGCATTGAAGGGTTTGCAGATGGATTCGAAGGTGATATGAAGGCGCATTCTAAGCAAACATGAAGATGAAATCAAAATTCAAAGGAAGGTAGCCATTCATCCAATCGAAAACTTCTGAATCCAAGACAAACAGGTCAGAGGCCAATGGTGCAATCGAAGCTTGCAGGAAGAAGCCATTGTCCAAATGAAGTTTGCATGCAGGAGCAATTTTTAGTGCATCAAAGCAAACCCGCAGGAGGTTAAATGCCCAAATGAAACTTATGGACCAAAGCTTGATCAAAGAATCCATATGCTCAATCGAAGGATGTAAATCAAAGTTTGCATCATAGGAGGCCCAAATGTTAAATCGAAGCGTGAGGACCAAAGCTCACTCGAAGAAGGAAAATGCTCAATCGAAGGATGTAAATCAAAACATACATCGAAGGAGGCCCAAATGCCCAATCGAAGGATGAATCAAACTTGCTCGAAGGAAACCTAGATGCCCAATCGAAACTAGTATGAATCGAATCAAGATTGTTTTTCTTCAATTTTGTCAAGAAAAATCAATTTTTCTGCTTTGTACTTATGCAAATTTGAGCTTTTTGAAAACCCTTGTGATAAAATGTCTTGAGAAAAGAGAGGGAAATTTTTGGGGTACAACAGCTGCCCCTGTTCAATCTTCTTAAACCTGAAGAGCAAGTATGGCATGTTGTTGTTTGTAGCTTGAAGGTAGAAAATGATTAAACATTAGAGTGCCCAGAAATTTGCACTCGAATGAAATAGAACTGATAGTTGATGATGTAGGGAATGGGCTTACAAATTCCATTTAGAAAGATGATGGAGAGTCGTTGGAGATGGGCTTAAAGATGCCATCTAGAGTGATTGTTGGCAGAAATTAGACTAAGTCTAAATTTGACTTCAACTGGAAAAGAATCATAATAAATCTTTGGAGAGATTTATCTGAGCCAGAGAAAGTGTCTAACAGAAATGAATAAGGATAAACCATTGATCGATTTAAACTGAACCAGCAGAGGTCTTAGATATTCTTCAATTTATTATGGGCCTGTGAAGAGATGCTTTAGGAGACATATGAGGGGGAAGCCTGGGTAGGGCTGCTTCAAGATGAATCCATGTGAAGCTTCATCTAGAATTTAAGAGAAGGAACTTGGGTAGGGTTACTTTAGGATGACTTCATGTAAAACTGCATCTAGGAAGGAGAAGGAACCTGGGTAGGGTTGCTTGATGATGAGTCTGTGTTACACTTCACCTGGAATTGTCTGAGAAGGAACCTGGGTAGGGTTGCCTTAGGATGAGTCAGTGTAAAATTGCATCTGGAAATTCAAGAGAAGGAACCCGGGTAGGGTTGCCTCAGGATGAGTCAGTGTAAAACTACATCTGGAAATTCAAGAGAAGGAACCTGGGTAGGGTTGCCTTAGGATGAATCCGTGTAAAACTGCATCTGGAAATTCAAGAGATGGAACCTAGGTAGGGTTGCCTTAGGATGAGTCAGTGTAAAACTGCATCTGGTAGTCATAAGGAACCCGTGTAAGATTGCTTCATGATGAGCCCGTGTGAAGTTGCATCTGGTAGTCATAAGGAACCCGTGTAAGCTTGCTTCATGATGAGCCCGTGTGAAGCTGCATCTGGTAGTGAGAAGGAACCCATGTAAGATTTATTCACGATGAGCCCGTGTTAGATCGCATCAGGATGATAAGAAGGAATCCATGTAAGATTGCTTCGGGATGGTTATGTAGATAGCTTTCCCGACTTCTTACATGTATTAATCCATAGTCGGTTATCCATAAATAGTTCTCCTGGCTTGTTATAGGTGTTAATCTTGAAAATTATCGGTCATTGAGATAGTTGTCCTGGCTTGTTACAGGTATTAATCTCTGACCTGAGAAAGAAAGATAGTTTTCCTGGCTTGTTACATGTATTAATCTTCAATCTCCTTACGTAGATAGTTTTCCTGGCTTGTTGCAGGTATTAACCTACGGTCGATCATCCACAGATAGTTTTCCTGGTAGGTTACAGGTATTAATCTGGAACTTGAAAATAGTCGGTCGTTGAGATAGTTGCCCAGGCTTGTTTCAAGAATTAATCTTTGACCTAATGAGAAATGGTTATGGTATTTTCCAAAGAGGACTTTTGTTGAATGACTTTTCCTGCAAGGAAGAGGGTTAGTTGCATGCAGATGTATGCATGGCTTGATGATGTTATCAAAATAAATGAGATTATGCTGTATGCATTTATCATGTATGTAATATGATGTATGAATGTGAAATATTTGTTGGTATGTATCTTCGTCTCACAAAATAAATCCTTGAAAAATGCTGGTGAGCCTTGGGAAATTAAATCCTAGGCTGCTGATGGGGATGAAGAATGTGTGCATCTTCAAACTTTGTTTAGGATGTTTCCACTAGGGATTCCTGTTCTGTTGTTTGAGGAGAAATTCTGTTGGGGAATATTGGTTTGCTTTAAGAAGACTATATGGAGAGTGTTGATCTCTGCTTGGGGAAATAAAATTCAAGAATTTTGGTTATCCATTACTCTACTGGGGAATTATTCCTGACCGGAGAGAATCGAAAATTAACAATTATCTGGTCAAAATCCAGGCTTGGCAGTAATTTGTTAAGGATAATGAAGTTGACTGTTATCTTGTCGTATTCCAGGCTTCGCAAGGAATTACTGGGGAAGATTAAATTAACTGTTATCTGGTCAGATACCAGGCTTCGCAGAAAATTTTCTTGGGTGAGTGAAGTTAAACTATTATCTGGTCGGATTCCAGGCTTCACAGTAACTTACTGAATTTGATTGTTATCTAGTCAGATTACATGCTTCATAACAAATTCTTGAAAGGATTAAGTTGAACTGATATCTGGTCGGGTCCAGGCTTCACAACAACTTACTGAAGTTAACTGCTATCTGGTCGGTTTCCAGGCTTCACAGTAACTTACTAAATTTGATTGTTATCTGGTCAGATTCCAGGCTTCATGAAAAATTCTTGAAAGGATGAAGCTGAACTGATATTTGGTCGGGTCCAGGCTTCACAACAACTTACTGAAGTTAAATGTTATCTGGTCGGTTTCCAGGCTTCATAATAACTTACTGAATTTGATTGTTATTTGGTCGGATTCCAGGCTTCATAACAAATTCTTGAAAGGATGAAGTCAATTGTTATCTAGTTGAATTCCAGGCTTCACAACAACTTACTAAAGTTAACTGCTATTTGGTCGGTTTCCAGGCTTCGCAGTAACTTACTGAATTTAATGAAGTTGAACTGATATCTGGTCGGGTCCAGGCTTCACAGTAACTTTCTAGGGATTATAGAGCAGTCTACTAGGGAAGAGGAGTTGTAGTCCCTCTATTTGTAGCAATCAGAGGGGAAAACTCAGGCTGGGGAATCTGTAGTTTGTTGGGGAAATAAACCTTGTCACCAGTCTGTTGGGGAGTTGTCTTCTTTTAGCAGAAATCATCGAGGATTCTTGAGATAAACTCAGTTTGGGAGAAGTTTTCAGATATTGAAACCCTGGCTAGGGGTCATCCTATAAACATGATTTTGGGGGAGATTTGTCACTGCCCCTGGTAGCAGGTGTTGTCACACTTCCATAAGATGTTTGTTTGATCGTACATGATTCGCTACTGGAACTCATATCCAATGCCTCAAGTGATTCAGATGGAGACCTGCCTCTGGTATATTCAGCATTTCTTGAGAGATTTCTTGGAATCTTGATTGGACTGCCCCACATGTGTTGGATAGTGATATGTCATGCCCACTTGCTTATAGGAGATCTGTTATTGGAAGCGTCTTCCCACTTGAAGTGATTTTGTTCATTGAGTGGGTTTTTTGTTCACTAGATATTCGTCGGGCGAATTTCTCTGCTGTCAAACAAATAGCCATATGCAAACAGCGATATTCAAATAATGCAAAGTTTATGCTTGTCTTTGAAGTTTTGAAAATGTGTTTTAGCAGATAAAAGAATTTTTGTAAGAAAATTCAACTCAAGATTTAGAGTAAAGCCTTACAGGAGTCAGGATACCTTTTGTAACAATATGCTTTCGGATTAACCCGTGCTTCAATTAGGACTTTTGAAGGGTTGTAGTGTGGCTTGGTTCACGGTTTAAGAAACAAAGGATAAGGCTCAAAGTGTATTTGTACCCGCCCATTCTTCGTGATGTTCTTCAGTCCTAAACTCAGTTAATTGTGCGTTTGAACTTCTATTGAGCCTGGAATGACATTTTGGTGATGGTTCAGACAGGTTAGGTTTGTCAGAAGGCAACCATTTTTGCAACGTTTTTTGTGTTGTTGAGGATTTGTAGTGACCTCTTTTTATTTATTTATTATCCCTGATTTTTCCTGACTGTTCTTGTTTTTGAGATTACAGTCAGCGGGATGCCCCAGTTTTTCTTAAGTCTCCTTCGTAGGTTTTGACTTAGTGGGCTTTTCTTTTAAGAGATAATGACAGCTTATTTGATGGGGAACCAAAACCATATTTTGGTTCAGAAGGAATATTTTTGATGTCATTCGTTGTATTAAGAAGTGAAATTTTGTGACTGAACATGCATTTTAATTAACTGAGAGACTACCTTGCCCTAGGTTTTGATTAAAGGTTTTAATTTGTGTGAAAAAGAAAACTTCTACTTCTTTGGCTCGAAGGGGTTAACTAGGGATTATCCTCCTTATAACTAAAGTGTTTAGGAATGGAAAGAACGCATGTACATCGTCAGCAAGGTCTTTCCAAAAGCATATTGTATGGGATTAAAGCATTATTTTTGTCATCCTCCTTCTAAAGGCTTGTAAATTTTAGCAAGAGTTGAATGTCATAAAGAGAGTAAAAAGCATAGTTTAAATATAGTGAAAACGAATGAATTAATTCAAGACAAACATATGCAATGCATTAATGAAATAGAGTTTGACATTAATAGATAAGTGTTTGAACCATAAAAGAAATTACAACTTGAAATTTTAAATGAACAAAAGCCTCCTTGTCTGAACTTGTCATTTCAGATGGTGTGTGCTTGAGGGACGACAGAAGAATTCAGACTGACCATCTTGTGTGAACTCCAGCACTTCTTTATTGATCAAGTCTTGAATCTTATTTTTCAATGCCCAGCAGCTATCCGTATCATGTCCAAGATTATTGGAATGGTACGCATACCTTGCATCAGGATGATTTCTAGGAGCGGAGGTATTGCGATTCCGAGGAGGATCCCTCAACGTAATCAACTCCAACTTCAACATGTGTTGCAATAATTGAGCCAAGGACATGTTGATGTTAGTAACTTGTCTCTCGGTCTTGTTTTTCATTTGCTGATTTTCCCGTTGACGAGGTCGTGGTTGAGCCTGTGATGTAGAGGTAATTTAGAAAGATCTATTCTCCCTTGAACCGACTTCTTGTTTCATGAGAGGCTGAGTAGTGACTTGATCCCTAACTCTGGATGTTTTCCCCATTTGGTTGCATCCGTCTTGATGAATTTTGTTGATGAGGGTCCTTAGCTCTTCTTGTCCCTGAGCTATGTTTTGGATGAGAGCCATTTGTCCCAACATCTAGATTCTCATTGTTTCTACCTCCACTTGCAATTGTCTTATCTGACTTTCCTTATTACCTTCAGGATTGTCGTTGGTCACATTCTCAATAAATAGTGTTTTCAACTCTTCTTGCCCCATGGACAGGTTCAAGAATATCTCTTCTAGTTGAGAATTTTGAATCAGAACGTCCTTGATAGTCTGTTCTAGGGCCACCTCTATTGAAATAAATAGTAAGCAGATGAGAGACCTGTGTGGGAAAAGCATGTTATGCATGATATGTGGATACAATGTTTTCAAGGATCTCGCGAGATAAACACAAGAAAATGTTAGAAGTTAAATTTTGATCAACAACTTTGATTGAAGAACTTTGTATCAGTGGATGTTCTTCCACGAGAATCAAGCTCACCATGTCACGTGGGTCGTAGTCCTTGACTCAAGTTACCGTGCTTTGGTCTTGACGGCATTTGGTTAGAGGAAAATAAATCCTCTTGCCCCTTGATAGACGTTTGGTTCAACGTGACCCTGCATCATAGGCCCTTGAGGTCCTACAAATCCTCGACAAAAAAGATTACAAAAATGACTGCCTATGCAAAACAAACTGTCAGTATCCGAACCATTACCGGAACATCAAGGACAGTACTTCAGGACCCAACTGGGATTCTGAACATGCAATTAGCTGAGCATAGGACTGAAGGACATCACGAAGAATGGGTGGATACAAATAAATTTTGAGCCTTTATCCTTTGTTTCTTAAACCGTGAACCAGGCCACGTTATACCCTTAAAAGTTCTAGCTGAAGCATGGGTTAGTTTGAGAGCATATTGTTACAAAGGTATCCTGACTTCTGTAGGACTTGTTACGAATCCTGAGTTGATATCACATTCTTGCAAATTTTGTTTTACTACGCAAAACACATTTTCAAAAAAATTTCAAGACAGACATGAGTTTGCATTCTTTAAATGAAATTATTTGCATATGACTAGTTGTTTGACAACAGAGAAATCCTCACAATGGATATTCAATGAATAGAAATCCTCTCAATGGACAAAATCACCTCAGCAGGAAAGAAACTTCCAACAATAGGTCTTCCATAAGCAAGGTGCATGACATGATGTCTAACACAACTGGGGCAGTCTCTCCAAAAGTGTCAAATAACCAGGGGAAGATCTGCATCTGAATCACTTGGGGAATTGCGCATGCACTCCAGCAACGAATCATGTGCCATCAAGAAAACATCTTGACAGTAATATAACATAACACTATGGACGATGCCAACTCCCTACATCCTGAGAACATGGACATAGTCGGAAAAGACCACGCATGAAAAAGACCCGCTAGGTCGACTAGCCTAGGCAAAAATAAGGGCATCCCCACGAACCAAAAAAATTCGGGTAAAAATTAGGGATAAGAACAAAAAAATCTGTATACCCAGTAAGTCGAAAACCTGAAAAGGCGACTTGGGCAAAAAATGGGTATCCCGGTGGACTGAAAATCTGAAAAGATAGTCCAGGCAAAATTTAAGGGTTAAAGCGTACGACCATGTCCCGAAGACTTATCATTCTGATCGGCAGTTACCAAGCACCTCATAAGTTGGGATAACACTCAAGCTAGCCACAAAGCCTCTGCAGGTACTTTCTCCAGCAAGTAAAGGGGCATAAAAGTCCTGATGCAAAGTCATTGTCGTATCCTCAGCATGCGTCCTAGTAACATCTACACTCCCTATAGAGTAGAGACAAATAAATAATTGACATCGACTTCCCCAAATAGGAGTTACTCTCCCCAGCCGGGTCCCTTCAAAAAACTGACATCTATATTCCCCAGCCGAATTTCATAATCGCAAGCGGGTCATAAAGTTTTCTCCCAACAGAGTTTATTTCTCTGAATACAAAAGCTCAATCCCCAACAGAGCTTATTACTTCAGCTACGAAAGTTCATCTTCCAATAGATTTACTTCCCCCGCAGAGTTATTCTCAAACAGAGTCTCTCCCTGGCAGACTACTCGCAAACAGGAGTAAAGCCACGACATAGTCATCTCCGTTCACCATCCCCAGCAGAAGTAGAAGAACCACTTTTTATACGAATGTCAGGAATTCAATTTCCAGTACTCTCCGACATTAGTCAGGGATTTATTTTCCTGAACTCGAATATGGAAAAATAGCATCTCATGTTCATACATCATGACATACGCACACATATTGCATACAGCATAATCTCATTTATTTTGAGAACATCATCATACAATGCATTTGATGCATCACATATAATTAATCATGTACCTTTTCAGGAAAGATGGTTATCATCAACAATTTTCAGCAGGTCCTAGATTAGCTCCTGAAACTAAACAGATTAATTATCTGCACGACCAAATGAGCTCTACACGGGTTTGTCACGAAGCAATCTTACACGAGTTTCTCCTAAATACAGCTTCACACGGGTTTATCCTGAAAAAATATTACACGAGTCCCTTCTCATACATTTCCAAATAAAGTTTCACACGAACTCATCCCAAAGTAACCTTACCCAGGTTCCTCCTGAAGCCATACACGGAATTATCCCAAAACAACCTTACCTAGGTTCGTTCTCAGTTCAGATGCAGTTTTATCCAAACTCCCCACAAAGCAACCTTACCTAGGTTCCTTCTCGGTTAAGATGTAGTTTTACCAAAAGTCCTCACGAAGCAACCTTACCTAGGTTCCTTCTAGGTTCAGATGCAGTTTTACCCAAACTCCTCATGAAGAAACCTTACCTAGGTTCCTTCTCGGTTCAGATGCAGTTTTACCCAAACTCCCCACGAAGTAATCCTACGACCCAGGTTCCTTCCCATAAGCCCTACTATCCAGGCTTTCATCTTTAAGTACCCTACGACCCAGGTTCCTTCCCATAAGCCCTACTATCCAAGCTTTCATTTCGAAGTAACCCTACTACCAAGGTTCCTTACCATAAGCCCTACTATCCAGGCTTTTATTTCGAAGTAACCCTACTATCCAGGTTCCTTCTCATATCCCTACTATCCAGGCTTTCATTTCGAAGTAACCCTACTATCCAGGTTCCTTCTCATAGCCCTACTATCCAGGATTTCAATTCAAAGTAACCCTGCTATCCAGCTTCCTTCTCATATCCCTACTATCCAGGCTTTCATTTCGAAGTAACCCTACTATCCAGGCTCCTTCTCATTTCCCTACTATCCAGGCTTTCATTTCGAAGTAACCCTACTATCCAGGTTCCTTCTTATAGCCCTATTATCCAGGATTTCATTTCGAAGTAACACTACTATCCAGGTTCCTTCTCATAGCCCTACTATCCAGGCTTTCACTTTGAAGTAACCCTACTATCCAGGTTCCTTATCATAGCCCTAATATCTAGGCTTTCATTTCGAAGTGATCCTAGTATCCAGCTTCCTTCTCATAGCCCTACTATCCAGGCTTTCATTTTGAAGTAACCCTACTATCCAGGTTCCTTCTCATAGCTCTACTATCCGGGCTTTCATTTTGAAGTAACACTACTATCCAGGTTCCTTCTTATAGCCCCACTATCCAGGATTTCATTTCGAAGTAACCCTATTACCCAGGTTCCTTCTCATTGCCCTACTATCCAGGATTTCATTTCGAAGTAACCCTAATATCCAGGTTCCTTCTCATAGCCCTACTATCCAGGCTCTCATTTCGAAGTAACCCTACTATCAAGGTTCCTTCTCATAGCCCTACTGTCCAGGCTTTCATTTCGAAGTAACACTACTGTCCAGGTTCCTTCTCATAGACCTATTATTCAGGCTTTCATTTCGAAGTAACCCTACTATCCAGGTTCCTTCTTATAGCCCTACTATCCAAGCTTTTATTTCGAAGTAACCCTACTATCCAGGTTCCTTCTTATAGCCCTACTATCCAGGCTTTCATTTCGAAGTAACCCTACTACACAGGTTCCTTCTCACAACCCTACTATCCTAGTTCCTTCTCTCTTATCCCAGACAACAGTTTACAACACTGTAAGACTTGGACCCGACCAGATATGGTCGATCTCACATTTCCCCAGTTAATCGCAGTACAGCCTGGAACCTAACCAGATATGCAACTTACTCCCCACCTCCTCAATCAGGAGTTAATTCCTCAGTAGACGAGTGGACAACCGAAGCTCCTATACTATATGTTCCAGGATGTAAAGCGACATTCCCCGTTAAAGCCCCTCTCAACGGCAGGTACATGAATTCTCGCAAAGGAATCTCTTATGAAACCGATACCTTTTCTGGATGGCATCTTTAAGCCCATCTCCGACGGTTCCTAGTCGACTTTCAAATGGCATCTATAAGCCCACTCTCGATATCACCAATCAGTGTTACTTCATGCGAGTGCAAATTTCAGGGCACTCTAGTGTTCAATCATCTTCCACCTTCAGATCACGAAAGGCAGAGCAACCAATCTACATCCTCAAGTTTAATAAGATTGAACAGGGGCAGCTGTTGTACCCTAAAATTTTCCCTCTCATTTTACTCAACATATTCTCATTGAGATCCTCAACTTTCTCAAGGATGCCCAAGAGTTGAATAGATAAACTCTCTCCTAAAGCAATGAGCTTCTAACTAGGGTTTCCATTTTCATCAAGATGGGTGAGCTCCAAAGGCCTCATATTCTCTCCATAGTACTAATATGTTCTCAAGACCATCCATGTCAATTTTCATGCCTTGCACAAGAAGTTTTCTCAGTCAACTACTCAGATGTTTGAAAATCAACTGTATTAGGTCAAAAGTCAATTGTGGCCCACATACAGTCAAAATTCAAGATTTTTTTTCAACATCAATATTTTGAAGTGATATCCATCATTTGATCAAGGATCGATCATGATTCCCCAAGGAATGCTCCTAATTCATCAAAACTCAAAAGTTGCTAAATTAGGGTTCCTATAGGAAAAGTCAACCAAACTTTGACCAGGCATAACTTTCTCATACTTTATCAGAAATTTATCATCCAAGGCTCATTTTTAAGAGATTCCAATTACATACAACTCATCTTCATCCCTCAAGTTCAATAAATGCACTCATCAAAAGATATAAATTCGGACATTATAGGTCTTTTTCATAAGTCAACAAAAACACCTTTTGAGTTAAAGCTTCTTACATGAACATGGAAGATCCAATTGAGATGAAACCAAAGAAGTTGCTTAGGGGACATCCTAAGATTTATAAAAACTAAAAGAACACCCTCATAGGGTTAAAATTGAGAGATATATGCATTATCAAAGTTGGCCAATTTTTGAAAAAAATGCATGAAGCAAATATTGACCAAACTTGGATTTTTTCCTAATGGGCCTATATTTTCAAGTTTGAAACTCATTCCTAACATGGTCCACCACCTCTAAGCCTAACCATATATTTTTATACTATTTATGCTATTTATTTTGATATTTTAATCATTAAAATTCAGAATTAAATAAATAAATAATAGAAATAATGTAAATTTTGATGTGAATCCATTTTGGGCAAGTTTTATGTTGGTTTATGTCAATTGATTTCATGCAATAACCCTTCAAATATGTCCAGGTTCATGCACATGTGAAAATGGCATAAAATCATCAAATATGACATTTTTTCAAATTTTGATCATGGTCTTAAAATAAAACATTATGAGGGAGATTCTTTACATGCTTCCTTGTCTCCTCATTCTACTCTATAAATATAGAGCCATACAATCTTGAAATACACGAAATTCCTCTCTAAAAAGCTCTCAAAAAGCTCTTCAAAAAGCTCTCCAAAAGCTCTTCAAAAAGCTCTCCAGAAATCAAAGAATTGGTGTAAGTTATATCTCGAGGTTCCGGTCTCTCTAGATTGACATCAAGCCTCAAACCATCCTCTTCGAATCTCTAATTTTAATAACATTTCATGGCATGCTAATGTTTGTTTGAGTTTATATAGAACAATTATGGATGGTTGAATCAGAGGTTCCACGCAAGAATACGAAAACACCATGGTTAGGGCATGAAGCTTTCGAAGATTCAGGCCTAGGGATTTTGATGATTGCACCCCCTGTTTACTTTCGCTACTAGGCCAATCTTTATTTTCTTGTTTTATTCATTTAATTTATTTATTTTAATCCTTTTTTTTATTTTAATCAATAAAAAATATAAAAATCACATAAAAATAGATTTAGGATTTTTCTTAATTAAATTTTAATTTTGGTAAATTAATTAACTAACCACATTAACTTTTTTTTAGATTAAAATTAATAGAACTTAAGTTTAATTTCATTTTAATTCATTTTCCTTTTCGTAACAAAAATACCAAAAAAACATAGAATTAATTTCTTTTATTTAAATTTCATTTTTCTTTAATAATTAACTTTTATTTTAAATATAGATCTAGATCAATTATTTTTTAACTTAAACCATTTTCATAAATTAAAACAAAAAACAACAAAAAGATTTTTTATATCTTAGGATTTTTAGACGTCTTTTCAAATTTGCGTGTTATTATTCTTTCACACTTCCTTTTATTATTGTAATTGTATATTGGGATGTAATAGATGATTAGTAGGACCTTTACCGCTTTTATTTATTTTTTCCCCAGTTTTGGATATGTACATAATCCCCCTCCCCGAAGCCTTGTAATAGCTAGGTTTTATATCTCAGCACTTTTAAATTACTGCAATTATTAACTGCTAGATGTATGACTAATAGGATTGTATGGCAAGAATAATCAAACATTAGCAAACTTAACAGAAGACTAAAATAATTGAACATAACACACCTTGCACATATGCACCCTTAGGGTATACCTCACTTGGTTGCCTCGGAAAATAATGGTCATGTCCCTCGAACGTACGGATGTCTTAGCAAAGACCCTTAATTCTAAAGTCATCATAAATATCATGGTCCCTAACATCCCTCGAGTTTCCTAAAAGAAATGATCTTGTCCCTCGATGTTGCCTATATGATGACAGTTCCTTCGAATGCTAAGATATCTTTACATGTTGCCTTCGATGACCATAGCGTCCCTTTTGATAGTCCCTCAACATCCAACAATAGGGCTACCTACTCACTAATAGTAGGATAGCATTGTCTAAAGGAAACGAGAACGAACAATATTTTTTCGAGTAGGTAGAATCTCTTAAGTACATGCTCAAAATAATAAAACTTTTTCACAAACACTTTTTAAAATAGTTTTCAAAAATAACTTCGTCACACTCTTGAGGACAGATAAAAGGGTTATCACGAAGTTAAACAAAAAAATTTCAAAACACAGACAAGAAATTTCAAAATGAGCAAGTACCTAAGAGCCCGTGGAAAACCACGGATAGAAAGGGTTCTAACACCTTCCCTTTCTATAATCTACATGTACTCAGAAACATCTCGAAAAAGGTTTTTTCTGTTCGTTTTCCTTATCCTTAGTTGGATGAAATAAAAGTCAGTGGCGAATCTTGCTTACCGCAACATTTGCGAACAAAAAATGCAAACCAGTATAACAATCGGTTCTGCCACCATATTACAAAACTGGCGACTCTGCTGGGGAATCTTGTAAAGTGGGGTTTACCTTAGGATCTAGTTTCATTTTAAATTGCTTTCTTTGCTTGCTTTGATTGCTTTACTTTTAAAGGTTTGTTGGGGTATTCTTGTATAGATCCTATACCCGGATCTAGGGACACTTTTTAGGTAAACATCAATAGATCATGGAGACTGTACGGTGTAGACCGATATGGTTTAAGCGATGGCTTTGTTGGTGAGACACTTTGGTTGGTATTGGTATCCTTCATGCTGAAACCAGGAGAATACGGGGCCACCGCATGGTGTCGTGAAGCACTAACGGACCTTAGAACCTTAGTTAAACAAACTTGTCCATTAGAAAGTAGTGAGATAGTTGGCCTCGGTATAAAGCTGAGGATTTGTTGATACTCGATGCTACACTCATTGAGATCATAATTTCGGGATATTTCAGCGACAAGAAAAGATTGCCTGAGCTGAAACAACGCCCGATAAAGGATGATCAGTGTATTGAGAATCCTTAGAACCCGATTACTTTTCTAAGACAGGTTTGAAACCAACTAAACTTCAAGAGGGTACTTACCTTTAACCTCATGCAAGCCTTTGAACCTAAGGTCTATTGTGTGCTTTGCTTGTGTGTGATTTACTATGTTTGAAAATAACATCATGTATCATAACATCGCATCGATTCTCATTACGCTAACCATTTCAAGGACCAAGGGAATTTATCTTTGTTCTATTTTGTAGATCATGACTTCCGCTCGTAGAAACACTATCTGCATCAGCTTTGTGAGAATACCTCCCCAACTCAAGGAACTAGTATCAAGGGTTCCTGAGACTTCTTCGTTCACTAAGAGACATGGTCGACTTCTCAACCTGGTTACTTAGAACTTTCATGAAAATATGATGTCTGTACTCTTTCAGTTCTTTGATCCCAAGCACCACTGCTTCACCTTCCCAGACTATTAGTTGGTGCCTACCATGGAAGAATTCTCTCAGTTATTGAATCTACCCATTCTTGACCAGGTGCCTTTCACAAGTTTAGAAGAGGTTCCTAAGCCAGAGGTCATTGCCTCAGCTTTACATCTGAAATGGGCCGACGTGGTATCCAATTGGGAAATAAGAAGCGGATTCAAGGGTTTTCTAGCCAAGTTCCTAATAGATAAAGCCCAACTATTTTGGGATGATTTGGACTTTCAGGCTTTTGAGGAGGTCTTGGCCCTTCTAATATATGGGTTAGTACTGTTCCCTAATCCTGACTTACTCATAGATGTGAATTCTATCAAGATCTTCCTCTCTCACAACCCTGTGCCTACCTTGCTCGGAGATATCTTGCATGCTCTCCATACTCGTACCTTGAAGAGAAGAGGGGTTCTTATGTGCTGCATGCCATTACTGTCGAGGTGGTTTATTTCTCACCTCCCTAAGTCAGTGCTGAAGAATGAAGAAGGTTTGGGTTGGTCGCAAAGGATAATGTCACTTTCTCACGCAGATATTCTCTAGTATTCTCGATCTATTTGAGATATTTCTGTTATTGACCGATGCGGGGAGTTACCTAATGTCCCACTACTTTGCATTAGGGGAGGCATAACTTACAATCCTTGTTTGGATCTGTGATAATTTGGTTACGCTCGAAGGGATGATCCTCATGAGATACTTATCCAGGGCATTGTGTTTAGATATGAGGATGATGTTCAAGGGTATCTCCAGAGGTTCATATGAGCTTAGGGCATGGTAAACAAATCTGACGCCAAGACTTTGGGGCCGAAGAATTCCATTCCTATGGAACCTTATCTCCAATGGGTACGAGCTCGCGCTCAGAAACTTATGATGCCCTACATAGTCGTCTTACCAGTGATTGTGGAGTCCATTACTGAAGGGGATATTCCCTACACGGTTCTTCATCCTGATATGCCCACCGATCTCGAAGAACTACAGAGGTCCTAGATTTAGTTGAAGAAGGAGCGTGATACTTATAGGGACCAGTTCTATGCCCAGGAGAAAAAAGTTTTAGAGCTCACAAAGCAACTTCATGAGGAATGAAGCCTTAATATCTATCTCGGCACGAAGAGGAAGCATACATGGGAAACTTGATTTCTTTTAGTTTTTAGAATCTTCAATTGTAACGCCTAAACGACAATTGTATTTTGAATTATAATAATAAAATGTTTGTTTCATTTTGGTTCGCAAATTTAAATTTCCCAAAGTCCTTGAAATCATTGCATACGCATCACATCCATATCATTGCATAAACAGGTACTATTACAGGTTTCTCATCTTCTTCGCTATTTATTTCAGCAAAAAATGTCTTCTGAACAAAGCATCAAAGATCTTCAGGCACAAAATGCCCAATTTCAACAGATGTTCATAACTCTGGCAAAATGGCAGGAGGATCTGAAGGCCCTTATCCTGAAAGAAAAGAAGAAGAAGAAGACATTCGGTGTCCTAAATCTGGGCAGAAGATTTAAGGGAACGTTGAAGCAAACTGTTGATCTGACCTCTTCATCCAAAGAAGGGGAGAACCAAGAGGGCGATACAAGGGGGGAAACCCTAGTCTGAGAGTTTCCGAGGATGAATCTGACTACAATGATGAACAGTATCCCCCAACTGAGGATAGGTACAAACATTTAGAGGATCGTCTGAGCGTGATGGAGATCCAAAGAATACCATGGCTGGATTTCGAAGAGCTGGGTTTAATATTTGGGGTAGTCATCCCACAGAAGTTCAAGGCTCCGATATTTGCGAAGTATGATGGGGTGTCTTGTCCTAAGCTTCATCTCCGTTCCTATGTGAGGAATATTCAGCCTCACACTGCTGATAGGAACTTGTGGGTCCATTTCTTTCAGGACAGCCTGTCCGAGACTAAACTTGAGTTGTTCTATCAACTGGGTGGAACCAATCTCCGCAACTGGGAAGATCTGGCTGCTGCTTTTTACAAGCAGTATCAATATAACACTGACATTGCCCTTACCCGTACTCAACTCCAGAGTATGTCCATGGGTGCAAGCAATGGTTGCAAGGACTATATGCAGAAGTGGAGATATCTGGCAGGGAGAGTCTAACCCCCTTTGTCTGATAGGGAGTTGGTGGATATGTTCCTTGGTACGCTGTCTGGTCCATTCTTCAATCACTTGATTGGTAGATCCTCAGCTGGTTTCACCGAGCTGATATTTACTGGAGAAAGAGTAGAAGCTGGGATCCGGAGTGGCAAGATCCAGAAAAATACCTCTTCGATTACAGAGAAGAAGTCATTTGATGGCAAGAGGGAAGCCAATGTTGTGCACGTCCAGAAGGGGCGTAGCAAGGCAGACTACCACCAATCTGTGGGGGCAGTGTTGATCTCTAATTCGCCAAGCACACAACGACCATAACAATGAAACAATCAACCAAGGGTGGAAAGACCTCAAAGGCAGTTCACCCAAATCAACATGCCATTGTCACAAGCATTGCAATACATGTTGAAGATGAATCTGATTACGATGATAAACCCTCATCCGAACCCTAAGAATTCTTCTCCTAACCACAACCCAGATGAAAGTTGTGCTTATCATTCTGGTAGCCCCGGGCACGATACTAACAATTGTTGGATGCTGAAATACAAGATTCAGAATATGATTGATGCCAAGGAGATCGAGTTTGTCCCTCTCGAGACTCCCAACGTGATCACTGCTCCCTTGCCAAAACATGGCTAGGATTGAAAGCATTTTTGTTCATTTGAATTCTCAAGTTGTATTTTCTTTTCTTATTTGAACAATTATTGTCACGTCAAACTTTATTATTTCATTAATGGATTACACATGTTTGTCTTGAATTAATTTGTTTTCATTATGCTTAAACTTTTTTATACTTCCTTTTCGTGATATTCAACTCTCGACTAAAAACTCTAAGCCTTAGAGGGAGGATGACAAAAATTATACCATAATCTCTACAGTATGCTTTTGAACATACCTTGCTGACGATGTACAGGTGTTGTTTTAAATCCTAAATAGTGGAGTTATAAGGAAGATAATCCCTAGTCAACCCCTTTGAGCCAAAGAAGTAGGAGTTTTTCTTTCGCACAAGTTAAAACCCTTAATCACAACCTGGGGCATGGTAGTTTTCTCGGTTAATTCAGGTCCACATTCAAATGCAATATGTTGCTTCATACACAACGAATGGCATTGAATATGTCCTTCCAAAACAAAAGAAGGTGATGGTTCCGCATGATTGTCAAGACAGGAAGTCATTATCTCTCGAAATAAAAGCCCATTAAGTCAAAACCTATGAAGGGGACTTAAGAAAAAAAACTGGGGCATCCCGCTGACTGTAATCACAAAAAGAAACAGTTCAGGAAAAAGACAGGGATAATAAAATAAAAAAGAAAGAGGTCCTACAAATCCTCGACAAAAAAGATTACAAAAAGACTGCCTATGCAAAACAAACTTTCAGTATCCGAACCATTACCGGAACAACAAGGACATTACTTTAGGACCCAACTGGGATTCTAAATGCGCAATTAGTTGAGCATAGGACTGAAGGACATCACGAAGAACGGGTGGGTACAAATAAATTTTGAGCCTTTATCATTTGTTTCTTAAACCGTGAACCAGGCCACGTTATAACCCTTAAAAGTACTAGTTGAAGCATGGGTTAGTTTGAGAGCGTACTGTTACAAAGGTATCCTGACTCCTGTAGGACTTGTTACGAATCCTGAGTTGATATCACATTCTTGCAAATTTTGTTTTACTACGTTAAACACATTTTCAAAAAAATTTCAAGACAGGCATGAGTTTGCATTCTTTAAATGACATTGTTTGCATATGACTAGTTGTTTGACATCGGAGAAATCCACACAATGGATATTCAATGAACAAACATCCTCTCAATGGACAAAATCACCTCAGCAGGAAATACACTTCTAACAACAGGTCTTCCATAAGCAAGGAGCATGACATGATGTCTAACATAGTTGGGGCAGTCTCTCCAAAAGTGTCAAATAACCAGGGGAAGATCTCCATCTGAATCACTTGGGGCATTATGCACGCACTCCAGTAATGAATCACGTGTCATCAAGAAAACATCTTGACAGTACTACAACACAACACTATGGACGGTGACAACTCCATACATCCTAAGAACATGGACATAGTCGGAAAAGACCACGCATGAAAAAGACCCGCTAGGTCGACTGGCCTAGGAAAAAATAAGGGCATCCCGGTGAACCAAAAAAGTTCAGGCAAAAATTAGGGATAAAAACAAAAAAACCTGTATACCCGGCAATTCGAAAACCTGAAAAGGCGGCTTGGGCAAAAAACCGTATCCCGATGGACAGAAAATCTGAAAAGACAGTCCAGGCAAAAGTTAGGGATTAAAGCGTACGACCATGTCCCAAAGACTTATCATTCTGATCGGCAGTTACCAAGCACCTCATAAGTTGGGATAACACTCAAGCTATCCACAAAGCCTTTGCAGGTACTTTCTCTAACAAGTAAAGGGGAAGAAAAGTCTTGATACGAAGTCATTGTCGTATCCTCAGCATGCGTCCCAGTGACATCTACACTCCCCACAGAGTAGAGACAACTAAAGCTTTGACATCGGCTTCCTCAAACAGGAGTTACTCTCCCAAGCCGGGTCCCTTCAGAAAACTGACATCTATATTCCCCATCCGAATTTCATAATCACAAGCGGGTCATAAAGTTTTCTCCCAAGCAGAGTTTATTTCTCTGAATACAGAAGCTCAATCCCCAACAAAGCTTATTACTTCAGCTATGGAAGTTCATCTTTCAACAGAGTTATTTCCCCGCAGAGTTATTCTCAAACAGAGTCTCTCCCCGACAGACTATTCGCAAACAGGAGTAAATCCATGACATAATTATCTTTGTTCACCATCCCCAACAGAAGTAGAAGAACCACTTTTTCAACGACAATCAGGAATTCAATTTCCAGTACTCTCCGACAGTAGTAAGGGATTTATTTTCATGAACTTGAATATGGCACAATAGCATCTCACGTTCATACATCATGACATACGCATACATATTGCATACATCATAATCTCATTTATTTTGAGAACATCATCATACAATGCATTTCATGCATCACATATAATTAATCATGTACCTTTTCAGGAATGATGGTTATCATCAACAATTTCCAGCAGGTCCTAGATTAGCTCCTGAAACTAAAAAGAGTAATTATCTGCGCAATCAGATGCAACTCTATAGGGGTTTGTCACGAAGCAATCTTACACGGGTTTCTCCTAAATAGAACATCACACGAGTTTATCCTGAAAAAATATTACACGAGTCCCTTCTCATACATTTCCAAATAAAGTTTCACACGAACTCATTCGGAAGTAACCTTACCCAGGTTCCTCCTGATGCCCTACATGGACTTATCCCGAAGCAACCTTACCTAGGTTCCTTCTCGATTCATATGAAGTTTTACCCAAACTCCCCACGAAGCAACCTTACCTAGGTTCCTTCTCGGTTCAGATGTAGTTTTACCCAAACTCCTCAAGAAGAAACCTTACCTAGGTTCCATCTCGATTCAGATGCAGTTTTACCCAAACTCCCCATGAAGCAACCTTACCTAGTTTCCTTCTCAGTTCAGATGCAGTTTTACCCAAACTCCTCACGAAGCAACCTTACCTAGGTTCCTTCTCGGTTCAGATGTAGTTTTACCCGAACTCCCCACGAAGTAACCCTACGACCCATGTTCCTTCCCATAATCCCTACTATCCAGGCTTTTATCTTGAAGTAACCCTACGACCCAGGTTCCTTCCCGTAAGCCCTATTATCTAGGCTTTCATTTCGAAGTAACCCTACTATCCAGGTTCCTTATCATAGCCCTACTATCCAGGCTTTCATTTCGAAGTAACCCTACTATCTAAGTTCCTTCTCATAGCCCTACTATCCAGGAGTTCAATCCAAAGTAATCCTACTATCCAGGTTCCTTCTCATAGCCCTACTATCTAGGCTTTCATTTTGAAGTAACCCTGCTATCCAGGTTCCTTCTCATAGCCCTACTATCTAGGCTTTCATTTTGAAGTAACCCTATTATTCAGGTTCCTTCTCATAGCCCTACTATCCAGAGTTTCATTTCGAAGTAACCCTACTATCCAGGTTCCTTCTCATAGCCTTATTATCCAGGCTTTCATTTTGAAGTAACCCTACTATCCAGGTTCCTTCTTATAGCCCTACTATCCAGGCTTTCATTTCGAAGTAACCCTACCTTGATCGGTGGAAATAAAACTGACTGTTTTTTAGCTGGTTTCGCGAAATGTCGCGGTAAGCATGAGTCGCCACCTTCTTTTATGTTCTCCAACATGGAAAGGACAAAAGCACAGCAAAATTCCTTCTTTGAGAATGTTTCTCGGTTCGGGAGGTAGATTTATAGAAAGGGAAGGTATTAGCACCCTTTCTATCCATGGTTATCCATGGGCTCTTAGGTACTTGCTCTTATGTTTTCAAAAATGTTTGCTTTTCAAGTGTGTGTGGGTTTTGAAAAAGTTCGTTTGAAAACTTCTAGGTAACTCTTGTATCAGTCCTCAAGAGTGTATGAAGTATTGTTTGAAAACTTTTAGAAAGTGTGAGTGCGAAAAGTATTTTGTTTGTTTTTGAAAGGAGCAAGTACCCATGAGTCATCTACCTACCCTAAGGAATTAAGTTATGTAAGAGTCCTTTAGATAGTGCTATCCCACCATTGAGAGGTAGGTAGCACCATCGTTGGAGGTGTTCAGGTCAATTCGATTATCGGGACTGTGTGGTCACCGAAGCAATAGTAGGACACCTTAGAAGTAACCCTAATGTCCTAGATACTTTTATCCGAGGCAACCGTTTCGAGGCAACTAGATCTTTTGGACAAAGGGCGACCTCTAAGACGTCCTATACTTGATGACCACGTTTCGAAGGCAACGAGTGAAGCGTACTGTTTCGAGGTGACTGGATCTTTAGACAAAGGGTGACCTCTAAGACGTCCTATACTTGATAACCACGTCTCGAAGGCAACGAGTGAGGCGTACCCTAGAAGTGGTGTGTGCATTGTGTGTTGTATTCAATTAATGTTTGTCTTGGTAATTAGTGAGCTACGAGTTGTTTTTATTTACATACATTCTTTCATGCATTTAACAGTTAGGGGGTGCGGAAAGTAAATTGAGGAAACATAAATCCTACGCTATTACAAGGCGCGGGTCTATACATCGCCAAAAATACAAAGACCTGTTTTGGTAAATAAGTACGAGAAATTAAAATAAAGCAGTAAACCTAATTACTATTACATTCTGGAAACAGTTACAAAAATATAATAAAAAGGAATTAAAGCGCGAAAAGAAATTAAATCGGGAACGTCCTAATGGTTTTGACCCTTTTTTGAATAAGAATTAAGTTATCTTTTTTTTTTGTAATTAAATGAAAATTAGGCCTAATTACTAATTAATTAATTTAATTAAAAGAAAAATATTTTTGTATTTTTATGTTTTTAATGAAAATAAAAATAAAAAGGAATTAAAAATGTCAAAAGAAAAGTCTAAGTCTAAATTGTTTTTATTTATTGTAAAAAGGTTAAAATTAAACTAATTAACTAATTAATTTGTTAGTATTTTATTTACAAAAATAAAAGAGTGAGATTAATAATAAATGAAATATTTACATTTTTTGGTTTTTGAATTTTTATTATGAAAAGTGTTAATTAATTGATTAATTAAATAATTACTAAAGAAAATAAAAAGAAAAGGAAAATAGAAAAAGAAATAGAAACCAATGGGGGTGTTGACCCAAGAATGGAGGTGAAATCTGGAATTGTGAGGGTGCATTCAGAGGGTGTCCAATTCTCAGCATCGATGGAGAGGTTGCCGGTGGCTGTTGAGAAGGCTGTTGTATGGTCGCGGTGCTGCTGTGAGTGACTCGGTCTCTCGAGGAGTTTTTTTCTTCTTTCCTATTCTTTCTGCAAAATGAAACAGCAATTCTTGTGAATTTTTGAATTTTGCGGCGGATCTGATTTGCTCCCGTCTTCCATATTTCCTGGAAAAAAAACTTCGTACAAATTGTTAAATGAATCTATGTAATGTGTTATTAAAAGGGTAATGATTTTCAAGAAAAGATACAAGTTGCATATGTCAAGGTTTGAAGGTTAAATTGAAGGGATATGTGTAATGAATGAGAATATACAGTGAATAGAAACTGTGGTGAAAATTCAGCCTTTTCTATGTACAAGACTATTGGAGAAATTGGTGAAAAAGGGTAAATCAAAAATTTAGAAATCGGAAAAAGATGTATTAGAATGTGGATTTGTGATCGAATTTCTTTTGAATTTTTTGGAATTGGTTTGGCCGTTTGAGAGATGCTTGAATTGCACTGGAAGGTTGAAAACAGTTTTCACTTTTTTGCTTGGATTTTTGAATTTGGTTCTTGCTGCCTCTGAGTTCTCTAGGTTGTGAATCTGTAAGGAATGCTTGCACATGTGTTATGTAATGAATATCAATCAGAATTATGGTCATTGAAGCCTTGCATTGAAGTTCTTGATTTTGCCATAAACTCCATTGAAACAACTTTCCATTCTTGTGAAAATTTGAATTTTTGTGCCCATAATAGGCCTTGCACGAATTTGGAAGGTATTTCAAAGTGTATCAAACCTATTCAACACAAAATATATCCCTCCATTAATTTCTTTGATTTTTATTTGAATTTTAAAGATTTAAAATGAATTAAATCAAATAAAATTAAATAAAAATGAAAAAAATTAATTTTAAATCTTGAAATAAATTGTGGGACACGTGGGAAGCATGGCCAAGCTGAATCAAGTGGAAAAAGTGGGCCCCTTTAGTCAAAAATGAAATTTCAAGGATAATTGACTTTGGCCATTTCACAAAAATTTCCCAATTTCTCCAATGCATATCTTGCTCAATTTTGAAGCTATGAACATGTTCTTGGACATTTTGGAAAGGTCTTGAAGTCCTCTAACCAATGACTTTGGTCCCATGTCATTTCGATTTACCAATCTCAAGTTATGGTCTTTGACTTAAAGTGCCTTTTTGTTGACTTTTGAAAATGACCTATAATGTTGAAATTGATAACTTTTTGTGAGAGCATTTCTTGGACTTGGAATGTGAAGATGAATTGTAGGAAATGTCCTCCCATTCAAGACGAGCATTGGATGGGATTTTTCTGATGAACCATGAAAAAGTTATGTCTTGGTCAAGTTACAATTGACTTTTCAGCTGTCCAAAAATAGAAACTTTTGCATCTTGAGACTTTTTGAGCCAGGCTTGTGGAATCATGATCAAGAATTGATCAAATGATGATTGTGGCTTCAAAATGAGATGTTGACCAAAAAATTTGACTTTTGACTGCCAAATGACCATTTTGCCCCTACAGTTGACTGTTGAGCAAATGGGACTTTTGACTGTGCAACTTGACCTTTGTGAGCCTTGAAACTTGACATGTAGGTGCTTGACAATGTATATGAGAATATGGGACTTGATTGAGCCCTTGAAAACCTCAGCTTCCTTGCAAGAACCAAAACCCTAATTTTGCCTGCCTTTTGAGGATGGTTGACTATGTAGCCCTTGAATAGATTTTGAGCCATTTGGGGTGATGCTTGTCAAATCTTGAAGAATATGGGAGGGAAAATTTTGGGGTACAACAGTTGCCCCTGTTCAATCTTCTTAGACCTGAGGATGTAGATTGGCTTGTGTGCCTTTCGTGATCCGAGGCTGGAAGATGATTGAACACTAGAGTGCCAAGAAATTTGCACTCACATAGTAGAGTATCAGCAGTGTGATAGCAGGAATGGGCTTACAGATGCCATTCGGAGAGATGGTGGATAGGAGGATGGGCTTATAGATGCCATCTGGAGATGTGACAGAACCTTGTCGGGAATGGGCTTATAGATGCCATTTGGAGACTGTTGGTATGTGGATGGGCTTATAGATGCCATCGGGAAGTTGTCGATCGCGTAAGAGATTCCTTAGCGAGAACTTGCGTACCTGAGAAATAAAAATAATTACCTGGCCTGTTACCGGTGTTGATCTTCGAACTCTTCAGACATGCCCTGGCTGGATACAGGAATCGAATCCGGAAAATAGTCGTCAACAGATACTCCCTGGCTGGATACAGGAATCGGATCTTCAATCTCTTCAGACGTTCCCTGGCAGGATACAGGAATCGAGTCTGGAATATAGTCGTCAACAGATACACCCTGGCAAGATACATGAATCGGATCTTCAAACTCTTCAAACGTGCCCTGGCAGGATACAGGAATCGAGTCTGGAATATAGTCGTCAACAGATACACCCTGGCAAGATACAGGAATCGGATCTTCGAACTCTTCAGACGTGCCCTGGCAGGATACAGGAATCGAGTCTGGAATTAGTCGTCAACAGATACACCCTGGCAAGATACAGGAATCGGATCTGGAAAATAGTCGTCAACAGATACACCCTGGCAAGATACAGGAATCAGATCTTCAAACTCTTCAAACGTGCCCTGGCAGGATACAGGAATCGAGTCTGGAATATAGTCGTCAACAGATACACCCTGGCAGGATACAGGAATCGGATCTTCAAACTCTTCAGACGTGCCCTGGCAGGATACAGGAATCGAGTCTGGAATTAGTCGTCAACAGATACACCCTGGCAAGATACAGGAATCAGATCTTCAAACTCTTCAAACGTGCCCTGGCAGGATACAGGAATCGAGTCTGGAATATAGTCGTCAACAGATACACCCTGGCAGGATACATGAATCGGATCTTCAAACTCTTCAGACGTGCCCTGGCAGGATACAGGAATCGAGTCTGGAATTAGTCGTCAACAGATACACCCTGGCAAGATACAGGAATCGGATCTTCAAACTCTTCAGACATGCCCTGGCAGGATACAGGAATCGAGTCTGGAATTAGTCGTCAACAGATACACTCTGGCAGGATACAGGAATCGGATCTTCAAACTCTTCAGACGTGCCTGTTTACAGTGATTTCTGGTAAACAACCGCTAGTCCTCCAAACTATCGAATAATCTTACTGACTGTTATTCAACCTCTCTGGTAACTCGCAGGATCGACTAGATTGATCATAGGATGTGTTGGTCATTAGGGTGACTCTCATGATAGAACTGGTATTCATGGTTGGTATTTAGAATTTTGTGTAGGTGTTTAACTTATTTCGATTTCTCTATTAAAGATCTATAGGTGTGATCAAGTAAATGTGCACGAAACTAAATTGCATGAATAAAGGTCAATTGTAAAGACATGTAAAAACTGCATAAAAGACAAGTAAATGACTTCGAAGCATAAAAACAGTTAATGTAAAAGATTCTCTGGAATGTAAAAGATTCGAAATATGAAGAAAGCGTTTAAATGCAAGAAAACTGTAAAATGACTTTAAGTAAAAGAGGTGTTCGAATGATAAAAGCTTGACGATAAAGGCATGAAATGTACGACAGTTTCTGAAACGTAAAGTATTTGAAATGGAAAGAAAGCATTTAAATGTAAGGCATCAGTAAAAAGACTTCGAATGAAAACGTTTTAAATGCAAAAGCTTGTGAATGGTATTGACATGAAGATAAAGGAAAGTACTGGAAATGATAAAGAGTTTTCATTAAATCATAAACATGTGGTGTTATCATACGTACATTGCTCGTGCATTCGTTTCCCTAGCCATGTGGTATTTTGAATGTTTACTGAGTTTTTTGTACAATAGATATGACACACGAAATCCTAATGCTAAGACTTCTATTTATACTACTTCGACCATAACGGTCTTGCTATAAGATTCTGCCACGTTCAGAACATGCAGAGCAATGCCTCTCTCTTGCTTCCACGCGACTTCGAATGCTCCAACGCATATATTTCAAATTTCAAACATCCCGCTTGCATTTGAATTTCAAATGTTTTGGCACTTCTTCGCTTCGAACGCATTTCTTAGACACAACTTTGTTATCATTTCGAGACTTTTTTGAATATATTCTCCTAACTGTCACTCGAAGCTCCAAGCTTTGATATGCCCATTTGAAGCACTGCTTCTACCATTTCGAAACATGACGTCTTGCTTTATTCCAATCGAAACGTCCAATTTGCTTCTAATAATATCATCAAAATCTTCAGCCAAAAAAATGCCCCTTTAAAATATGTATTTCGATTCCTTTGAGAAATACTTATTTTAAACATATACACAAGATTTTGATGCGACCTTCGAATCATCGTAACATTTATTGCATATGACTCCAGTCACGTCAATCACAACGCTTTTCAGATTCCTTAACCGCCTTGAACCATTTCACAGCATGGTGCAGTTACAAAACAATGATTATCTTTAATCACGCCTATTACCAATATTAACTTTACGCCACCTCTTCATCAAACCAACCCACGACTACCACGTATCACAATCTTACTCAGTGGATGCTTAAACTTCCACATTATAAAAACCCATCAACTTAGTCTTTTCTTTTCTTCCCACATTCTGAATCTTTTCTTCCTTTTTTCTCACCGAAACCCTAAACTTCCAACATTCTTCCAACAATGTCTTCTTCAACTTCATCTCAACTAAAAAAGGTTTCCAAAAAGAATGGAAAGACCACATGAACCACAATGGAAAGCAAGGTTGGCACCTACCAAGGTCAATCTGTTCTTGTTCCCCAGATGATCTCAAAAGAGAAAGAAATGCTTTATGCATCCCAGGTACTAATTCCTACTAACGCTGCTAGCAAGAGGTTAGCTTTAATGGGACCTCTTACAGTCTTTGAAATTTTAAAAGACACCACAAAATTTTTTCCAGTTTTCTATAATTTCAAACCTCTGTTTAATAAAATGGATAGCCCCAAGACTATAGAGTCTTCTGATTCAACCACCGTAGAAAATCCAATCGTTCCCCTTAAGGACCCTTTCGTGCTAGATTATGTAAAGAGTAACTTCAAACCGTTTCGATCTTACCCCACCTCCGACACAGCCTATCACAACTGGTTTAATAAGGTAGAAGCTAAGAAATCCCAGCAATAGGAAGAATTAGGTATCTACAACTTGATTAAACTGTCGAAACCAGGTTTTACTTATAGCCACCCATTGTTATTCGCGTCCCTATATTTCTGGGACAGTACTTACAATACTTTCCATCTCCCTGGTGGAATGATTACCCCTACCTTTTTTGACATAGCAGCCATTACTGGGCTATCACCAATAGGAGAAACCTATACTCCTGACAATGAAGAGCATTCGAGTATCATTGACTTCGAAGTCAAGCTAACAAGCTTTTCAAAGTTTATCAGCCACTATCACACTGAAGGAGACAGTGTGTCGGATGTGGAACACATTGCTTTCCTTACCTTATGGTTGTCAAGGTATGTCTTTTGCAGCAGATCCCTACAGGTAGCCAGTAGGTTTATTCCTCTAGCTAGAGATTTGCATGAGAATCAGAGGGTGTGCTTAAGCGAACTGCTATTAGTTGATCTTTATGAAAGTCTAAGGTCAGCTGTTTCGAGTCTAAAATCTCACACCTCCAAGAATATCCTGCTAGCTGGCCCTTTCTGGTTACTTCAGTTATGGCTAAATGCCATGTTCGAACCTTCACTATCAACTGCCAATACTATTGCTGAACAAGACCCTGAAATAGCGGATAGAATTATCGAAGGCACTAGGCTGCGAAGACTAACCCCAAACGATGATAAGGATGAGTTCAAAGTTCTATTCTCAAAATATATCATGATATTCTCCAAGAGGCATAAGTTCGAAGAGACCATGGCGCCTTTTGCTTCAAGGGCTCATGGACCTTCATGGTTCACCATGGCTCTCTCAGAAGCTGTCAAAAGCAAAGAAATTCAAGATGTATGGAGAGCCTTTTTGCTACCCAGACTAATCTCTTCAAGAATTACTCCTGCTAAGAATTAAATTTTCCTTTTTGCTTATCAGCCCAACTTCGTTTCGAGACAATTTGGCTTGTGCCAACTAATTCCCGAACCCCTATTCCAAACGGAAAAATGCCATTACCTCTGGGCGAACCTTCAAGGCACGAGAAGCAAAACTACAGCAGGAACAATACCAAGGCTTCGCCCATTTTGAACTAATAACTTTCGAACCTACACACCTTACAGCAAAGGGGTTTCTGGAATGGTGGACAAAGTTCTATCAGACTTATATGTTCGATACTCTTACTATTCAGCAGAAACTAACTGATGCATTCGATGTGCAGGTACCATCCAAGAAAGGTATGTTTACTCATGCCAAAGAGATTAAGGTTTTTCAAAATTATTTCGAAACTACTTATGATCCCAAACACTTGGAATCCACGGTGCATCAAGCGGCTGAGACCTTGAAGGAAAAATTCAAAGAAAAAGTTTCTAAGTTAAAACTTCCTTCAGGGTTGTCACCTGAGGATACGTATAGGTTGGCATTTGAAATGCATCCACCTAAATTTCCTAGATTACCTACCTCAGAACTGGCTTTGGCTTGGTTCCTCCATACCCTTGGTGGTTCACTTGCAAAGAAATGTTCAAATATCTTACAAAGAAACCAAAGCCATCTGAGACTGTGACATGGGCTCGACACTAGCTCCACGATTTCCCAGGACATCTTCGCTATGACCTTTCTGCCATGTCGATTAAATCTGATCAAGGCACAGGTGCGAATGCTTGGGAAAATCCCAAACGTTTCTCATTTTCTATATCTTTAACTTTTGCCTTAATTGTTTCGATTTTCAGCCATCAGGATAAAGACTGCTGCTTCAAAGTCAAAAGAAGGGAGCGCCTCTCAAGCCTCTGTCGAAACCATTGACAATGTGACTCTATCCGAACCAACAATAATTGCTGCAACAACAACAACAACACCAGTAATAGCCAGTGCTCCAACTCCACAGGTAATCACTTAGCCTTGATGTTTTGAATTCACTAATGTTTCATGATTTGCATCTAACTTATTGTTTAAATCTTTTCAGACCAACAAACTTCCGCCAACCACTCCAAAGAAGCGAAAATCAAACACTACTGGGGAAGACCCCAAGGCTGGAGGGAATTTACCAGCTGCTTCGAAGAAGAAGCAGAAGAAGGAAATTTCCAAAAGTGTTGTACCAACTAGTGTCTCTGGACTCGATTCCAGGGACGCTGCTCCCTCACCTAAATCCAAAATTCCATCTTCGACATCCAACGTAATGTTGGAACGCATAGCTAGCAACCTCTCTTTTGAGAGTCCGCAGGTAAATTGAACTTTAAATCTTTTGAAAAAATAATTTCTCATTACCTTGGTGCATGCTTTTAATATTCTTTTGCTTCTTGCAGGATATTTTAAATCCAGCTCTTACCACTTCGACCTCACCATCAAAAGCTTCTGCTCCGATCAACTCTTCTCCTCAAGGGGATTCCAGCAATCTTGTACAGAACAAGGGTTCCTCTAATATGGCGGTTCTGGCTGGGGCTTCTGAGCAGCAAGATGATCAGAGTACTTCTCCTCCTCTAAAAGAAACAAATGAAGCAACGCTTCATGAATCTGCAGAGGCTTTACAAAGAACTTCTCTCCAAAAGTCCCCTCTTGAAACCCTTCAAGAGGATCCAAAGGACACTCACGCTGAAGGAGAGAAAGCTGATTCTGGTCAAAGAAACGAAGAATCTGCAGGAGAAGGGTCTGGGGAGGAAGATGCCAACGATGGTTCGACTGCTGGGACAGAGTCAAATGCAAATAGCAGCGAGAACGAAGATATCGAAGTGGTGGATTTGGATGACGATGAAGAAGATAATGAGCACGCAACGAATGAAGGGGATGGTGACGCGACCAATAAACCCATGGAAGTCGAAATGGACGTGACCCCCCTGCGTGTGGAACTCCCTCAACCGTCTCTGTCCCGAATGACTGACGAGGAGCTTGCTCTCCTGAGACGAAATGACCCTATTGGGTACATGAAGGCGAAGCTGGCTCAAAGGGATATTCCACCTGCTAGGGCTGGCACAAGTTCGACTAGCCATCCGCTGCCCACAGATGAAAGAATTGTACTTCTTAACAGGATCAGGAGAACAATTCTAGATGTGGATTTGTTCGAAGTGCTCAAACAAGATAACACAACTTGCTACACTATGAAGGAGTTGCTTACAAAAGTCAACCTCGCTACCTGCTCCTTGCCAGTTAGTTCTATCTTGTTCGATCTTCAATCTTTGCTGGACAACGTGACTGGGTACCTTCTCCAAGATGAATTTGCTGCCAGAAAGGTTCAAGAAAAACGAACTGCAATGGATGCTGCTTATGAGCATGCTTCGAAACTCTCTCAAGAAGCTGAGGATCAAGCCATGCATCTAAAGCAAGCAAAAACTGATTATGAGGCTCAAGCTGAGTCCATCCTTCTCTGGGAAAGGAAAATTCAGGAACTTCAACAGAAGGTTAAAGAGGCTCAAGAACAACAATTGGCCTATGAAACCAATACTGCTGGTAACCAATTCGAAGAGCTTCTCAACCAGGGGCTTGCAGAAATGGAAACTACAGAACAACTCAAGGGAGAAGTGGCCACCTTAGAGGGAGCAAGACGATTTGCTCAACAAAGGCTTGAGTCTTTTCGAAGTACCTTCAACAGATTGAAGAATAATTCCTATTTCTAAATCTCAGTGTTCATTTGATTAAAAATTGGTTTTTTATATGTAATATTTGAACAACGCCATTTTGGCATCCCATATTGCCATTTTGGCATTTTTATGATATTTTGATTACGTTGTTACTTCGAATCTCCTGCAGGCGTGGCTTATATTTCTTTAAATACTTCCCATTAACCTTTAAGATACGTTTATCATCCATCAGCTCTTCGATTTCATATGCATTGTTTGAGAATACCTTTATTATTTGAAAAGGCCCTTCCCAATGAGGTGACCATTTACCTAATGATTTATTTTTCTTGTCCATGGGTAATATGACTTTCCAGACTAAGTCATTAATAATGAATGCTTTCCTTTTCACCCTTTTGTTATATGTCCTGGCCACTCTTTCTTTTTGTCTCATCAAGATTTCCAATGCATGTAATCTAACTTCGTCCAATTCCACTAACTCATTCATCATCATCTCCCAATATAATGCAGCTGGAATTTCGTTTTGTCTTTGAATTCGAACTGATTGTAGATCAATTTCTACTGGCAGAACTGCATCATGACCAAATGTGAGTTGGAAAGGCGTGGTGTTAGTAGCTTCTTTAGGAGATGTTCTACAGGCCCATAGTATTTGGTCCAAAGTTTTGTGCCAGTTCCTTGGTTTTTTACCAATATGTTTCTTAATTAACCCTATTATCACTTTATTAGCCGCTTCGACCTTACCATTTGCTTGAGCATAATATGGCGTTGATGTTAGTAATCTAAACCCCATTTCTTGAGCAAATTCTTGCATCTTTCTACCAGTAAACACAGAGCCTTGGTCTGTGGTTATGCTTTCTGGGAATCCGAACCTATAGATAATTTGTTTCTGTATAAACTCAATAATAGCCTCTTGATCAGCAACTATTAATGGTATAGCTTCGATCCACTTGGTAAAATAATCTATTCCTACCAAGATATATTTCGGTCCTTTAGACGAAGCGGGATTTATTTCTCCTATTAAATCCAATGCCCATCCTCTAAATGGCCATGGTTTAATGATTGAATGTAACTCACTTGCAGGGGCATGTTGAATCCCTGCATGTTTCTGACACTCTTCGCAACCTTTAGCAAAGTCTATACAATCTTTGAGCATGCTGGGCCAATACATGCCATATCGAAATAACAGCCATTTCATTTTATGACCCGCTTGATGTGCCCCACATGCCCCATTGTGGACTTCTGGCAATGCTAAGTATGCCTCACTTTCTCCTAGGCACTTCAGTAATACGCCTTCTTGGGTCTTTTTGAACAATTCGTTTCCCATGAGGACATATGACAATGCTCTATATTTTATCTTCCTATCAACATTCAGAGTTGGGTTTGTTAAATAACTCACCAGTGGACTTCGCCAATCTGCATCTGATAAAGTGTTTATGGCTAATATTTCGAATCCCTGTTTCTCAGCATAACCCAATTTCATACTTTCTAGATCTGATGGTGTGAATCTAGTAGCCATAACTCTACCCCTTAATTCAACTAAATCCTCAAAGTTTCTGGCAGAAACTTTATAACCCGAAGCCAACTGTGCTAAGTCATTTGCTTCTTGGTTTTCTATTCTTGGTATATGTTGAATATCCATGTATTCAAATTTCCTAAGTAGCTTGTTAACTATGACGAAGTATATCATCAGGTTTTCCTTTATGCATTTATACTCCTTTGTTATTTGCTTGACCACTAATTCTGAGTCTCCTTTAATTTCGACTCTAGTTGCCCCCAATTCCAACAAAGCTTCAAGTCCAACAATGAGCGCTTCATACTCAGCTTCGTTGTTCGAGCAACGAGGACCATCTAATTTATACTTGAATTTTGTTGGAATTCCTTCAGGAGAAATTAGAAGGACTCCAACACCACTTCCATTCCTGTGGGTCGAACCATCAAAGTATAATTTCCATGGTTGCATTTCGATGTAACTCATGACAGTCTGCTCAACCAATGAATGGTCCACAATGAAATCAGAAATCACTTGGCCTTTCACAGCTTTTAAAGGCATGAAAGTCAAATAATATTCTGTTAAGGCTAAAGCCCATTTACCAACTCTGCTATGCATTATTGGTTTTGAAAGCATGTCTTTAATGACATCGAAATGAGATGAAACATAAACATCAACAGGCTTTATATAATACTTGAGTTTCATACAAGCGAAATACAAACAGAGACATAGCTTTTCTAAATTGCTATATCTGGTCTCTGCATCATTCAATACTCTACTTAAATAGTATATGGCTCTTTCGATGCCATTGCTATCTTCTTGTGCTAACATACTACCTATACTAACTTCAGAGGCAGATATGTACAATCTCATGGGCTTTTCCCATGAAGGTGGAGACAAGATGAGAGGCTGAGAGAGGTATCTTTTTATTTTGTCAAATGCCTCCTGGTGAGCTTCATTCCATTCGAAGGCTTGGCCTTTCTTTAAACGAAGCAACGGAGAGAAAGCTTGGGTTCTTCCACTCAGATTCGAAATGAACCTTCTGAGAAAGTTAATCTTCCCTAGCAAAGATTGCAGCTCCCTTTTTGACGTAGGTGCTTTCGTCTCCATTATGGCTTTGGTTTTGTTCTGGTTGATCTCAATCCCTTTCTTGTGAACCACAAAACCAAGGAAATCTCTAGCCTGCACAAAAAATGCACATTTAAGGGGATTCATCTTTAAGCCATGTTTTCTCATTCGTTCGAATGATTGGCTCAAATGATGCAAATGTGTTTCTGCAGATATAGATTTGATGACTATATCATCAATATACACCTGCATAAAGGTTTCAATGAAATCATGGAAAATCGAATTCATTGCCCTTTGATAAGTTGCCCCAGCGTTCTTTAAACCAAAAGGCATCACAACCCATTCGTAAGTGCCTAAGGCTCCTGGGAAACGAAATGCTGTCTTGGAAACATCTTCTTCAGCAATAAAAATCTGATTATACCCAGAGTATCCATCTAACATACTCAAGTATTCGAATCCTGCAGCAGAGTCTACTAGCATTTCTGCCACAGGCATGGAGTACTCATCCTTAGGGGTTGCCTGTTTAAATTCCTAAAGTCTATGCAGATTCTCAAAGAACCATTTTTCTTAATAACAGGTACTATATTTGCTAACCATTCGACATACCTTGTGGTTCTGATGAATCTGCAACACAGCAACCTTTCGATCTCAGCTTTAATCTTTGTGAGAACCGCTGGTGAGAATCTTCTGGGAGTTTGCTTGATGGGCTTCTTACCATCTTTGATTGGAAGTCTGTGTTCGACTAACTCCCTCTTTAAACCAGGCATTTCGTTATAATCCCATGCGAAGCAATCTTAGTTTTTCTTGAGGACTTCGATCACTTCCTGCTTGAGGCCTGGGCTAAGTTTTGCACTTATGTAGGTTATTCTTTTCGTGTTTTCATCCCCTAAGTTCACTTCTTCGAGTGGATCCTGCGCCAACATTTTGGCACCTGAGTCTATGGGGTCCCTTTCGAAGCCTAAGGGTTCTTTATCATAGATGGCGTCCAGCCTTTGATCTATCTCAATCTCTTTAAAGGGTGAGCCTTTCGAGCCATACCCACTTATTTCGCTCATCTTCACAGCCATTTTATTCATTTCAGCCTCCAAGGCCGCTTTTGATTCGTTCTCAGCCATATAGGCTGAAATCCTTTCGAAAAAGGAGGACTCAGTCATGAGTAAGGTTGTCGAAATCCCAGCCTGCTGGCCGTCTTTGCATAGTACTTTCGACTCCCTCGTCTTCACTGATTATTCTTCTATCCCAGTATAGGCCATCATGGCGAAGGGTCATATAGTAGTGGGCGTTTCTGGTTTCGTTGATCTCATCATTTGGGACACAAGGAGCAATCTTTGCCAGATGTCTGTCATAATTCCTCTTGTCAACTAAATTGACTGTTGACATGAAGTAACTCTGGTCTGCTTCAATGTTTTCCACGATCCCATCTTCTCTCCATAGAACTAACCGCTGGTGCATTGACGAAGGAACTGCCCCTACGCCATGGATCCACTCCCTTCCCAGCAACAAGTTGTAGTTGGCCTTGGCTTCGATCACCATGAACATGGTGGGCCTACAGCTTGAGCCTATTGTCAAGTCCAATTGAACCACCCCCAGTGTTTTTGCCTACTTTCCCTTCATAATTGGACAGAACCATATTGTGGGGCTTGATGTCTCCTTCGCGTATTTCTAACCTTTTCAGCATGAAGTGGGGTATCAAATTGACTGCAGCACCCCCATCCACTAGAACCTTATTCACGCCATGGGCACCAACTTTTGCCCGAATAAATAGTGGCTTAAGATGGTTCTTCATAGCTGGTTCTGGACGTTTGAAGAACGCATTCTGCTCCTCGACAGCCCCATTGTCCATCACATAGTAGCACACAGGCCTATGCTTCATCAGGTCTATGGTATCTTCTTCCTCATATTCATCAATTTCAGTTTCCTGTCCAAATTCACAGGGAAGCACAGATACCACGTTGCAATTGAGGTTGAACGAAGACTCCCCCTCTGATTCGAAGTTATCCGTTATCATATCTTCGTCTTCTTCTGGACCTGGAGTGTATTCCTTTGGTTCATCTAGTTGTACTTCAGAGAAAAGCCTCCTATTAACTGGGGGTTTGTCTTCAGTTTGATTTTTTGGTGTGGGTTTGTTGGTGCTAGATTCACCTTGGTTCTTTGTTGAAGTTGCCCCTTTATTTGCCACAGCTTCCCTCTCAGCCTTTCGAATCCTCTGTTGCCTTCGCCACTAGGATCTCGACATGGGGTTTCTTCCTTTGTAGTTCTCTAATCTTACCTCTTCCCTCTTCGCTATGTTGAATTGCCTTCTGTATGTCATAGCATGGCGTGTGTTTCGTTCGGTGTTTCTCCATTTGTCTTTGCTTTTGTCATTTCTGACTTGCAGCCATCTGTCTGTTGGCACTTCAGCATGGAGTTTGAACGTCACTCTTCGAGCACCCTTGGGATGAGGACTATCAGACCTTCGTTGTTTGTATTTGCTATCGAAACGTGGGCCCGTCTGAACAGTTTCTTGATGGTTCCAGCAAGGGGCGAAGGGAATTGTTTCGAAGGCTCTGGCCATGCTTTGATCATACACAGCGGAACACCTTGGGCATATCAAGCACTTGGTTGCCCCTTTGTAGCAGCGAAACACAAATTCCAGCAAAATTTCTCCATCCTTAGGATAACACCTGAATAGCTGGTTATCCTGGCGCCATTTGTTGCCAGTTCGCGCCCTCTGTACCCTTTCGAAGTTCGCAGCGATTCTCTGATTGCAGAGGATGCTGCACCTAGGGCATAATATCATTCCTGTATCTCCCTTGTGGCACATCATGAGGTAATCCTTGAGACTAGCATCTCCAGCATGATTATCCTCCATTTTATACTTCTCTTTTTCTAAGTATCTCTCTACCTCCTCCATCTCAGAGCGAGGTCTCTCCATATCCACCATGTTTACCTCAACATCCTCCCCCTTAGCTTCTTCATCTCCCCATCCTGTGGGTTTTATATCTTCAATGTGGACCTTTGAACTCTCTGGGGCAAAATATTTGACCAAATAGTCAAATTTTCCACTGGGTTCCCCTAAAGTGTCCCATATTTCTTTCTGAGGGGAGGTTGGCTTCGTGATTTGGACTTTCTCCAATTCCAGCCTCAGGCCTTCAGTGACCTATGTCAACTCTTGGTTTTGGTTTTCCTGGCCTTCAGTAGCCTGGATTTCTTCTGCAACAGCTAAAGGTGCTGCTTCAATCGAAGTCTCTGGTTGCTTGTGGACGTCTTCAGTGACCTCCTTATTGACTTCGACTATCACCCAACTTTCGTTTTCAGTACCTTTCTCTCCTATTAGGGCATCACTTTGGTCAGCTTCCACCATGTTAATCTCTCCAATGCATGCAGGCTCGGAGTAATTGGTGTCTGCGACGTCCAAAGGATCTTCGTCCACTTTCATTTTTGCTTTATCAGCAAACTTTAGTCTGCCATCTTTAATTGCATTCTGAATTAGGTCCCTGAAAAGAAAACACTGTGAGGTTTTGTGGCCTAGGAAACTATGATATTTGCAAAATCCTCTTTTCTTTCTTTGATCTAAAGGAGGTATTTTGACATTTGATGGCACAATGAGTTGGCCATATTTGACAAGTAAATCAAAAATCTCGTCACATTTAGTGACATCGAAGGTATAAACCTTCTTTGGGAATTTGTCACTTTTCTCATTTTCAACAATCTCTTTCCCTTTTGTGGGAACTAATAATTTGCAGGAGTAAGGTGGTGCCTGTTTTAATTCAGCGAGGTCGATTTCGACCTCTTCGAATTTGAATTCAGGGTAATCTTCCGCTTCCTCAGTTCCAACGTAGGAGATCCTTTCCTTCTTGTTATTTTTAAAGACTCTGGCCTTTTCGGCCTTTAGCCTTTCGACCTGTCGAACCCTATCGGCTAATTGAGCCATATCCCTCAAATATTGAGTGTCTAGTTTCTTTCGAATAGAGTAATCCAAGCCGCCAGCGGCCATTTCGACTAACTCATGTTCATCCACTACTGTGAAACATCTTGATTTCAAAAGCCTGAACCTATTCAGATAATCATCTATGGGTTCAGTGAACTTTATCTTGACACTGGCTAGTTCCTTCAGACTTATTTTTGATTGTCCCATGTAGAACTGTTCATGGAATAATCTCTCCAAAAGATCCCAAGTGTCAATGGACCCAGGAGGCAAAGTGGTGAACCATGTGAAAGCGTTCTTAGTCAGGGAACTTGGGAAATATTTGATCCTGAGGTCTTCATTATTGGCTATATCTCCCGCTTCCGTTAGATATCTGGCTATATGTTCGACTGTTGACTCATTGGTATCCCCAGCAAACTTTGTAAACTTAGGGACTTTGTATCCCCTTGGTAAATCAGTGTGCATTATGTAATCTAATATAGGGGAAGCATAATTTGGCCTTCTAATTCCTGTGTTGAGGCCATTCTGGGCCATGATTCTCTCTATCATGGTGGTTAAATTATTTTCTGCCAAGATGTTATCGTTTCGAATTCTATGAACGACTGCATCAGCATCTTGATTTCGACCCACCATAACAACCCCTCTAGGTTGTTCTTCTTGAAACTCTGGGAATTCCAGCCTTTCGACCCTTGCCTCTGGTTCCATAATTTCCCTTTGTGGGCCTTGGATCATTGGGGCTTCTAACCTTTGTGCCCTTGCCCCCACATTAACTTCCTCTCTGGCTGGTCTATAGGTTGGTTCGTTAGCAACTTGTTCTACAATAGGTACGTTCGCTCGAACCCCCGCCTGATTCTGCCTACGCCTCTCTGGGGGAGCAAAGAAATCTGCTATTTGACTCATGTTATCTGCGTTTTCTCTGTTTGTCACAGTCACATTTTGTACTATTGGTGCGAATATTTCCTGCATAGTTTGTGCTAATACCCCTATCATATTATGGTTACTGTCATCCATCAATTGCCTAAAAGCCAACTGGTTTTCTATGGTTAAAATAGGCATTGCGCTATAACCCACTGACCCTTGGTTATTTGTCATAAACTGATTTGCCCCAGACCCAGACCCTAATTGTGGTGATGAATTCGATGTGGAATTGTGTAAGCCTGCCATAAAAGATGTTGGCATTCCATAAGAGGAGTTTCTGGTTCTATTACCATCGAAACCGGGTGGTCTAGTTAGTGGGGTGGCGAAATGGGTTTGTGTCCCTGATGGTGGGACGAATCCCCCAGGATAACCAATGGTTCCAGTATTTCCTAGGATCGAACTATTAGTTGATATGCCACTTATTCCATTAGTGGCTATATTACTGGTAGAGGATGCAACAGACTGTGCATTCGAAGGGATCACATTAGATGTTCCCATCGAAGCGGACATATTAGTGCCTGCTGTATGTGGGGCATTTTGTTCCCCTTGTTGATTGTCAGAATTAGACATCCTGTTCAAACGTTTTCTTCTGGATAAGGGTTGGTTGCTATTGGTTATTCTACCACTTCTAAGGTTCATAAAACAACAAACTTAACACTCAGAGTATTCTTACAATGGTTACGTCTCAACAATCTTTATTTCTGTTCTAAATTCCGTAATGGCCAACGATTCGTCCCACAGGGCGTGCCAATTTGTTTACAGTGATTTCTGGTAAACAACCGCTAGTCCTCCAAACTATCGAATAATCTTACTGACTGTTATTCAATCTCTCTGGTAACTCGCAGGATCGACTAGATTGATCCTAGGATGTGTTGGTCATTAGGGTGACTCTCATGATAGAACTGGTATTCATGGTTGGTATTTAGAATGTTGTGTAGGTGTTTAACTTATTTCGATTTCTCTATTAAAGATCTAAAGGTGTGATCAAGTAAATGTGCGCGAAACTAAACTGCAAATGACAAAGAGTTTTCATTAAATCATAAACATGTGGTGTTATCATACGTACATTGCTCGTGCATCCGTTTCCCTAGCCATGTGGTATTTTGAATGTTTACTGAGTTTGTTGTACAATAGATATGACACACGAAATCCTAATGCTAAGAATTCTATTTATACTACTTCGACCATAAAGGTCTTGCTATAAGATTCTGCCACGTTCAGAACATGCAGAGCAATGCCTCTCTCTTGCTTCCATGCGTCTTCGAATGCTCCAGCGCATATATTTCAAATTTCGAACATCCCGCTTGCATTTGAATTTCAAATGTTTTGGCACTTCTTCGCTTCGAACGCATTTCTTAGACACAACTTTGTTATCATTTCGAGACTTCTTTGAATATATTCTCCTAACTGTCACTCGAAGCTCCAAGATTTGATATGCCCATTCGAAGCACTGCTTCTACCATTTCGAAACATGACGTCTTGCTTTATTCCAATTGAAATGTCCAATTTGCTTCTAATAATATCATCAAAATCTTCAGCCAACAGTGCCCTGGCAGGATACAGGAATCGAGTCCGGAAAATAGTCGTCAACAGATACACCCTGGCAGGATACAAGAATCGGATCTTCAAACTCTTCAGACGTGCCCTGGCAGGATACGGGAATCGAGTCCGGAAAATAGTCGTCAACAGATACACCCTGGCAGGATACAGGAATTGGATCTTCAAACTCTTCAGACGTGCCCTGGCAGGATACAGGAATCGAGTCCGGAAAATAGTCGTCAACAGATACACCCTGGCAGGATACAGGAATCGGATCTTCAAACTCTTCAGACGTGCCCTGGCAGGATACAGGAATCGAGTCTGGAAAATAGTCGTCAACAGATACACCTTGGAAGGATACAGGAATCAGATCTTCAAACTCTTCAGACGTGCCCTGGCAGGATACAAGAATCGAGTTCGGAAATAGTCATCAACAGATACGCCCTGGTTGGATACAGGAATCGGATCTTCAAATTCTTCAGACGTGCCCTGGAAGGATACATGAATCGAGTCCGGAAAATAGTCGTCAACAGATACACCATGGCAGGATACAGGAATCGGATCTTCAAACTCTTCAAACGTGCCCTGGCAGGATACAGGAATCGAGTCCGAAAAATAGTCGTCAACAGATACACCCTGGCAGGATACAGGAATCAGATCTTCAAACTCTTCAGACGTGCCCTGGCAGGATACAGGAATCGAGTCCGAAAATAGTCGTCAACAGATACGCCCTGGCTGGATACATGAATCGGATCTTCAAACTCTTCAGACGTGCCCTGGCAGGATACAGGAATCGAGTCCAGAAAATAGTCGTCAACAGATACACCCTGGCAGGATACAGGAATCGGATCTTCAAACTCTTCAGACATGCCCTGGCTGGATACAGGAATCTAGTCCGGAAATAGTCGTCAACAGATACGCTCTGGCTAGATACAGGAATCGGATCTTCAAACTCTTCATACGTGCCCTGACAGGATACAGGAATCGAGTCCGGAATGAAGATGTGCCCTGGCAGGATACAGGTGTCGAATCCACAGGTAATCGCTCACAAATATGCCCTGGCTAGTTACAGGTATCGAATCTGGAATTGCGACAGTTGATAGTAATTATCTTTGTATTGACCTTTGTCCTGAAAAGACAAAACGTTAGTTGTATGCGATGTCATGATGTATGAAATGCGTGATGTTCTCAAAATAAATAAGATTGTATGTTCATGATGCGTATGTGCATGCTATAATGTATGAAGACGTGATGTTTATGAATGTATCTTTGTCTAGGAAAATAAATCCTTGACAAATGCCAGGAGTTTGTTGAATCCCGGGCTGATGTTGAGGCGTAGAGTTCCTTGTTTCCGCTGGAGATGATGGTTGCAAGAATAAACCGGTAGGAGAAGATGACTCCGTTGGGGTAATAAACTTGTTGGAGAGATTAGTCTGTGGGGAATGCTCTGTGGTAAGAGATACTTCGCTGAGGTTTTGAAATTGATGATAACTCCGTTGGGGATACCGTTGATATGTTATGTTGGAAGATTTGATGAACTCCGCTGGGGGATAGGAAGAACTTCGCCGAGGACGATCTTTCCGTGGTTTTTGGCTGAGGATAACCCAGTTATAAGCTTTGGTGGAGAATAACCTTTGAATAAATCCCGGGAGACGCGTTCGTACTCTGCAGGGGTAAGCTTCCAGAATCTACTGGGGATAAGCTTCCTACTGGGGAGATTGATTCAACTCTCCTGGGGAGACTTTGAACTGTACTGGGGGAGTGGCTCCACTGGATGTCTGTATTCCGCCGGGGAACAATCCTAGATCAAGATTGCCGGGGATGCTTGTTGGGAATGTTTGTATACTCCGTTGGGGAATGTTGAGATCTTCTGAGAATACCCATCTTCCTTATGGCTGACAGTAGATTAACTCTGCCCGGGGAGAGTGTTGCTAACTTGCTGGAGAATGTTGTGCCTTTTCAGGGCTGATTGGGAGACCAAACTCTGCTCGGGGAAGAGTACTGCTGACTCCTGTCTTACTCTGCGGGGAGTGGAGGTAACTTGGTCATGTTCTTCAGCTGAACTTGCCTTGGTACCTAAGTGGACAGAGCAACCAGATCGCTTAGACAATTCTTATTGCCCCAGTTTCTGCGAGAGAAGATACCCGTGGAGGTGCTTGATGACTGCCGGTTGACAAATCTTCTTCTGGTAGGCAAGTGACGAGATGACGGAACATAGTCGTACGCTTTTGATCCCTAACTTTTGCCTGGACCGCCCTTTTGGGTTTTCAGTTCATCGGGATACCCATTTTTGCCCAAGCCGCCTTTTCAAGTTTTCGACTTGCCGGGTGTACAGATTTTTTCTATTATTATCCCTTATTTTTGCCCGAACCCTTTTGGTCCGCCGGGAAGCCCTTATTTTTGCCTAGGCCAGTCGACCTAGCGGGTCTTTGATTATGCGTAGTATTTTTTGACTATGTCCACGCTCTTAGGATACAGGAAGTTGTCACTGTCAGTAGTGCAGTGTTACCATACCACCAGAAGATCTTCGTTTGATCGTCCAATGCCCCAAGTGATCCTGATGGAGATTTGCCCCTAGCTGGTTGGCCTTTTGTGAGATTCTCAGAATCTTGACTTAACTGCCCCAGATGATGGACAATGATCATGCCATGCGCCTTGGTTGGAAGTGTTTCCTCTATTTGAGCTTTTGTTGAGAAGAATTTTGTTCATAAGATATTCATCGTGCAAATTTCTATGTTGTTCAAACAAATAGTCATATGCAAACAATGTTATGTTAAAAATGCAAAGCTTATGTCTGTCTTGAAGTTATTTGAAAATGCGTTTTTTCAGTAAAACAAGCAAGTTTTGTAAAATGTGATGTCAATTCGTTATTTTACAGCGAGCCTTAAGGAGTCAGGATACCTTTATAACAGTATGCTTTCGAACTAACCCATGCTTCAGCTAGGACTTTTAAGGGTTGTAACATGGCCTGGTTCACGGTTTAAGAAACAAAGGATAAAGTCTCAAATTATATATGTACCCACCCGCTCTTCGTGATGTTCTTCAAACCTAAACTCAGCCGATCGTGCGTTAGACCTTGTTTGAGTCTTTGCTTTGATATACTAGTGATGGTTCGGATACTGACGGTTTATTTTTGAATAGGCAGTCATTTCCTTTTGTTGTTGAAGGTTTGTATGACCTCTTTCTTGATTGTTATCCCTATTTTTGCCTGAACTGTTTCTTTTGTGATTACAGTCAGCGGGATGCCCCAGTTTTGGTAAGTCTCCTTCATAGGTTTTGACTTGTTGGGCTTTTATTTTGAGAAATGATGACTGCCTGTCTTTATGATTATTCGGAACCATCATTGTCTTTTGTTTTGTGAGGACCTCTTTGGTGCTATTCGTTGTGCACTTGGATCAACTGAGAGAACTACCCTGCCCCAGGTTATGATTAAGGGTTTTAATTTTCGAAAAGAAAAACTCCTACTTCTTTGGCTCGAAGGGGTCGACGAGGGATTATCTTCCTTATAACTCCAGTGTTTAGGAATTGAAACAATGCCTGTACCTCATCAGCGGGGTCTGTTCAAAAGCATACTGTAAGGATCGTGGTATCGTTTTCGTCATCCTCCCTCAAGAGGCTTAGAATTTTCAACCCAGGGTTGATCACCATAAAAATATGAAAACAGTTTGCATATAGCGAATGAGAATATATTGATTCAAAACAGATATATGTGATGCATTGATAAAGTAATAAAGTTTGCTATGACAATAATTGTTTGAACAATCAAAAGAAAATTACAACTTGAAAAATCTAATGAACAAAAGTCTTCTAATTTGAACTAGTCACTTCAAGTGATGAATCTTGCAGGGATAGTAGAAGAACTCAGCCTGGCCATCTTGGGTGAATTGCACTGCTCCTTCATCAATCAGATCCTGGATCTTGTTCTTCAGAGACTAGCAGTCGTTTGTGGCATGCCCCGGGCTGTCCGAATGATAAGCGCAGTGGGCGTTGGGGTTATACCTTGAAGGTGTCTTATTGGGGTTCTTAGGAGGGTCCCTTAGAGTTACCAAATTCAACCTCAACAGATGTTGTAAAGCTTGAGACAGCGACGTGTTGAGCTTGGTAAATTTCCTCCTAGGCTTGTCTGGCTTGCTCTGATCAACCCGTTGCTCTGGGCGAGGTTGTGGTTGGACCTGTGAAGTGGTAGCAATTTGGAGAGGTCTAATCTTCAACATGCCAGACTCTTGTCCTCTCGGAAGCTGATCAATGACCTGGTCCCTGACTTGGACTGTTTGTTTCATGTTGTATCTCTCTTGGAGAAGCTGGTTGACCATGGCTTTCAACTCTTCTTGCTCCCGAGCCAAACCTTGGATAAGGGCCATCTGCCCCAGCATCTGAGTCCTCATTGCATCTACCTCAGCTTGCAGATGTTTCAGCTGTTCGTCCTTATCATCTTCGGGACTTTTCTTGGCCAAGTTCCCCATGAGGAGTGTCCTCAACTCTTCCTGCCCCTTGGATAGGCTTAAGAAGATCTCCCTGAACTGAGTCTCTTGAGCATGAAGACCCTGGTTATCTTGTTGGGAAGCCATTGCTGAAATAAACAGCGAAGAAGGTAAGTGACCTATCAAAAAAGAGTACCTGTAATGCAATGATATGTATGATATGCATGCAATGTTTTCAAGGATCTCGCGGGGTAAACAAGAAAATTGTTAGAATTGGGATTCGGTAGCTTGATTGAAGGAACGGCATATTATAGAGGGTCCTTCTTCAAGGGTCAAGGCTCACCATATCGAGTGGGTCATAGCCACTGACAACTTTGGCCAGAGGAAAATAAATCCCCTTTGCCCCTTGCTGGACATTCGATTCATCATGACCTGCATCACAGACCCTTGAGATCCTTGAAATAGATTAGTCCTTATGTAGGATGTATGCAATGGTATGATGGTATGATGTTATGCTATGCGTGGAGTGATGTAGGTAAACCCTGTTATGAGTCCAGATTAAGGACTGTAAACAAAACCTGCAAGGAACTCATGTGTCAGATAACAAGCATGCAAGTAGTCAAGTATGAAGGCACACAAGTCACACAAAAGAGCCCTTAGATTTCAGGCCAGCATGAAGTTTGGGGTACTACCCTCTTGAAGTTGGTGGGCTCAAAAACCTGTCCTATCAAAAGTAACCGGGTTCTAAGGAGCTCAATATCATTGGATTGTTTTCTGTGTTCATTGTTTCGATTTAGCCACTGAATTGGCGATCAAAATATTCCAAGAAAACAACCCTCAATGAGTGTAGTATCGAGTATCAACCAACTTTGGACTGCACCAAAGTCAGTTATCTCACTACCCCTAAAGAGGCCAGGATGGTTCAATTAAGGTTCCTAAGGTCAGTTGTTGCTTCACGACACCACGCGGTGGCCCCGTACTCTCCTTGACTTGACTCAAGGGTTACCGGTACTCACCAAAGTGCCACATCAACGTAGCAGACTGCTTCAACCATGTCGGTATACCCCGCACAGTTCCCTCACAGTCTTGTTGCTACTTTCTAAGAGGTATCCCCCAGATCCGGGTTAGGATCTATAGAACTCCCAAGACAGGCCCAATAATATTAAAGCACACAAATCAGGCAATTGAAAACATAAGTATGAGCTATCCTAAGGTACACCTCACTTTAAGTTTCCCCAGCAGAGTCGCCAGTTCTGTGATCGGTGGAAATAGAACTGACTGTTTTTTAGCTGGTTTCGCGAAATGTCGCGGTAAGCAAGAGTTGCCACCGTCTTTTATGTTCTCCAACATGGAAAGGACAAAAGCACAACAAAATTCCTTCTTTGAGAATGTTTCTCGGTTCGGGAGGTAGATTTATAGAAAGGGAAGGTATTAGCACCCTTTCTATCCATGGTTATCCATGGGCTCTTAGGTACTTGCTCTTATGTTTTCAAAAATGTTCGCTTTTCAAGTGTGTGTGGGTTTTGAAAAGTTCGTTTGAAAACTTCTAGGTAACTCTTGTATCAGTCCTCAAGAGTGTATGAAGTATTGTTTGAAAACTTTTAGAAAGTGTGAGTGCGAAAAGTATTTTGTTTGTTTTTGAAAGGAGCAAGTACCCATGAGTCATCTACCTACCCTAAGGAATTAAATTGTGTAAGAGTCCTTTAGATAGTGCTATCCCACCATTGAGAGGTAGGTAGCACCATCGTTGGAGGTGTTCGGGTCAATTCGATTATCGGGACTGTGTGGTCACCGAAGCAATAGTAGGACACCTTAGAAGTAACCCTAATGTCCTAGATCCTTTTATCCGAGGCAACCGTTTCGAGGCAACTGGATCTTTTGGACAAAGGGCGACCTCTAAGACGTCCTATACTTGATGACCACGTTTCGAAGGCAACGAGTGAGGCGTACTGTTTCGAGGCGACTGGATCTTTAGACAAAGGGTGACCTCTAAGACGTCCTATACTTGATAACCACGTTTCGAAGGCAACGAGTGAGGCGTACCCTAGAAGTGGTGTGTGCATTGTGTGTTGTATTCAATTAATGTTTGTCTTGGTAATTAGTGAGTTATGAGTTGTTTTTATTTACATACATTCTTTCATGCATTTAACAGTTAGGGGGTGCGGAAAGTAAATTGCGGAAACATAAATCTTACGCTATTACAAGGCGCGGGTCTATACATCGCCAAAAAATACAAAGACCCGTTTTGGTAAATAAGTACGAGAAATTAAAATAAAGCAGTAAACCTAATTACTATTACATTCTGGAAACAGTTACGAAAATATAATAAAAAGGAATTAAAGCGCGAAAAGAAATTAAATCGGGAACGTCCTAAGGGTTTTGACCCTTTTTTGAATAAGAATTAAGTTTTTTTTTTTTTTTGTAATTAAATGAAAATTAGGCCTAATTACTAATTAATTAATTTAATTAAAAGAAAAATATTTTTGTATTTTTATGTTTTTAAGGAAAATAAAAATAAAAAGGAATTAAAAATGTCAAAAGAAAATTCTAAGTCTAAATTGTTTTTATTTATTGTAAAAAGGTTAAAATTAAACTAATTAACTAATTAATTTGTTAGTATTTTATTTACAAAAATAAAAGAGTGAGATTAATAATAAATGAAATATTTACATTTTTTAGTTTTTGAATTTTTATTATGAAAAGTGTTCATTAATTGATTAATTAAATAATTACAAAAAGAAAATAAAAAGAAAAGGAAAATAGAAAAAGAAATAGAAACCAATGGGGGTGTTGACCCAAGAATGGAGGTGAAATCTGGAATTGTGAGGGTGCATTCAGAGGGTGTCCAATTCTCAGCATCGATGGAGAGGTTGCCAGTGGCTGTTGAGAAGGCTATTGTATGGTCGCGGTGCTACTGTGAGTGACTCGGTCTCTCGAGGAGTTTTTTTTCTTCTTTCCTATTCTTTCTGCAAAATGAAACAGCAATTCTTGTGAATTTTTGAATTTTGCGGAGGATCTGATTTGCTCTCGTCTTCCATATTTCCTGGAAAAAAAACTTCGTACAAATTGTTAAATGAATCTATGTAATGTGTTATTAAAAGGGTAATGATTTTCAAGAAAAGATACAAGTTGCATATGTCAAGGTTTCAAGGTTAGATTGAAGGGATATGTGTAATGAATGAGAATTATACAGTGAATAGAAACTGTGGTGAAAATTCAGCCTTTTCTATGTAAAAGACTATTGGAGAAATTGGTGAAAAAGGGTAAATTAAAAATTTAGAAATCGGAAAAAGATGTATTAGAATGTGGATTTGTGATCGAATTTCTTTTGAATTTTTTGGAATTGGTTTGGCCGTTTGAGAGATGCTTGAATTGCACTGGAAGGTTGAAAACAGTTTTCACTTTTTTGCTTTGATTTTTGAATTTGGTTCTTGCTGCCTCTGAGTTCTCTAGGTTGTGAATCTGTAAGGAATGCTTGCACATGTGTTATGTAATGAATATCAATCAGAATTATGGTCATTGAAGCCTTGCATTAAAGTTCTTGATTTTGCCATAAACTCCATTGAAACAACTTTCCATTCTTGTGAAAATTTGAATTTTTGTGCCCATAATAGGCCTTGCACGAATTTGGAAGGTATTTCAAAGTGTATCAAAGCTATTAAACACAAAATATATCCCTCCATTAATTTCTTTGATTTTTATTTGAATTTTAAAGATTTAAAATGAATTAAATCAAATAAAATTAAATAAAAATGAAAAAATTAATTTTAAATCTTGAAATAAATTGTGGGACACGTGGGAAGCATGGCCAAGCTGAATCAAGTGGAAAAAGTGGGCCCCTTTTGTCAAAAATGAAATTTCAAGGATAATTGACTTTGGCCATTTCACAAAAATTTCCCAACTTATCCAATGCATATCTTGCTCAATTTTGAAGCTATGAACATGTTCTTGGACATTTTGGAAAGGTCTTGAAGTTCTCTAACCAATGTCTTTGGTCCCATGTCATTTTGATTTACCAATCTCAAGTTATGGTCTTTGACTTAAAGTGCCTTTTTGTTGACTTTTGAAAATGACCTATAATGTTGAAATTGATAACTTTTTGTGAGAGCATTTCTTGGACTTGGAATGTGAAGATGAATTGTAGGAAATGTCCTCCCCTTCAAGATGAGCATTGGATGGGATTTTTCTGATGAACCATGAAAAAGTTATGTCTTGGTCAAGTTACAGTTGACTTTTCAACTGTCCAAAAATAGAAACTTTTGCATCTTGAGACTTTTTGAGCCAGGCTTGTGGAATCATGATCAAGAATTGATCAAATGATGATTGTGGCTTCAAAATGAGATGTTGACCAAAAATTTTGACTTTTGACTGCCAAATGACCATTTTGCCCCTACAGTTGACTGTTGAGCAAATGAGACTTTTGACTGTGCAACTTGACCTTTGTGAGCCTTGAAACTTGACATATAGGTGCTTGACAATGTATATGAGCATATGGGACTTGATTGAGCCCTTGAAAACCTCAGCTTCCTTGCAAGAACCAAAACCCTAATTTTGCCTGCCTTAGGAGGATGGTTGACTGTGTAGCCCTTGAATAGATTTTGAGCCATTTGGGGTGATGCTTGTCAAATCTTGAAGAATATGGGAGGGCAAATTTTGGGGTACAACACCTACTACCCAATTTCCTTATCACATCCCTAATATCCAGGCTTTCATTTCGATGTAACCCTACTATCCAGGTTCCTTCTTATAGCCCTGCTATCCAATCTTTCATTTCGAAGTACCCTACTATCCAGGTTACTTCTCATATCCCTACTATCCAAGCTTTCATTTAGAAGTAACCCTACTATCTAGGTTCTTTCTCATAGCCCTACTATCCAGGCTTTCATTTCGAAGTAACCCTACTATCCAGATTCCTTCTCATAGCCCTACTATCCAGGCTTTCATTTTGAAGTAACCCTACTATCCAGGTTCCTTCTTATAGCCCTACTATCCAGGCTTTCATTTCGAAGTAACCCTACTACCCAGGTTCCTTCTCACAATCCTACTATCCAGGTTCCTTCTCTCTTATCTTCAAACAACAGTTTACAACAATGTAAGACCTGGATCCGACCAGATACAGTCGATATCATATTTCCCCAGTTAATCGCGATACAGCCTGGACCCTAACCAGATATGCAACTTACTCCCCACCTCCTCAATCAAGAGTTAATTCCTCAGTAGAGTATTGGACAATTGAAGCTCCTATACTCTATCTCCCAGGACGTAAACCGACATTCCCCGGTAAAGCCCCCCTCAACGGCAGGTACAGGAATTCTCGCAAAGGAATCTCTTATGAAACTGATACCTTTTCTGGATGGAATCTTTAAGCCCATCTCCGACGATTCCCAATCGACTTCCAAATGGCATCTGTAAGCCCATTCCCGATATCACCAATCAGTGTTACTTCATTCGAGTGCAAATATCAGGGCACTCTAGTGTTCAATCAGCTTCCACCTTCAGATCACGAAAGGCAGACCATCCAATCTACATCCTCATGTTTAAGAAGATTGAATAAGGGCAGCTGTTGTACCCCAATATTTTACCTCTCATTTTACTCAACACATGCTCATTGAGATCCTCAACTTGCTCAAGGATGCCCAAGAGTTGACCAGACAAACTCTCTCCTAAAGCAATGAACCTCCAACTAGGGTATCCATGTTCATCAAGAAGGGTGAGCTCCAAATGCCTCATATGCTCTCCATAGTCCTAATATGTTCTCAAGAACATCCATGTCAATTTTCATGCCTTGCACAAGAAGTTTGCTCAATCAACTGCTCAAATGTTTGAAAATCAACTGTATTAGGTCAAAAGTCAATTGTGGCCCACATACAATCAAACTTCAATATTTTTTGTCAACATTAACATTTTGCAGTGATATCCATCATTTGATCAAGGGTCGATCATGATTCCCCAAGGAATGCTCCTAATTCATCAAAACTCAAAAGTTGCTAAATTAGGGTTCCTATAGGAAATGTCAACCAAACTTTGACCAGGCATAACTTTCTCATACTTTATCAGAAATTTCTCATCCAAGGATCATTTTTAAGAGAATGCAATTCCCTACAACTATTCTTCATCCTTTAAGTTCAATAAATGCACTCATGAAAAGATATAAATTCAGACATTATAGGTCCTTTTCAAAAGTCAACAAAAACACCTTTTGGGTCAAAGTTTCTTACATGAACATGGAAGATCCAATTGAGATGAAACCAAAGAGGTTGCTTAGGGGACATACTAAGATTTCTAAAATTGAGAGAGATATGCATTGTCAAAGTTGGCCAATTTTTGAAAAAAAATGCATGAAGCAAATATTGACCAAACTTGGATTTTTTCCAAATGGGCCTATCTTTTCAAGTTTGAAACTCATTCCTAACATGGTCCACGACCTCTAAGCCCATCCATACATTTTTCTAATATTTATGCTATTTATTTTGATATTTTATTCATTAAAATTCAGAATTAAATAAATAATAGAAATAATGTCAATTTTGATGTGAATTCATTTTGGGCAAGTTTTATGTTGGTTTATGTCAATTGATTTTGTGCAATAACCCTTCAAATATATCCAGGTTCATCCACATGTGAAAATGGCATAAAATCATCAAATATGACATTTTTTCAAATTTTGATCATGGTCTTAAAACACAACATTATGAGGAAGATTCTTTCCATGCTTTCTTGTCTCTTCATTCTCCTCTATAAATATAGAGCCATACAAGCTTGAAACACATGAAATTCCTCTCTAAAAATCTCTCAAAAAGCTCTTCAAAAAGCTCTCCAAAAGCTCTTCAAAAAGCTCTCTAGAAATCAAAGAATTGGTGCAAGTCATATCTCGAGGTTCCGATCTCTCTCGATTGACATCAAGCCTCAAACCATCCTCTTGAAGTCCTAGGGAGTCTTACAAGGCCCAAGAGCAATCCATCATATTAAACAACACCAGTTTGGTAAAATTTTAAAATTTGAATCTCTAATTTTAATCACATTTCATGGCATGCTAACGTTTGTTTGAGTTTATATAGAACAATTATGGATGGTTGAATCAAAGGTTCCACGCAAGAATCTGAAAATACCATGGTTAGGGCATGAAGCTTTTGAAGATTCGGGCCTAGGGATTTCTGATGATTGCACCCCCTGTTTACTTTTTCTACTAGGCCCATCTTTATTTTCTTGTTTTATTCATTTCATTTATTTATTTTAATCAATTTTTTATTATTTTAATCAATAAACAAATATAAAAATTAATTAACTAATTTTGGATTTTTCTTAATTAAATTTTAATTTTGGTAAATTAATTAACTAATCGCTTTAACTTCTTTTTTTTAGATTAAAATTAATAGAACTTAGGTTTAATTTCATTTTAATTCATTTTCCTTTTCGTAACAAAAATACCAAAAAAACATAGAATTAATTTCTTTTATTTAAATTTCATGTTTCTTTAATAATTAACTTTTTTTTAAATATAGTTCTAGATCAATTATTTTTTAACTTAAACCATTTTCATAAATTAAAACAAAAAACAACAAAAAGATTTTTTATATCTTAGGATTTTTAGATGTCTTTTCAAATTTGCGCGTTATTATTCTTTTGCACTTCCTTTTATTATTGTAACAGTATATTTGGATGTAATAGATGGTTAGTAGGACCTTTACCACTTTTATTTATTTCCCCCCCAGTTTTGGATATGTACATAATCCCCCTCCCCGAAGCCTTGTAATAACTAGGTTTTATATCTCAGCACTTTTAAATTACTCCAATTATTAACTGCTAGATTTATGACTAATAGGATTGTATGGCAAGAATAATCAAACATTAGCAAACTTAACACAAGACTAAAATAACTGAACATAACACACCTTGCACATATGCACCCTTAGGGTATACCTCACTTGGTTGCCTCAGAAAATAATGTTCATGTCCCTCGAACGTACGAATGTCTTAGCAAAGACCCTTAATTCTAAAGTCATCATAAATATCATGGTCCCTAACATCCCTCGAGTTTCCTATAAGAAATGATCTTGTCCCTCGATTTTGCCTATATGATGACAGTTCTTTTGAATGCTAAGATATATTTACATGTTGCCTTCGATGACCATAGCGTCCCTTTCGATAGTCCCTCAACATCCAATGATAGGGCTACCTACTCACTAATAGTAGGATAACATTGTCTAAAGGAAACGAGAACGAACAATCTTTTTTCGAGTAGGTAGAATCTCTTAAGTACTTGCTCAAAATAATAAAACTTTTTCACAAACACTTTTTAAAATATTTTTCAAAAATGACTTCGTCACACACTTTTAAAACACTTTTTCATAAATACTCTTTAAAACAGTTCAACAAAAACTTTTCAAAACACACACAAGCAATTTAAAAATGAGCAAGTACCTAAGAGCCCATGGAAAACCATAGATAGAAAGGGTGCTAACACCTTCCCTTTCTATAATCTACCCCCCATACTTATAAACATCTTGAAAAAGGTTTTTTCAGTTCTTTTTCCGTTTCTTTAGTTATATGAAATAAAAGTCGGTGGTGACTCTTGCTTACCGCAACATTTGCAAACAAAAAACACAAACCAGTATAACAGTCGGTTCTGCCACCGTATCACACTATGGTATGATGTAATGATGTTATGTACAAATATGCAAAGTAAGCAAGTTGTTTTGTACAAATAGTCATATACCCAAAGCAGAAAAATCCTTAGGTTTAGGCTTGTATGAAGTTTATAGGTAAATACCCTCTTGAAGTTTAGTTGGCTTAACCAGTCCTAGAAAGTAACCGGGTTCTATGGGATCTTAATATCACTGACCTTTCTTTTAGGTATTGTCTCAATACAATCAATCTTTTCTTGTGGCCAAGATATCTGAAAAGTCTAATCTCAATTAGTGTAGTATCGAGTATCAACCAATTTTCAGCTTTCCACTGAAACCGGCTATCTCGCTACTTCCTAATGTCCAAGTTATTCAATTAAGGTTCTAAGGTCAATTAGCGCTTCACGACGTCGCTCAGCTGCCCCGTATTCTCTTCGATTCAACACAAGGGATGCCGGTACCAACAAATGCGTCGAACTAACGTAGTCATTGCTTCAACCATATCGGTCTATGTCATACAGTTTCCACAATCTATTTCTACTTATCTAAAAAGGTGTCCCAGATCTGAGTAGAGGATCAAAACAAGCCCAAACAAGGAACCAAAATGTAAAGCAAACAAGTCAAACAAAGAAAATCAAGTAAAGGTGATTCATCCCTAAGGTAAGCCCACTTTTAAGATTTTCTTCCCCAGCAGAGTCGTCAGTTCTATAATACAATGGGAGAACTGACTTGGGATATTTTGCGTTTGATCGCAATTTTTGCAGATAGCAAGAGTCGCCACCGACTTTTCTTTTATCCAATAAAGGAAAGGGTGAAAAGAACAGGAAATACCTTTGAGATTATTTCTTGAGTTCGGGGGGTAGACTATGAAAAGGGAAGGTGTTAGCACCCTTTTAATCCATAGTTATCTATGGGCTCTTAGTTACTTGCTAGATCATTGCTCTTGTTTGAAAGTGTGCTTTGTGGTGGTTTTTGGAAGTATTTTTGAAAAGTGTGCCTTTGTAATGATTCTCGTCTCTATAAGAACGCATACAAAGTGTTGTTTGGAAAATAGTTCAAAGAAGTGTTTGTTTTTGAAAGTGATTTTGAAAAGGTGTCTTTGTAATGATTCTCATCTCTATAAGAACGCATACAAATTGTTGTCTTTTGAAAATGTTTCAAATGAAAGTGTTGGTGTATAAAATGTTTTTGTTATGAGCAAGCGAGCAACTAAAAGCGACCTACCTACACAAAGGTCTTTAGTGTTATTTTCCTCCTCCTTCAGAAGTTGCTATCTTACCATTGATTTGGTAAGAATTTCCATCATTAGATGTGATGGGATGGGCATGGGTCATCGTATAGTCATGATATCAATGTTGTGAGATATCTTAGCATTTCTCTTGAGGAACTAAGATCATTTATAAGGCAACATTCAAAGCGTCATCGAGGGACTATGATCTTGTATTTTTTATTGTTTTTTCTAAGACGTCTCACATGCATAACATGACTATTTTTCATAAGGAAACAAGTGGAGTTAACCCTAGAGGTTCATGTGTGCAAAGTGTGTTTGATTGCATGCATTTTTGTCTTTTGATCAGGGTGGTCTACTTGTTGATTTTATCTTGCCATACACCCTAATTATTAACATTTTGCATAAAGTCAAAAGTGCAGAAAGATAAAATCCTACACTATTACAACCATATTGAATTGCATGAAAATATAAAGGCAAAAATAGGGTAAAAGAAAGAAAAATGGATCTTTCAATTTAGGGTAGCAAACCCTTTAATTCTGCACTTTCTGGCTCTCTTCGATCTGGCCCGAAAAGGGGTGAAGGCATGAATTTTGATTGGGGCCTGGAGGCCAGCATGTGATGTCTTTCGATTGGGGCCTGGTGGACAGCACGTTGTGCCTTTCATTTGGGGCTTGGAGGCTAGCATGTTGTAATATTCCTTTTTCCTCCTTCGACTAGGGGTTGAAAGCAGTGAGGGAGTGATTTTCGATTGGGCCTGAAATTCAGCATGGTATGCCTTCTAGATGCCTCTTTCGTTTGACCTGGAGGTTAGTATAGAAGCCAAAGGCTTCGTTTCCAACTTCATGTTTCCTGTTTCTTTCGTTTGAGTTTTAATAGCAACATGGCCTAAAGCCATGCCAACATTACCTTAGGGCCAGGGTAGTATTTAAAGCATGTTTAAATATACAAAGAGCAAAAACCAAGAAGGTTGTCAACCATGAAACATATTAAAAGGATGGAAACAAAAAGAAGAGCAATAGTATATACATGTTTGAAACGAAAAGGAATTGTATTTACATGTTATGTATAAACGAAAAGTTCAAGGTTTAGAGCAACTTACCTTGTTGGAGGCTGGAACATGTGTTGGACTTTTAAGAGGTTGAACTAGATGCCCCTGGATTCAAAGGAAAGAAATAGGTGTGGTGTTCATTTGACTGGATTCGAAGGTCAGCAGGTGTGAGGGTGGTGTTTGTTATTTCTGGATTCGAAGGAGAAGAACAGGTGTAGTGTTCTTCATACTGGATTCGAAAGAGGAAAGCAAGTGTGGGGATTGTTTCAGATTTGAAAGAGAAAAAGAAACAAGTTTTGTGTTTCTTTAGATTCGTGGTTTGTATTTATTGTTTGAGAATCTTAAGAGTTTAAGAGTTTTGAGATTTTTATGATTTTTGAAGATTCTTTCCACACCACCCAAAAATCTGCCAGCGTTCTCTCTTGTTGCCTTTCAGCCCCTCAGCGTCTCCAGCCCCCTTTTGATGTACAAATGAACTCTCTATTTATAGAGAAAAAATTTTGAATGAGCATCTTTGTGAAAAAATAAAATATAGTTTCTCTGAAAGGCCAACATCCACTTGTGTCAACTTTTTATAATCCCAAGATAAAAGTACCAAAATCAATGGTTTAGATGGGTGACTCCTAGTTTATAGGGGGAAAGTGTGCAGAAGAGACACGCGCAAGGCTCAAAAACTTTCTAAAAAGGTAGTAATGTCATCAAGAGCAAGTTAGCTTGAAGAACAATTTAATATGGAGTGAGGCACAAGTTGGAGGCCTATGTAGCCTGACCTATGAACAACTTGACCCTTTGAATCGAATCCTTCATTTTTCCATAACCTTCGACCAGACTCAACAAAACAGTATTCGTTTCCACCAGTTGTGTGTCCTTCGAATGGACCAACTGTGTGTTCTTCGAATGTCCCTCTTCAGATGAATATGCCATTTTGAGTCCTCTTGCTTTTGATCACTTAGGCCCAAACCTTCAACCAGACTCCAAAGTAAGCAAAAACAATTATTCCCCAACTATGGAAAGTCCTTCGAATGGGTCACCAAGTTGGGATATAACACTTACCAAGCTCTGGGATCTTGTTTCAGACCATATAATGATTTCTTAAGTTTCTAAACATACTCTGGATGTTTTGTGTTTTCAAAGTCAATGGGTTGGTGCACATATACTTATGCATTTGTATAACCATTTAAAAAGGAAAGTTTAACATCCATCTGATAGAGAGTGATGTCATTATATACAGCAAATGAAATTAAAAGTCTGATAGACTCTAACCTGGCGAATGGAGAAAAGGTCTCTATATAGTTTATCCCTTCTTATTGACTATAACCTTGTGCAATTAGTTTTGCCTTATTTCTAACTACTTCTCCTTGTTCACTTAGCTTGTTTCTGAAGACCCATTTAGTTCCAATGATATTGAAGCCTTTTGGTTTAGGAACTAGATCCTATACAACATTTCTGGTAAACTGATCAAGTTCATCATGCATTGCAAGTATCCAATCATTGTCTTGAATTGATTTGTCTATGAAGTTTGGTTCGATCAGAGATGCCAAACCCATGAGAGACTCTTCAGTATTTATGAACATATATCTTGTTTTGATTGGATCATCCTTCTTACCCATAATTATATCTTCAGGATGACCTGATTTTCTTCTAGACTGTCTTTTCTGGATAGGTTCTTCAGAAGTTTCTGTAGTGTTGGTGTTGATGTCTTTTTCTGTATTGAATTGGGTTTCTGATCTTTTTTCTTCAGAAGATCTTCCTTCAGTACCTGTAACTTGAACTTCTATATCTGTAAAATGTTCAACCCGCTTTAACTTTCGAGAGCCAAGCTTATCATCAAATCTGACATTAATGGATTCTTCCATGATTTGTGTTTCCGTGTTATATACTCTATATCCTTTTTAGCATTCAGAGTATCGTAACATGAAACACTTTTTTTCCTTTGAATCAAACGTGTTAAACATATAACAGATACATCTAAATTGATGGAAGTAAGAAATGTTGGGCTTTTTGTTCTTCCACAGTTCATATGGAGTTTTTTCCATAATAGCTCTTATGGAGATTCTATTCTGAATGTAGCACGATGTGTGAACTGCCTCTGTCCAGAAGTGTTTATCAAATACTCACATACCATTTACGGCCAGACTACATTTTAATTATACGAACAAAGTGGCAGAATATGAAGCCTGTATAATGGGTCTTGAGGCAACCATTGATCTTAAAATCAAAATTCTTGAAATCTTCGGAGACTCTGCTTTGGTTATACACCAAGTACAAGGTGATTGGGATAACAAGCACCCCAATTTAATTCCATACAGGATTATATACTGCAGTTGATACCCTCTTTTGACGAGATTACTTTCGGGCACATTCCCAGAGATGAAAATCAATTGGCATATGCTTTAGCTACTTTATCAGCAATGTTCAACGTTAGCTTTCTGAATCATGCACCTAATATACATACTCTTTGTTACAAGGATCCAACACATGTCTTTCCTGCTCATTGTCTATCAACTGAGGATGTATGTGATGAAAAGTAATCTTGTACAAGAGAAACTATGGCTTGATTCTTCTCAGATACATGGATAAACACAAGGCAAAGTCGATCATCAAGGAAATCCATGATGGTTGTTTTGGAAGTCATTCAAGCAGATATTATATGGCTAAGAAAATACTATATGCAGGGTATTTCTGGATGACAATGGAAAGTGAATGTTGTTCATATGCAAAGTTGTGCCACAAATGCCAAGTATATACAGACAAAATCCACTTCCCTCTAACTCCTTTGAATGTTATGACTTCACCATGGCCATTATCATTGTGGGGGATTGACATGATTGGGAAGATTGAGCCAAGCACTTAAAACGGTAACAGGTTCATTCTCGTTGCCATTGACTATTTCACCAAATGGGTGGAAGCAGCTTCTTACAAGAATGTAACCAAGAAGGTCGTTACCAACTTCATCAGAAAGGAAATCATATGCTATTATGGAGTTCCTAATAGAATCATCAATGATAATGGTTCAAACCTAAAAAATGATAAAGGAGTTGTGTTAAGAGTTCAAGATTGAACACCAAAATTCATCACCTTATCGACCAAAGATGAATGGTGCAGTCGAAGATGCTTACAAGAACATAAAGAATATAGTCTAGAAAATGGTGACAACGTACAAAGATTGGCATGAAATGTTGCCTTTGGCTCTACATGGCTACAGGACTTTTGTGCGTACTTTGATTGGGGCAACCCCTTTTATCTTGTCTACGGTACAGATGTGATGCTTCCAGTTGAGGTAGAGATTCCTTCATTAAGGGTTCTGATGTGTACTAAGCTTGATGAGGCAAAGTGGGTTCATACAAGACTTGACCAGCTCAATCTAATTGAAGAGAAATGTTTGGACGCCATCTGTCATGGTCAATTATATCAAAAGAGGATGAAGAGAGTGTTGTACCCCAAAATTTTCCCTCCCATATTCCTCAAGACATGTCAAGAATAATCTTAAAGTTGCTCAAGTTGGCTCAAGGGTTGGACAGTCAAACCACCTCCTAAAGCAGTCAAGTCAAAATTAGGGTTTTGTGTTGCATCAAGGTCCTCACATACAAATGACCTCAAGTGGTCCCCAATTTCCTAATATGTTCTCAAGTTCATCCATGTCAAATTTCATACCTTGCAGAGGAAGTTTGGTCAGTCAATTGCTCAAGAGGCCCAAAAATCGACTGTGCTAGGGCAAAAGTCAACTGTGACCTGTAACCAGTCAAACTTCAAGATTTTTTGTCAACATTCTCATTTTTAAGGATAATTCATCATTTGATCAAGGGTTGATCATGATTCATCAAGGATTGCTCAAGATTCATCAAGATTCAAAAGTTGCTAAATTAGGGTTTTGTAGGAAAAGTCAACTCAACTTTGACCAAGCATAACGTTCTCATACTTTATGAGAAATGACTCATCCAAATCTCATTTTTAATAGGATTAAATTTCCTACAATCCATCTTCACACCCCAAGATCAAGAAATGCACTCAGAAAAAAGTTACTAATTTGGACATTATAGGTCATTTTTGAAAGTCAACAAAAACACCTTTTTTTCCAAAGCTTATAACTTGAGCATGGAACATCAAAATGCGATGAGACCAAAAGGGTTGATTAGAGGACATCTCAAGGTTCCTAAAAAGTCCAAGAACACTTTCAAAAGTTCAAAATTGAAGAAGTTATGCATTGTTGAAGTTGGGCATTTTTCCAAATTTGCCAAAAGTCAACTATCCTCAAAACTCCAATTTTTGACAAAAGGGCTCACTTTTTTCCACTTGATATAGTCTTGTCATGCCACACACGTGTTCCATCTTTAATTTCATGGCCATTCATTTATTTTTCTATTTTATTTAATTTTTATTGATTTAATTTATTTTAAATCAATATTAAATCAAATAAAATCTAAAAATTGATGAATAAGATTCTTGTGGTCATTACAGCTTGCAAATATCATATGACACTCAATCAAATTCGTGCCAAGTCAAAACATGCACAAATCTCAGATTTGATGCAATATGGCAACTTGATAATGATGATCAAAATCAAATCTTCCTTCTTCAATGCATATGGTTTAAGACCCAAATTTTGACCTAAATACATCCTATTATGTGCACACAAGGGAGGCAGACCAGGAACATGCATAAAGCACTGCTGAAACGGCCAGAAGAAGTTGGTAAAAAAGCTTGAAAACTTGGAGATCAAAAACAACATTGGAGCTCGATTCAAACAAAAAGCTTGACGTAGCTCTCTTCCCTGACATCCCTTGAAGCTATACCAATCAAAACCAAGCCTTCTCATTGCCTAAATTTCACTGTAAGTCATCACGAACCAAGCTCTGAACATGACCTCGTGAAATCATTTTCTTGCATCCTCTTGCAAATTTTCTTGCACATTCGTACTTACCATTCAATTTCCAACGATTCTGTAATATTTAATTTTATTTTCATGGCTTATAACCCCATATCCAGAGCTAGGGTTCTTGTTCTTGCTTTTTAGGCGTTTTTGATGCAGGATAAATTAAGGCTAATGATGGGTACAGGAATGATCAGGGGAAAGAGACGAATGCAGTGATGGTCTCCATTGGCATTTATATGGCCTGTAGCACATAATAGGATGATGCCATGGATTTAGTTGCGGAATAAAATCCACAGGTAAACAAACCAGTCTTCGTTGAAGAAGACGAAGACGTGTCCTAGCGTTATTGGTCCATTCAAACAAATTGCGTGTTTTTTTATTTTTCAGCATAATTAATAGATTTGTCAATATAATATTTGTTTTCTATGCCAATAACAAAGATACAGCGTGGTTCAGTTGGTGAAAGCGTGAGTGGGATACCCTTGGGACCTGGGTTCGAATCCCAGGTCCCCCAAAACTTTGTTATAATTTTATTTCAGATATTCCTATGCAAGACTCAAAAGGTGGACCATCATGTTCTTCATCCCATCAAGTGCCAAGTGGCTTCAGACCAAGATCCAAAAGCCAGAATTGAGTATCCACCATACACCCTGGTCAACAAGCACGCAGGGAATTACAAGGGTCAAACAGGCTGGAGCGCTAGTGGGCCTCAAAAACTGCTGATCTTACACCCTCTTTGGGCCCAATACCCCCTGAGTTTGTCCCTTTTTTATTTTTCTTTTCATTATTTTCCTATTTTTGCTTTATAATTATTATTATTAAAAATTAACCAATTAACTCTTTTTCACAAAAAAAAAATAATCAGAAAACCCAAAATAAAAATAATATTTTTATTAATTTCACTATTCTATTTTTATACATAAACAATAATTAATTTATTTGGTTTAATTAGGTATAATTTTAACATATTTTGCAATAAATTAAAATTAATTTAGAATTAGTTTTTTTTTAATAACTTTTAACCATTTTTATTTTATTTCCTTAATTAAAATAAAAACCCAAAAATATTTTCATTTAATTAATTAATTCAATTATTAACTTAGACTAATTTTTAATTCAAAAAATAACAAAAATATGCTTTATTTAATAAAAAGGGTCAAAACCCTAAAAAGGCACTCCGATTTAATTTTCTCGCGCGCGTATTATTTTTGATCCATATTTCAATATTGTAACTGCTTCGGGAATGTAATAGTTTAACTTAGGATTTTGTTTATTTATTTATCGCTTTTATTTACTTTTCGCAATTTAATTTTAAAGATTTGTCTTTGGCGATGTAAATACCCGACGCCTTGTAATAGCTTAGATTTAATTTCCCGCAATTTAATTTCCGCACAATATTAACTGTTACATGTTTGATAATAGGCAATGCATGACAAGATCAATTTTAATTTAAAATCAACAGTAGATCACCCATAACCTGTACAAAGATAAATAACTGAAAAACAATACACTCGCACATGCGCATTCTTAAGGTACACCTTCCTTGGTTACCTCGAACGTGGTCATTGAGTATAGGAAGTTTTAGAGGTCGCCCTCTTGTCCAAAGATCATAAGTTGCCTCGAAACGGTCGCCTCGGAAAAAATGATCTAAGACATTAGGGTTACCACTAAGGCGTCCTAACATTGCTTTAGTGACCACACGTCCCTTAATCGAATTGACCCAAAAACTCCAACGACGATGCTACCTACTCATCAATAGTGGGATAGCATTGTCTAAAGTACATTAGCACAGTTTAATTCCTTTTTGAGTAGGTAGATGGTTCTTAAGTACTTGCTCTCTTTAAAACAAAATAAAACTTTTCGCACTTACACCTTTCAAACAAAAACTTTTTTCAAACCCACAAACACAAAGAAAAGCAAATTTTGAAAACACGATGAGCAAGTACCTAAGAGCCCGTGGATAACCACGGATAGAAAGGGTGCTAACACCTTCCCTTTCTATAATCTACCTCCCGGACCCGAGAAACATCTCAAAAAAGGAATTTTTCTGTGATTTTTTCCTTTCCTTGTTGGATAAAATAAAAGACAGTGACGACTCTTGCTTACCGCAACATTTTGCAAAAACAAACGCAAAACGCGAACCAGCATTCCAAAAACAGTCAGTTCTCATTCCCACCGATCACAGAACTGGCGACTCTGTTGGGGAATTTTATAAGTGAGGTGTACCTTAGGATTAGATCACTTGTGTTTTCAATTGTATGCTTTGAATGCTTTAATTTTGTGGGCTTGTATCGGAGTTCTATAGATCCTAACCCGGATCTGGGGATACCCTTTAGGTAAGTAGCAATAAACTGTGATGGATCTGTCCAGCGTAGACCGACACGGATGAAGCAGTAGCTATGTTGGTGTGGCACCTTAGTCTGTACCGATATCCCTTGTGTTGGAACGAGGAGAATATGGGTCTTCTAAGGAGTCATTAAGCACCAACTGACCTTAGAACCTTAAATTGACCAACTTGGCCATAGAACAGTAGCAGTATGATACACTCATTGAGACTAAACTCTCGCGATGATTCCGACTGCAAGAAAAGGTTGCTAAACTGGAATTATAACCGATTGAGGGTAGTCAGTGATATTGAGATCCTCTAGAACCCGGTTACTATTTTTAGGACAGGTTTAAACCAACTGAACTGAAAGAGGGTAGAACCTAAGCTCCATGCCAGCCTGAAATCTAAGGGCTCTTTTGTGTGACTTGTGTGCCTTTACCATGTTTTCCTTTTGTGGATACTTGTGGTGTGCCTTTATCATGACATCATGACATCATAACATTGCATACATTTTGCATAAGGACTAACCTATTTCAAAGACAAGAGGGTTTCATCTTTGCTCTATTTTGTAGGTCATTATGATGCCCATGCGTAAGAATACTATCCGGATCAACTTTGTCCAAGTCCCTACCTTGCTTAAAGAGTTGGTTGTCAGGAATCCAAACACTACTTCCTTCATCAGAAGGCATGGTTCTCTTCTCAGCTTGGTCACCTCAAAACTGGACGAACAAATGATGAGTGTCCTGGTCCAATTCTATGATCTGTTGTACCATTGTTTTACTCTCCAGGACTTCCAGCTAGTTCCTACCCTAGAAGAGTTCTCTGAGCTGCTCGGTATCTCTATTCTGGAGCAGACTCCGTTTACTGGTTGGGAAAAGACTCTTAAGCCCGAAGAAATTGCTGCAACCCTTCACTTAACCAAAGAAGAAGTAATGGCTAACTGGGAGACTAGAAGTGGAGCTAAGGGTTTTCTGACTAAGTTCTTGGTTGGCAAGGCCAATTACTTCTGGGACAGCTTAGACTTCAAGGCGTTCGAGGATATTCTGGCTCTCTTGATTTATGGTTTGGTATTGTTTCCGAATCCTGATACTTTTGTTGATATTAATGCCATAAAGATCTTCATCTCTCAGAACCCTGTACCCACTCTCTTGGGTGACATCCTTCATCAGCTCCATGCTCGTACTGCCCGAAAGCGGGGAACTTTGATGTGCTGTGCTCCTTTATTGTCGAGGTGGTTTATTTCGCACCTCCCGAAGTCAGTGCTGAAAAACAAAGAAGGAATGGGTTGGGCTTATAGTGTGATGTCTCTTTCTAATAATGACATTATCTGGACCCTCAAAGGTATGGATGAGGTGACTATTATTGATTGTTGTGGAGAGTATCCTAATGTTCCATTGATCGGAACCCATGGAGGGATTTCTTACAACCCATGATTAGCTCTTTGTCAGTTTGGAAGAGCCAGAAGAGAAGGGCCTCATGAGATGTTGATGCCTCATATCATATTTGATTTTCAGGGAGATAGCGACGAGCTACGTCGTAGATTCATAAGGGCTTGGGACAAAGTTCACCAATCTGACCCACATGAGTTGGGTCCAAAGACTTCTCTGCCAATGGAGCCATATCTCAGATGGGTCCGCATCAGTGCCCATAAGCTAGGTATGCCTTATGAAGCTGTCAGGCCTGTTACTCTTGAAGTTGCTAATGAGGAGGGGGTTCTTCCAACTATTCTCCACCCTTATATTCCCACTGATATTGGGACACTGAAGAGGTCTTGGATGCAATTGAGGGAGGAACGGGATTCGTACCAGGAGAAGTTCAATGAACAAGAGCAGAAGATCCAGAAACTGACTAGGAAACTAGAGAACGAGCGGATCCTGAATGATTATGTCTGCACTGAGAAGAAGACACCATGGGAGCATTGATGGACCTTTGATGATTTCTTTTACAGTTTTTATTTACTTTTCAGTATTTCCATTCTTGTAATACCTAAGGGCAGTTTGTTGAACAATTTAAATTTTGAAGTTTAAATCTAATAAAGTGTGTTTCCTTTCCTATTTACAAATTTGAATCTCGATTGTCTTTGAAATCATAAATCATACGCATTTCATCCCATGCACTTCATAAACAGGTACCCCATTACAGGTCTCTTATCTTCTTCGCTATTTATTTTAGCAATCATCATGTCTGCTGAACCTTCAACTGAGAAAGCTACCAAGACCCTCCAGGCCCAGAATTCCCAATTTCAAGAGCTGTTCATGAATCTAGCTAAGGGTCAGTAGGACCTGAAGACCTTGATTCTGAAAGAAAAGAAGAAGAAGAAGAAGAAGAAGAAGAGGACCATCCTGTTTAACACTGGAAGCAGGTTTGGAAACGGGTTGTAGAATGAAGTTGATCTGACCACCTCATCTGGAGGGAAAGATAGTCCACAAGAAAGGAGGGCTCCTAGCCCTATGGTCTCCGACAACGAAACGGACTATGATGAAGAACAATATCCTCCTGCTGAGGATAAGTACAAACAACTGAAAGATCGTTTGAGCCTATGGAGATACAGAAGGTGCCCGGTATGGATTTCGGAGATCTAGGTCTATCGTCTGGGGTGGTGATTCCCCACAAATTCAAGGCACCTGCCTTTGCCAAGTATGACGGAGTTTCTTGTCCGTAGCTGCACCTCTGGTCATATGTGAGGAAGATCCAGCCTTACACTGCTGATAAGAACTTGTGGATCCATTTCTTTCAAGACAGTCTCTCAGGGACTCAACTTGAGTGGTTCTATCAGTTGGATGGAGCCAGTATCCGCAGCTGGGAAGATCTGGCTACTGCGTTCTACAGGCAGTATCAATACAACTCCGACCTCGCTCCTACGCGTACCCAACTCCAGGGTATATCAATAGGAATGGGTGAAAGACTCAAAGAGTATGCTCAGAAATGGAGAGACCTTGCTGGAAGGGTGCAACCACCTTTGGCTGATCGTGGGCTTGTGGACATGTTTCTGGGGACCCTGTCTGGTCCGTTCTTTAATCATCTGATTGGAAGCTCTTCAGCTGGGTTTACAGATCTTATTTTGACCGGTGAAAGGATTGAAGCTGGTATTAAGGCTGGGAAGATACATAAGGGTGCCTCGTCAAGCACCGAGAAGAAGCCGTTTAAGAAAGAGTCCAGTGCCGTCTACAGTACAAGAAGACATAATAAACCTGAACACCGCCAAGCTGTCAACGCGGTTGTTATTTCAAAACCTGCTGGTGCTCCTCAGCATCACAATAAACAAAAAGACGAGAGACCTCAAAGGCAATTCACTCGTCTCAGCATGACTTTGTCTCAGATTCTGTCACAGTTGTTGAAGACCAATCTGGTGATTCTAAAAGAAGCTCCGAAGAATCCAAGTACCACATCACCAAGGTATAACCCTAATGCCCGCTGTGCTTTTCACTCTGATAGCCCGGGGCATAATACAGATGATTGTTGGGTTTTGAGGAACATGGTGCAAGACCTAATTGATGCGAAGGAGATTGAGTTTGAGGCGCCCGAGGCGCCCAATGTTGTAACTGCTCCTATGCCCAACCATGGAGTGAATGCTCTAGAAGAGGACTTGTTTGTAGTTTCTGTGGATGACATTATTACCCCTCTGATAACTGTCAAGAAGAACCTGTTGCTAGCCGGTTTATTTCTGGGCTGTGGCGAAGGTTGCCATATATGTTCCATTTTACCTACTGGTTGCCCATTCCTGAAGTCAGGTATCCAAAACTTGATGGATAGTAAAGAGATCCTATTTGAAAAGGTTGTTGTTCCATCCGTTCATTCTGAATAAGTCGCCATCATTACCATTTTCGACAATTCTTCCAAGGCTCCCTCGAGGAAGCCTGTTAGAATTACATCTGTTGCAAAGATCACACCTGTAATAATCACTGTTCCGGGGCCCATCCCCTACACCTCTCACAAAGTTGTCCCTTGGCACTATGGGGCAGATGTTTATGTTCTAGGAGTTAAGAAAGAGTTGGATACTGATACCGGCGTCAGCAACATTACTGGACCTGCTAAAGTCACCCGTAGCGGTAGACTTTTCTCACCTGATATTGCTCCACCAACTGTCCGAAGACCTGTTGTCATTACACCTGCAAGTGTACCCATTACCATTCTTGATCAAGTTCCTATCCTTACCCCTGTCGCCGAGTCATCTAACTCTCGGGGCAAAGGGATCATCACTGATGTGCCTGCCCAGACGGAGGCACCGAAGACCATTACTGTTGAAGCTTCCAAACAGGAGATGGAAGAGATTCTGAAGATTATTAAGAAGAGTGATTATAACGTAGTTGAGCAACTGGGGAAAACCCCATCCAAGATTTCCATGTTGTCACTATTGCTATGCTCAGAGGCCCATGCCAAGGCTCTGATTACCTTCCAGAAGACTGCCCACGTGCCACAAGAGACATCAGCTGATCAGTTTACCGATTGTGTGGCCAATTTAACTGCTGATAATGGCTTGGGTTTCTCCAATGATGATTTGATTGCTAAAGGGAAGAACCATAACGATGCCCTGCATGTCTCCATTGAATGCAGGGGCACTACTCTTGCACATGTATTGGTTGATACTGGTTCCTCACTGAACGTCTTTCCTAAGAAAGCTCCAGACCGGTTGGATTGCGAAGGGTTGGAGCTAAAGCCAAGTAACATCATTGTCAGGGCCTTTGACGAGTCTAAAAGGATGGTGCATGGTGAGGTTGATATTCCAATTAAAGTTGGTTCTCAGGTCTTCAATTCTACATTCTACGTAATGGACATTCGGCCATCCTATTCTTGTTTGCTGGGTCGTCCATGGATCCATAAAGCTGGGGCCGTAACCTCAACACTCCATCAGAAGCTGAAGTACCCGGTCAGAGGGAAGATTGTGACAGTTCAAGGGGAGGAAAAGTACATGGTCAGCCACCTCAACTCATTCAGATATGTAGAGATGGATGGGTAGTTCATTGAGACCCTATTTCAACACTTTGAAGAGGTTCCCCAGACACTGGCGTCAGCTGAGACTGTGGTTGAAGATTCTCCTATGAAGATGGTTTCCTTAAAAGATGCACGGGATGTTATTGAGAAGGAAGCTCAAAGGGCTGTTCGAAGTGCAAAGATTCGAAGACCTCCTGTGTTCATCAGCAACTCGAGAGTAAATGCCATTGAAGATGATGTGGAGGAGTCTAAATTCGACAGCTGGATCTATCCTACGGCCGACGGTGGACGTAGCAACTGGACAGCAAAGGACTTCATCCCTATTACTTTTGTTAACCAGTAATGAACTCTTTGTTTTGAATTTGTAACAGACAATGTTGTGAAACTTTATGGCCCAGTGTCTTACCCGGGACACCGTGGCTTCATTTGTGAGGGATTTTGTGTGCCATTTTCATATATCATTAATAAAAGCATTGGAAGTTTCTTGCATTTCAAATTTTACGCTCCTTGTTTTTCTTTATTATATACTGCAAAACAACTATTTTACACACACTCACATATACAGGTCCACATCCACTCTGGATCTCACTGGTAACGATTCTGCTACTGCCAGTTATGACTTCGAGAATCTAATCAACTTAGCCGAAGACGAAGGTGAAGATGATTGCGAGGTGCCTGTTGAACTTGGAAGACTGCTACTCCAGGAAGAGAGGGCCATTCAGCCACACGAAGAGCCAGTGGAAACAGTGAATATGGGTACTGAAATAGACAAAAAGGAAGTCAAGATCGGTGCAAATCTGGAGCTTAGTGTGAAGCAACGGTTGATTCAGATGCTGCATTATTATGTTGAGACCTTTGCCTGGTCTTATGAAGATATGCCTGGTTTGGATACTGACATTATGGTTCATCGCCTGCCCACCAAGGAAGACTGTCCCCTAGTAAAACAAAAGGTTCGTTGTATGCGCCCAGAGATGTCTGAGAAAATCAAGGCTGAGGTTATGAAAAAGTTTGACGCCGATTTTCTAGCAGTGACTTCTTACCCTCAGTGGGTCGCCAATGTGGTTCATGTGCCGAAGAAAGATGGTAAGGTCCGAATGTGTGTCGACTACAGAGATCTGAACAGGGCAAGCCCCAAGGATGATTTCCCTTTACCTTACATCAATGTTCTGGTTGACAACACCGCTCAGCACAAGGTATTCTCCTTCATGGATGGCTTCTCCAGTTATAATCAGATTAAAATGGCTCCCGAAGATATGGAGAAGACCACCTTTGTTACTCAGTGGGGTACCTTTTGCTATAAGGTCATGCCTTTTGGATTAAAGAATGCTGGGGCAACAATTCAGCGTGCCATGGTTGCTTTGTTTCATGACATGATCCATCATGAGATTAAAGTATACATCGACGATATGATTGCAAGGTCCCAGACTGAGTGTGATCTAGTGGGAGAGAGAACTGACTGTTTTGGAATGCTGGTTCGCGTTTTGCGTTTGTTTTCGCAAAATGTCGTGGTAAGCAAGAGTCGCCACCGTCTTTTATTTTATCCAACAAAGAAAGGACAAAAGCACAGAAAAATTCCTTTTTCGAGATGTTTCTCGGGTCCGGGAGGTAGATTATAGAAAGGGAAGGTGTTAGCACCCTTTCTATCCGTGGTTATCCACGGGCTCTTAGGTACTTGCTCAAAGTGTTTTCAAAATTTGCTTTTCTTTGTGTTTGTGGGTTTTGAAAAGAGTTTTTTGTTTGAAAGGTGTAAGTGCGAAAAGTTTTGTTTTGTTTTAGAATGAGCAAGTACTTAAGAACCATCTACCTATTCAAAAAAGATTAAGCTGTGTAAATGTCCTTTAGACAGTGCTATCCCACTATTGAGAAGTAGGTAGTACCGTCGTTGGAGTTTTCGGGTCAATTCGATTTTAGGGACATGTGGTCACTAAAGCAATGGTAGGATGCCTTAGCGGTAACCCTAATGTCCTAGATCATTTTTTATCGAGGCAACCGTTTCGAGGCAACTTTGATCTTTAGACAGGAGGGAGACCTCTAAAACACCCTATACTCAATGACCACGTCGAGGCAACCAAGTGAGGTGTACCCTAAGAGTGGCATGTGCGAGTGTGTCAGATTTCAGTTATGTTATCTTTGTACATGTTATGGTGAGCTACAATTGATTTTAAATTAAGATATATCTTGTCATGCATAGCCTAGTTAGCATACATCTAGCAGTTAATGGTTGCGGAAAAGAAAACTAAGCTATTACAAGGCGTCGGGTATTTACATCGCCAAAAACAAACCCTTGAAAAAGTAAATTGCGAGAAAGTAAATAAAGCGATAAAAAGGTCCTAATTAAAGCTATTACATCCTCGAAGGAAATACAATTATATGGATCAAAAATATGAATCAAGAATAATCACACGCGCGAGAAAAAATTGAATCGGAGAGTTTTTAGGGTTTTGACCCTTTTTTTGAGAAAGAAAGAGATTTTTATTATTTTGTATTTAATTAAATTAAACCTAGACTAATTAATTAATTAAATAAAAGAAAGATATTTTTTGAGTTTTTTATGTTTTTTAAGGAAAAATAAAATAAAAGATGGTCAAAAGTTATTAAAAACCCTAGTTCTATATTAATTTTAAATTATTGCAAACATATTAAAATTAACCTAATTAAAACTAAATTAATTAATTACTTATTTATTTACAAAATAACTAATCAAATCTAATAAATAAAAATATTATATTTTTTATGTTTTCTGATTTTTATTATGAAAATAAATATTAATTTGTTAGTGAAAATAATAATTATAAAAAATAATTAAATGAAAGAAATAAAAAAAGAAAAGAAAAGAAATAAACTTGAAGGGGGGTGTTGGGCTTAATTTTGTGGTGTATGTTGCAATTCTGAAGCCCGTTAACAATTCCAGCCCTGTTGACTTTCCTGATCACCCATGCGTATGTTGACCAGGGAGCATGGTGGTCTTCCACTCATGACCATTGGATCTATGCTTGGAGACATCTGGCGCACTGAGATTTGAGGTATATGGTGGACCTCTCTTGGCAAACTACACAAGAACACCTGAAAAATAAAAGTAACAAGGTTTTGGGGGACCTGGGATTCGAACCCAGGTCCCAGCGCTCACAGGCCAACACGTTTACCACTCAACCACCAGCACCTTTTTATTATTTGGATAATAGGCAATTATTATATATGCAAACAACTCAATATGCTGTAAATAAAAACAAAACGCGCGCTTTTTTCAAATTGGCCAACCAGATGATAACACATCATCGTCTTCAACCTTTTTCCTGTATAATTAGAATCAGATAGAGGGGGTTTTTAACCCCCACTACTTCCTGCAAGGAAAAATAACGATTAGGCACACAACAATCTTAAATGTTTCGCGAGGTGTGGGTTGGAATCGTCTTGGCCTCACGATTTCAACCATGTATCCTATTAGTCCCAATTTTTCCTGGATTGAAAAGCCCCATTTAAAAGCTCAAGAACCCTAGAAATTCAGTCATGGTATCTTTCGATTCAGGGCGTTACAGTTCAATTCAATCATGCCATTAGCTTTGTATGATCTCTAGCAATGCAAAACAATCACAAACACATGTTAAATGCGCATGAATTAGGAGATATAATTCTGAATAAGAAGTGCAAACCGTGGGACTGTATGCAGCGATTCCTTGAGCTTTAGCGCCTGAATTTGATTGCAAAACACTCCTGGGACCTCCTGCAATGTGTTTGGATGGACAAAACGCCTTGAATTGGCCTGGAATGCAAGAACAGGTTTTTAGTTTTCTTTAAAATTCTTGAATTTTGCTATGGCCGTTTCTGCAGCTTTTTCACGTGTCCTAGGTCATGGTTAGCTTGCATACATATAAGAGAATCAAATTAGGTCAAAATTTTGGATCCAACCCATGTGCATTGAAGACTAAATCCTTGATTGAAAATCAAATATTCTTGATTTTTCATGATTGAACAATGTTTCCAAAATTGGTACTTTTTGTATCTTTGACTTGTGCACGAATTTGCCAGCATGTTTTGATCATATTTGCTTCACAAATTGATTTTAAAATCAAATCTTCTATTTTCTTATAATTTAAATTAATTAAATGAATTAATATGTATTATAAATCCAATTAATCAATCAATTTAAGAAAATAAATCCAATTTAACTTGGTGGGTCGTGCATAGGTCATGGGTGAAGTTTCAACAAGAGATTTGAGGCCCATTAGCAAAAAGAAGGTGTTTTGGGCAAAGTTGACTTTTGCAAATTCATGAAAATTTCCCAACTTCTCCAATGCACAACTTGCTCAATTTTGATCATATGACCATGTTCTTGGACGTTTTGGAAATCCCTTGAAGTCCTCTAACCAATTCCTTTGGTCCCATGTCATTTGGATTTACCAATCTCAAGTTATGGCCTTTGACTCAAAGTGTACTTTTGTTGACTTTTGAAATTCACCTATAATGCAAAAATTGGTAACTTTTTGTGAGAGAATTTCTTGATCTTGGAGTGTGAAGATGGATTGTAGGAAATTGCATCCTCTTCAAGATGAGCTTTGGATGGGATTTTTCTGGTAAACCATGAAAGAGTTATGCCCTGGTCAAGATACAGTTGACTTTTCTGATGTCCAAAAATAGTAACTTTTGCACCTTAATGATTTTTGAGCTATTCTTGTGGAATCATGATCAAGAGTTGATCTAATTATGATTGTGAACTCAAAATAAGATGTTGACCAAAAATTCAGACTTTTGACTGCAAAATGACCATTTTGCCCTTGCAGTTGACTGTGGATCAAATTGGGCTTTTGACTATGCAAATTGGCACTGTGAGTCTTGAAACTTGGCATGTAGGTGCTAGAGAATGTGTATAGGCCTATGAGACTTGATTGAACCATTGAAAACCCCAAATTCCTTGAAAGAACCAAAACCCTAATTTTGAACTGGCTTAGGAGGTGTTTTGACTGTACAATCCTTGAGCCATTTTGAGTAATTTGAAGATCATCCTTGACATATCTTGAGGAATATGGGAGGGCAAATTTTAGGGTACAATAGTTTCCCCTGTTCAATCTTCTTAAACCTGAGGATGTAGATTGGCTTGCGTGCCTTTCGTGATCCGAAGGTGGAAGATGATTGAACACTAAAGTGCCCAGAAATTTGCACTCGCATGGTGTAGTATCAACAATGTGATGTCGGGAATGGGCTTACAGATGCCATTTGGAGAGATGATGGATACGAGGATGGGCTTATAGATGCCATCTGGAGATTGTTGGTAGGTAGTTTTGTCTTCGTTGACAGGTTGTCTTCATTGACGGGTTGTCTTCATTGACGGGTTGTCTTCATTGACGGGTTGTCTCTATTGACGGGTTGTCTTCATTGACGGATTGTCTCTATTGACGGGCTGTCTTCATTGACGGGTTGTCTCTATTGACGGGTGTTGCACCCCAAAATTTGCCCTCCCATATTCTTCAAGAAATTGCCAAGCCAAGTCACAAAATTCCCCAAGGGTTGCACAGTCCAACTGTCTCCTATACAGTCAAGATTAGGGTTTCGAATCTGATCAAGAAAATGAAGTTTTCAAAGGCCCAATCAAGTCTCATATGCTTACAAATGTGGTCAAGTATCCTCATATCAAGTTTCAAGGCATTCAGCTCAAAATTGCACAGTCAAAACCCTAAATTGCACTACAGTCAACTGTAGGGGCAAAATGGTCATTTGGCAGTCAAAAGTTCAAATTTTTGGTCAACATATCATTTTGAAGCCACAAACATCATTTGATCAATGCTTGATCATGATTCTCAAAATTTGGCTCAGAAATCATCAAAGATGCAAAAGTTACTATATTTGGACAGCTGAAAAAGTCAACTGAAATTGACCAGGGCATAACTTTCACATGGATTATCAGAAAAATTCCATCCAAAGCTCATTTTGAAAAGCAAGACATTTCCTACAACTCATCTTCATACTTCAAATCCAAGAAATGCTCTCACAAAAAGTTATCAATTTCAACATTATAGGTCATTTTCAAAAGTCAACAAAAAGGGACTTTAAGTCAAAGGCCATAACTTGAGATTGGTAAATCAAAATGACATGGGACCAAAGGAATTGGTTAGAGGACTCAAAGACCTTTCCAAAATGTCCAAGAACATGTGAAAAGCTTAAAAATTGAGCAAGTTATGCCTTGTGGAAGTTGGGAAATTTTTGGATATTTTGAAAAGTCAACAATGGTTCAAATGACCTAAAATTTGCTAATGGGCCCATTTTTCTTCCATGATTCATCATTCCAAGCATATGCACGACCACTTGGCCCAAAGGGAAGTATTTTCTCATTTTTTATTTATTTATTTGAATTTCTATTAATATTAATTCATTTAAATTATATAAATATGTGGAAAATATAAAACTTGACCTAAAAAATCTTTTTGTACACATTCTAGACTCAATATTTCGTGCACATGCTAATTAGGCAAGTTTTGGTTTGATTTGAGCTAATTGACACCAAATACACATGAAAAAAGATTCAAAAAAGATCTTATAAAATCAAATATTGAAACCATTGAATTCAAAAGATTTTGTGCAATTTTCTTAACCTAATAGCTTCCATACATAATCAGAATCACAACCCTAATGCTAACACACCCTATGCTGCGCAGAGAACTCCATTACAAACTTGGAAAATTGTTGAAAAAACTCAATTCTGAAATCAGTGATAGAGGGCGATTCAAGGCACAAAAGCTTTTCCAATAGCTTCCTCCAGTCTTCCTGATCATATTGCAATCATAAACTTCCACTCAAACGCCAAGAATCGGTACCAGGAACCTCAACTGTATCAAACAACTTGCATAATCATACATTCTATTATATGCGTTATTTGTGAATTTTATTTATTGATTCTTGTTCACATTGAAGTTTCAAAGCTAACCAGCACCTTTAATTGTATTTTTAATGGCCATACACGATGATGCCATGAGTGAAATTTAGGGTTTTCAGGTTGTGATTTTAGGGCTTTTGCAAAGAGGAAAAATCAAAGCTCCAGACCATGACCATTGGATTCAGCGCATTGAGACGAGCATGGACCAAGCCTCGCGATTAATTTATGAACCACATAGCGCTAGTCGCTATTTTCTAGAAGCACCCCTAAAACCACGCGTTAAAACTGTTGCCTTTGAGTTTGTGTTACAGGGGACGTGAAGAAGACGACATCGTGTCAATCAGTGGTTCGTTGGTTTGAATTGCACGCGTTTCTCTCCACTACGCGTTGGTTTTTTCTTTTTGTTATTTATTTACTATAATATGTTAATTGAAACGTTGTAGCTCAGCTGGCCAAGTGTGATGTTGGTGACTCCCATGACCTGGGTTCGAGTCCCAGGTCTGAACAATTTCCATATTATTTTGCTATAATAATTCCCATGCAGTTTCAGTGCTATGGTTCACCATACGCCACCATAATCCAGACGTCCACGTGCCCCCTGAGGATTAAACCAATGGCATGGATCTGAAGAACACGTACTCTCCAGTCAACGCACAGCATGCTAGCAAAAAGTCAAAGGAGGCTTCAGAATAATGGGCCAGGCTTCTCAAGTCTATACCTCACAATTTGGGACTACACCCCCACCCTGGTTTGCAAGTGTTTTTATTTTTCTCATATCTTTTTTAATTATTATTTTTATTTGTTTTATTGTTTTAATTTAATTCATTATTTTTACAATACATAAAAAATACAGAAAAATCAGAAAAAGATAAAAATATAATAAATTGTTTTACTTTAATTATTTTCATAAATAAGTTAACATATAAATATTTAGTTTTAATTAGGTTACAATTTTAATTCTTTTTAATAACTAAAAATACAAAAAATATAGAATTTAGGTTTAATTAACAATTTCCATTCCTTTTAATTTTTCCTTTTTATCATAATATTATTATTTATTTATTTTCATAATTAAATTGTATATAAATAATTTAGGTTTAAATTAGGTTAAAAATTCAATATTTTTCTTAATAACTTAAAAATAATTAGAATTAGGTTTAACATTTCATTTTAATTTTAATTAATTCTTTTTTCTATTAAATCTAAAAAACACAAAAAAACACCAAAAACATTTTTTTAATTTTAATTCCTTATTAATTTTAAATTTTTTGCAAAAGGGTCCAACGCCCATGTTCGTAATTTATTTAATTTCGCGCATTTATTTTATGTCGTTTATTATAATTATGTAACTCTCCCAAAGCCATGTAACTAAATTTCTCGCATTTTTATTTCTTTTGCTTTATTTATTTTCCGTCAAATCGGGTCCGGTTTAATTTTGGCGATGTGGACCCGCGCCATTTGTAATAGTTGTAGATTTATTTTCCCGCAACTTTTAACTGTTAAATAAGCATGCAAGAATGAATGGCCCTAATTAAAATCAAGCGTAGATCACAATGAACATGACAAGACAAATGCAAATGAAAACGACACACGAATCGCACACACCACCCCTAGGGTACGCCTCAATGTTGCCTTGCCTCGAAAGGTGATCGTCGAGTAGAGGATGTCTTAGTAAGTCCTCATGATCCGGGAACCTGGCATGAGGGTAGCTTCTAAGGTGTCTTCCCATTGCTCCGGTGATCACCATGTCCCGAACCTCGAATTGACCCGAACACCTCCAACGGTGGTGCTACCTACCTCTCAATGGTGGGACGACACTACTTTAAAGGACATTTACACAGACGAATTCCTTAGGGTAGGTAGGTTCTCAAGGATACTTGCTCTCTTCAAAACAAACTGAAATCTTTTCACACCAACACATTTTCAAAAGCTTTCAAAGCAAACTTTTCAAACACTCTGACGTACGAGTCGAACTGAAATTTTTCAAAGAAACTTTTTTAACCCACATTGAAAAACAAACTATTTTGAAAACACAAATGAGCAAGTATCTAAGAGCCCATGGATAACCATGGATAGAAAGGGTGCTAACACCTTCCCTTTCTATAATCTACCTCCCGAACCGAGAGCAATCTCTATAAGGAATTTTTCTGTGCTTTTGTCCTTTCCATTTGGAGAAAATAAAAGACGGTGGCGACTCTTGCTTCCGCGACATTTCGCGAACCAGCGTTAAACAGTCAGTTCCAGATCCACCGATCACAACGGGTTATCATCAGAAAAATCTTTAGGAATCGATTTAACTGGACTTGTCTTCTTTGGATTAGCGTCAGAAAAATCTTTAGGAATCGATTTAGCTGGGTTTGTCTTCTTTGACTGGATTGCCTCGGAAAAATCTTTAGGAATCGATTTAACTGATTTTGTCCCCATTGACTGACTTGGCTTTAGAAAAATCTTTAGGAATCGATTTAACTGGTTTTGTCTCCATTGACTGGCTTCAGAAAAATCTTTAGGAATCGATTTAACTGGTTTTGTCTCCATTGACTGGCTTCATAAAAATCTTTAGGAATCGATTTAACGGATTTTGTCTCCATTGACTGAATTTCAGAAAAATCTTTAGGAATCGATTTAACTGATTTTGTCTCCATTGACTGAATTTGTCTCTTTTGATTGGATTTGTCTCCTTTGACTGTATTAGCATCAGAAAAATCTTTAGGAATCGATTTATCTGGTTTTGTCTCCTTTGACATAGCTGAGCATTTAACTGCATCTTTCCTGAAAGGTAAAGGTCAGTCATATGCAATGCCTGATATAGATCGAGCAATGATGTTCTCAACATAAATGAGATCGTATGATATGATGCGTATGTGCATGTATCATGATGTATGAAAATGTGATGTTTTAGCTGGGGAAAATAAATCCCGGAGCTGCTGGAGAATAGAGTTGAATTCTTCGTTTCTGCTGGGGATGATGATCGAAGATGATTGTGTGAACAAACCTGCAGGAGAAAAGAACTCCGTTGGGGAATAAACTTGATGAAGAGATTACTCTGCGGGGAATTACTCTGTGGGGAGGAGATGCTTTGCTGAGATTTTAACGATAACTCCGCTGGGGATTCCGTTGATAAGCCCTATTGGGGATTTTGATGATGAACTCTACTGGGGATAGAAAGAACTTCGCTGGGGATGATCTTTCCGTTGCAACTTGCTGAGGATAACCCAATTAGACTCTTGTGGGGATAACCTTCTGAATATGGCTGGGGAGATGCATTTGCACTCTACAGGGGACAAGCTTCCAGAATCTACTGGGGAAGATGATTCAACTCTGGCGGGGAAGCTTTTTTAGACTGCGCTGGGAAATGGCTCCACTGGGGGTACCTTGTATTCCGCCGGGGAACATTCTTATATTCCGTCGAGGAATATTAAGACTGTCAGGGATGCTTGCTGAGGAATGTCTGTACTCCGCTGGGGAATATTAAGATCTACTGGGGATACCCAAGTTCTTTAGGGCTGATGGTAGACCAACTCTGCTTGGGGAGAGTATTGCTGATGCATTCGTAGTTGCAAGTCTCAGTGGGGAGAGCTGCTATTACTGTCTTACTCTTGGGGAGTGAAGGTATCTTGGTCATATTCTTCGGCCGAACCTACCTTGGTACCTTGGTGGACAGAGCAACTAGATCGCTTAGACAATTCTTATTGCCACTACTTCCGATGTCACTCGTAATTGGTCCTCTGTTTTGCATGCAAATATTTGTGATCAGCAATTAATGTCAAATGCATATATCAAAAATGAACATTGGACGTTCTTTGCAAAACAAAACAGATAAAGGAAAAATAATTTTGCAATTTGTCTAAAAAATGAGCTTGTATTGATTTTGAAGTTTGCCTGAAAATAGGCATTTTTGTACAAGAGGCTGACGTCCTAGTAAGAGAACGCCGCCGGACAAATAGGATTTATACAATTTGTGAAAAGAAAACAAAACAGCTATGTGAATAGTCCCACTTGGTTCCAACTCTGCTATCGCCTTTATGTCTTCAAGCATCTCATCACTTTGCTGCTTAGTTGAAGATGAATCTGATTGATTGGTGCCGTCTGAGCCTGATGGTCGATACTGAAGTCCAGATGCGAGGTGATCCAATGAGACATAGTGTTACGTTTATCCCTAACTTTTGCCTGGACCGCCCTTTCGGGTTTTCAGTCCACCGGGATACCCATTTTTGCCCAAGCCACCTTTTCAGGTTTTCGACTTGCCGGGTGTACAGATTTTTTTTATTTTCATCCCTTATTTTTGCCCGAACCCTTTTGGTTCGCCGGGAAGCCCTTATTTTTGCCTAGGCCAGTCAACCTAGTGGGTCTTTAGTTATGCGTAGTATCTTTTCACTATGTCTGCATTGGCGGGGTGAGGAAGGTCGTCACCATCCATGGTGGTTAGAATCATTGCTCCTCCTGAGAAGATGTTCTTAACCACAAATGGCCCTTCGTATGTAGGGGTCCATTTTCCCCTGGGATCACCTTGAGGTAGAATGATGCGCTTGATTACCAGGTCCTCGACTTGATACTCTTGTCGTCTGACTTTCTTGTTAAATGCCTTGATCATCCGTTTTTGGTACGTCTGACCATGACAAATAGCAGTGAGTCTCTTTTCATCGATTAGGTTCAGTTGATCAAGCCGGGTCTGGATCCAGTCATCTTCGCTTAAACCCGCATCCTTCATGATTCGGAGAGAGGGTATCTGAACTTCAATGGGCAGGACTGCCTCCATGCCGTATACCAAGGAGTAGGGTGTTGCCCCTGTTGACGTCCGTTCTGAGGTACGGTACCCATGAAGAGCAAATGGTAACATCTCGTGCCAGTCTTTGTAGGTCACTGTCATCTTCTGCACAATCTTCTTAATGTTCTTATTAGCTGCTTCTACAACCCCATTCATCTTCGGCCGGTAGGGAGAAGAGTTGTGGTTCTGTATCTTGAATTGCTCGCAGAGCTCAGTGATCATCTTGTTGTTGAGATGGGTACCATTATCCGTAATGATCCTCTCTGGTACACCGTATCGACAGATCAGGTTGCGCCGAATGAATCGTGCCACGACGTTCTTGGTTAAGGTGGCAAAGGAAGCTGCTTCAACCCACTTCGTAAAGTAATCAATCGCTACCAGGATGAAGCGATGCCCGTTGGATGCCGTAGGTCTGATCTCGCTGATCATATCAATGCCCCACACCGCAAAAGGCCAAGGTGCTGTCAAGACGTTCAAAGGAACCGGAGGAATGTGCACCTTATCAGCATAGATCTGGCACTTGTGACATGTCCGAGAATGCTGATAACAGTCGGCTTCCATCGTGGACCAGTAATATCCTGCCCGAAGGATTTTCTTTTCCATGGTATGTCCACTGGAATGAGTTCCGAAAGTACCTTCATGCAGCTCTGCCATGATCCTTTCTGCTTCAATCTTATCCACACAACACAGTAAGGTTGAATCATGGTTTCGTTTGTAAAGAATGTCATTGCTGAGGAAGAACTTTGCCGCGGACCTTCTCAGAAACTTCTTGTCATTAACGGATGCACCCTCAGGGTATTCTTGAGCTTCAAGGTACCTCTTTACTTCATGATACCAAGGCTTTTCTGTTACCTCTTCGGTCTCAAGATCACAGCAATGTGCAGGTTCATCCAATTTCCAAATAATGATCCGGGGAGCCTCGTTGTCCCACTTGACTTTGAACATAGAAGACATCGTAGCTAACGCGTCCGCCAACTGATTCTCCTCTCTTGGGAAGTGTTCAAAGGTTATCTCCTCAAAATGGGGAATCAATGTCAATACATACTCCTTGTAAGGAATAAGATTTGGGTGTTTCGTATCCCACTCGCCTTTGATCTGACTGATCACGAGAGAGGAATCTCCGAAGACACTCAGAAACTTTATCCTTAGGTCAATTGCAGCTCGAAGACCCATGATGCAGGCTTCATACTCCGCCATGTTGTTGGTGCAGTTGAAACATAGTCGGGCGGTAAGTGGAGTATGTGAGCCTTTAGGAGATATGATCACAGCGCCAATGCCATTACCCAAAGCGTTTGAGGCTCCGTCAAAGTGCATAGACCATCAGGATCCTTCCTCAGGTCCTTCATCCGGTCCAGGTATTTCATAATCAGTCACTACCATGATATCCTCGTCTAGAAATTCAAAGTTCATAGACTGGTAGTCATCCACTGCCTGATGTGCCAAATGGTCTTCCAATACACTTCCCTTGATTGCTTTTTGAGTTGTGTATTGGATGTCATATTCAGTCAAGATCATTTGCCATCTTGCTATTCTTCCGGACAAGGCAGGCTTTTCGAAGATATACTTGATAGGATCCATTTTTGAAATCAATAGAGTAGTGTGAGTCAACATATATTGTCTTTGCCGGCGAGCAGCCCATACCAAAGCGCAGCAAGTTTTCTTGAGCAGTGAGTATCGGGTCTCACAGTCAGTAAACTTTTTGCTAAGGTAATAAATAACGTGCTCTTTTCGGCCAGACTCGTCATGCTGACCTAGCACACATCCCATTGAGTTGCCCAGTACTGTCAAGTATAAGATTAAAGGTCTCCCTTCAACTGGTGGCATAAGAATAGGTGGCTCTTGGAGATACTCTTTGATTCTTTCGAAAGCGGCCTGACATTCATCGTTCCAACGTACTACTTGATCTTTCTTCAGTAGCTTGAAGATTGTCTCACAGGTAGCAGTTAGGTGCGAGATGAATCGGGCAATGTAGTTTAACCGTCCCAGGAAGCCTCTGACCTCTTTCTCTGTCTTGGGAACTGGCATCTCTTGTATGGCTTTCACTTTGGCAGGGTCTACTTGAATACCTTTGTCACTTACGACGAAGCCTAGCAATTTATCGGACCTCACCCCAAAGGTGCACTTGTTCGGGTTTAGTCTCAGCTTGTACAACTTCAACCGGTTAAACAGCTTCTGTAGATGGTCAAGGTGTTCCTCCTCAGTTTGGGACCTTGCAATCATATCGTCGACGTATAGTTCAATCTCATGATGGATCATATCATGAAACAGAGCAACCATGGCACGCTGATACGTTTCCCCAGCATTTTTCAACCCAAAAGGCATGACCTTGTAGCAAAAGGTACCCCACTGAGTAACAAAAAAGGTCTTCTCCATGTCTTCGGGAGCCATCTTGATTTGATTATAACCGGAGAAACCGTCCATGAAGGAGAATACCTTATGCTGAGCAGTGTTGTCAACCAGAACGTCGATGTGAGGCAGAGGGAAGTCATCTTTAGGGCTCGCCCTGTTAAAATCCCTGTAATCAACACACATTCTGACCTTACCATCTTTCTTCGGCACTGGAACCACATTCGCAACCCACTAAGGGTAAGAAGTGACTGCTAGAAAACCGGCGTCAAATTGTTTCATAACCTCAGCTTTGATTTTCTCGGACATCTCTGGACGCATACGGTGAACCTTCTGTTTTACCGGAGGGCATTCTTCCTTGGTAGGCAGGTGATAAACCACAATGTCGGTATCCAACCCAGGCATATCTTTGTAAGACCATACAAAGATTTCCACGTAGTCATGCAGCATCTGAATCAACCGTTGTTTCACACTAAGCTCCAGATTTGCACCGATCTTGACTTCCTTCCTGTCTGTCTCAGTACCCAGATTTACCGTTTCCACTGGCTCTTCATGTGACTGAATGGCCCTCTCTTCCTGGAGTAGCAGTCTTGCAAGCTCACCAGGCACTTCGCAATCATCTTCAACTTCGTCTTCGGCTAAGTTGATCGGATTTTCGAAGTCATAAATGGCAGTAGCAGAGTCGTTACCAGTGAGATCCAGAGTGGATTGAGACCTACATATGTGAGTGTGTGTAAATAGCTGTTTTTGCAATATATTATAAAGAAAGACAAGGAGCGCAAGATTTGAAATGCAAAAACGTCCAATGCTTTTATTAATGATATATGAAAATGACACAAAAGCCCTCACAAATGAAGCCGCGGTGCCCCGGGTAAGACACCGGGCCATAAAGTTTCACAATATTGTCTGTTACAAATTCAAAACAAAGGAGTTCATTACTGAGTAACAAAAGTAATAGGGACGAAGTCCTTTGCCGTCCAGTTGTTTGGTCCACCGTTGGTTGTAGGGTAGATCCAGCTGTCGAATTCAGATTCCTCCACGTCATCTTCGATGGCATTTACTCCCGAATTGCTGATGAACACATGAGGTCTTCCAATCCTTGCACTACGAACAACCCTCTGAGCTTCTGCAGTGAAATCCAAACCAAACTTGTCAGTCTTCTGAGTGAAATCAGGAAGTCGACCCCAGTTTGCGCACTCACCCTTCTTAATAATAGCCCAGGCATCCTTTAAGGAAGCCATCTTCAAAGGAGAATCTTCAATCACAGTCTCAGTTGATGCCAGTGTCGGAGGAACCTCTTCGAAGTGTTGAAATGGGGTCTCAATGAACTCCCCATCCATCTCTATGTACCGGAACGAGTTGAGGTGGTTGACCATGTATTCTTCCTCCCCCTGAACTGTCACAATCTTCCCTCTGACCGGGTACTTCAGCTTCTGATGGAGTGTGGAGGTCACAGCTCCAGCTTTGTGGATCCATGGACGACCCAACAAACAAGAATAGGATGGCCGAATATCCATCACGTAGAATGTAGAATCAAAGACCTGAGAGCCAACTCTAATTGGAATATCGACCTCATCATGCACCATACTTTTAGGCCCATCAAAGGCCCGGACAACAATGTTACTTGGCTTGAGTTCCAAACCTTTGCAATCCAACCTGTCTAGAGCTTTCTTGGGCAAGACGTTCAATGAGGAACCAGTGTCAACCAACATGTGTGCAAGAGTAGTGCCCATGCATTCAATGGAGACATGCAGGGCATCATTATGGTTCTTCCCTTTAGCCGTCAGATCAACGTCGAAGAAACCCAAACCATTATCAACAGTTAAATTGGCCATACAATTGGTAAACTGATCAGCTGATGTCTCTTGTGGCACGTGGGCCGTCTTCAGGAAGGTAATCAGATCCTTGGCATGGGCCTCTGAACATAACAACAGTGATTACATAGAAATCTTGGAGGGGGTTTTCCCCAGCTGCTCAACTACATTATAATCACTCTTCTTGATGATCTTCATAATCTATTCCATCTCTTGTTTGGAAGCTTCAACATTGATGGTCTTTGGTGCCTCCGTCTGGGCAGGCATAGGCATATCAGTGGCGATCCCTCTGCCCCGAGCGTCAGATGACTCAGCGATAGGGGTAGAACTAAGAACTTGATCAGGAATGGCATTAGGCACAGTTGCAGGTGTGATGACAATAGGTCTCCGGATAGTTGGTGGCGCAATATCAGTTGAGAAAAGCCTACCACTACGGGTGACTTTAGCAGGTCCGGTGATGTTGCTGATGCCGGTGTTAGTATCAAACTCTTGCTTAACTCCAAGAACATAAACGTCTGCCCCATAGTGCCACGGGACAACTTTGTCGAATGTATAGGGGATAGGCCCTGGAACAGTGATGACTATGGGTGCAATCTTTTGAACAAGCATAATTCTGATAGGCTTCTTTGAGGGAGCCTTGGGAGAATTGTTGAAAATAGTAACAATGGAAACTTCTTCAGTATGGGTAGCAGGAACAATAATCTTCTCGAACAGGATCTCTTTATTATCCATCAGGTTTTGGATGGCTGACTTCAAAGATGGACAACCAGTAGGTGAAACAGAACACAGTTGGCAACCCTCACTACATCCCAGAAATAAACCGGCTAGCAACAGGTTCCTCTTGACAGTCAACAGCGGGGTGACAATATCATCCACAGAGGCTACAAACAAGTCTTCCTCTACAACATTTACTCCATGTTTGGGCATAGGATCAGTCACAATGTTAGGCCTTTCGGCCGCCTCAAACTCAATCTCTTTTGCATCAATCAAGTCTTGGACCTTATTCTTCAAAGTCCAGCAATCATCCGTATTATGCCCCGGGCTCTCAGAATGATAAGCACAGCGAGCGTTGGGGTTATGCTTTGATGATGTAGTATTCAGATTCTTTGGGGCTTCCCTTAGAGTTACCAAATTGGTTGTCAGTAACTGCGGCAATATCTGGGACAAGGTCATGCTGAGACGAGTGAACTACCTTCTAGGTCTCTCACCCCTTTGTTGGTTGTAATGTTGAGGAGCACCAGTAGGTTTTGAAATAACCACCGCGTTGACAGCTTGGCGGTGATCAGATCTATTTGGTCTCCTTAAACCATAGACATCACTGTATTCTTTCTTGAACGGCTTCTTTTCAGTGCTCGAGGAGGCACCCTTCTGTATTTTCCCAGCCTTGATACCAGCTTCGATCCTCTCACCAGTCAAGATAAGGTCCGTAAATCTGGCTGAAGAGTTTCCAATCAAATGGTTAAAGAATGGACCAGACAGGGTCCCCAAGAACATATCCACAAGTTCACGATCAGTTAAAGGTGGCTGCACCCTTCCAGCAAGGTCTCTCTATTTTTGGGCATATTCCTTAAATCCTTCACCCGTCCCTATTGACATACCCTGGAGTTGGGTACGCGTAAGAGCGAGGTCGGAATTATATTGATTTTTCTTATAGAACGCAGTAGCCAAATCCTCCCAGTTACGGATACTGGCTCCATCCAGCTGATAGAACCACTCGAGTTGAGTCCCTGAAAGACTGTCCTGAAAGAAATTGATCCACAAATTCTTGTCAGCGGTGTAAGGCTGGATCTTCCTTACATATGACCGGAGGTGCAGCTTTGGGCAGGAGGCTCCGTCATATTTGGCAAAGGCAGGTGCCTTGAATTTATGGGGAATCACCACCCCAGAGGATAAGCCTAGGTCTCCAAAGTCCAACCCGGGCACATTCTGTATCTCCATGGCGCTCAAGCGGTCCTCCAACTGTTTGTACCTATCCTCAGCAGGAGGGTACTGCTCTTTATCATAATCCGTCTCGTTGTCGGAGACCACGGGACTAGGAACCCTTCTCTCTTGTGGGCTGTCTTTCCCTATAGATGAGGTAGCCAGATCAACCTCATTCTGCAGTCAATTTCCAAATATGCGTCCAGTGTTGAACAAGACGGTCCTCTTCTTCTTCTTCTTCCTCTCTTTCAGAATCAGAGTCTTCAAATCCTGTTGACCCTAGGCTAGGCTCATAACCAACTCTTGGAACTCGGCATTCTGGGCCTGGAGGGCCTTGATAGCTTGTTCAGTGGAAGGTTCAATAGACATAATGATTGCTGAAATAAACAGCGAAGAAGATAAGTGACCTGTAAAAAGGGTACCTGTTATGCATATGATGAAATGAAATGCGTATGATTTATGTTTTCAAAGACAATCGGGATTCAAATTTGTAGACAAGAAAAGAAACACACTTTATTAGATTTAACTTCAGAATTTAAACTGTTCAACGAATTTCCCTTAGGCGTTACAAGAACGAAAATACGGAAAAGTAAATGAAACCATAAAAGAAACCCTCAAAAGTTTATCAATGTTCCCATGGCCTCTTCTTCTCGGTACGGATATAATCATTCAGGATCCGTTCGTTCTCCAATTGCTTTGTCAGCTTCCGGATCTTCTGTTCCTGTTCATTGAACCTTTCCCGATAAGAATCTCGTTCTTCCTGCAGTTGCGCCTAAGACCTCTTTAGTGTGCCAACATCAGTGGGCGTATGAGGATGGAGAATAGTTGGAGAAACCCCTTCTTTATCAGCAACTTCAAGAGTAATAGGCCTGACAGCTTCGTAGGGCATACCTAACTTCTGAGCACGGATGCAGACCCATTTGAAATATGACTCCATTGGCAGAGAAGTTTTTGGTCCCAACTCATGTGGGTCAGATTTGTGAACTTTGTCCCAAGCCCTGATGAATCTACGACGCAGCTCGTCGCTATCTACCTGAAAATCAAAGACAATATGAGGTATCAACATCTCATGAGGCCCTTCTCTTATGGCTCTTCCAAACTGACGGAGAGCTAAACATGGGTTATAAGAGATTCCTCCACGGGTTCCGATCAATGGAACATTAGGATACTCTCCACAACGATCAATGACGGACACCTTATCTAAGCCTCTGAGAGTCCAAATAATGTCTTTATCAGTAAGAGACATTATCCTATGAGCCCAGCCCCTTCCTTCTTTGTTCTTCAGCACGAACTTAGGGAGGTGCGAAATAAACCACCTCGCCAATAAAGGAGCACAGCACAACAAAGTTCCCCGTCTTCGGGCAGTACGAGTATAGAGTTGGTAAAGGATATCACCCAAGAGAGTGGGTACAGGGTTCCGAGAGATGAAGATCCTTATGGCATTAATATCAACAAAGGTGTCAGGATTTGGAAACAATACCAGACCATAGATTAAGAGAGCCAGAATGTCCTCGTATGCTTTGAAGTCTAAGTCATTCCAGAAACAATTAGCTTTGCCAACCAGAAATTTAGCCAAAAAACCCTTAACTCCACTTCTAGCCTCCCAGTTAGCCATTACTTCCTCTTTGGTCAAGTGAAGGGCTGCAGCAATCTCTTCAGGCTTGAGAGTCTTTTCCCAACCAGTAAATGGAATCTGCTCCAAAACAGGGATACCAAGCAACTCAGAGAATTCTTCCAGGGTAGGGACCAGCTGGAAGTCTTGAAAGGTGAAGCAATGGTATAGCGGATCATAAAACTGGACTAGGACACTCATTAGTTGTTGGTCCCACTTTGAAGTGACTAACCCGAGAAGAGAACCATGCCTCCTGATGAAGGAAGTAGTGTTTGGAATCCTGTCAACCAATTCTTTAAGCAAAGTCGATGGTTGAACAAATTTGAGCCGGATAGTATTCCTATGCATGGGCATCATGACATCCTACAAAACAGAGCAAAGATGAAACCCTCTTGTCTTTGAAATGGGTTAGTCCTTATGCAAGATGTATGCAATGTTATGATGTTATGATGTCATGGTAAAGGCACACCACAAGTATTCACAAAAGGCAAACATGGTAAAGGCACACAAGTCACACAAGAGCCCTTAGATTTCAGGCTTGCATGAAGTTTAGGTACTACCCTCTTTTAGTTTCAGTTGGTTAAGACCTGTCCTAAAAATAGTAATCGGGTTCTAGAGGATCTCAATATCACTGACTACCCTCGATCGATCATAATTCCAGTTTGGCAACCTTTTCTTGCGGCCGGAACCATCGCGAGAGTTTAGTCTCAATGAGTGTAGCATACTGCTACTATTCTATGGCCAAGTTGGTCAATTTAAGGTTCTAAGGTCAGTTGGTGCTTAATGACTCCTCAGAAGACCCATATTCTCCTCGTTCCAACACAAGGGATATCGGTACAGACCAAGGTGTCACACCAACGTAGCTACTGCTTCATCCATGTCGGTCTACGCCGGACAGATACCTCACAGTTTATTGCTACTTACCTAAAAAAGGGTACCCCCAGATCCGGGTTAGGATCTAGAAAACTCCAATACAAGCCCACAAAATTAAAGCATACAAAGCAAGCAATTGAAAACCCAATGATCTAATCCTAAGGTACACCTCACTTTTATATGTTCCCCAGCAGAGTCGCCATTTCTGTGATACGGTGGGAGAGAGAACTGACTATTTTGGAATGCTGGTTCGCGTTTTGCGTTTGTTTTCGCAAAATGTCGCGGTAAGCAAGAGTCGCCACCGTCTTTTATTTTATCCAACAAAGAAAGGACAAAAGCACAGAAAAATTCCTTTTTAGAGATGTTTCTCGGGTCCGGGAGGTAGATTATAGAAAGGGAAGGTGTTAGCACCCTTTCTATCTGTGGTTATCCACGGGCTCTTAGGTACTTGCTCAAAGTGTTTTCAAAATTTGCTTTTCTTTGTGTTTGTGGGTTTTGAAAAGAGTTTTTTGTTTGAAAGGTGTAAGTGCGAAAAGTTTTGTTTTGTTTTAGAATGAGCAAGTGCTTAAGAACCATCTACCTACTCAAAAAAGATTAAGCTGTGTAAATGTCCTTTAGACAGTGCTACCCCACTATTGAGAAGTAGGTAGTACCGTCGTTGGAGTTTTCGGGTCAATTCGAGTTTAGGGACATGTGGTCACTAAAGCAATGGTAGGACGCCTTAGCGGTAACCCTAATGTCCTAGATCATTTTTTATCGAGGCATTTGTTTCGAGGCAACTTTGATCTTTAGACTGGAGGGCGACCTCTAAAACACCCTATACTCAATGACCACGTCGAGGCAACCAAGTGAGGTGTACCCTAAGAGTGGCATGTGCGAGTGTGTCAGATTTCAGTTATGTTATCTTTGTACATGTTATGGTGAGCTACGATTGATTTTAAATTAAGATATATCTTGTCATGCATATCCTAGTTAGCATACATCTAGCAGTTAATGGTTGCGGAAAAGAAAACTAAGCTATTACAAGGCGTCGGGTATTTACATCGCCAAAAACAAACCCTTGAAAAAGTAAATTGCGAGAAAGTAAATAAAAGCGATAAAAAGGTCCTAATTAAAGCTATTACATCCTCGAAGCAAATACAATTATATGGATCAAAAATATGAATCAAGAATAATCACACGCGCGAGAAAAAATTGAATCGGAGAGTTTTTAGGGTTTTGACCCTTTTTTTGAGAAAGAAAGAGATTTTTATTATTTTGTATTCAATTAAAATAAACCTAGACTAATTAATTAATTAAATAAAAGAAATATATTTTTTGAGTTTTTTATGTTTTTTTAAGGAAAAATAAATAAAAGATGGTCAAAAGTTAATAAAAACCCTAGTTCTATATTAATTTTAAATTATTGCAAACATATTAAAATTAACCTAATTAAAACTAAATTAATTAATTACTTATTTATTTACAAAATAACTAATCAAATCTAATAAATAAAAATATTATATTTTTTATGTTTTCTGATTTTTATTATGAAAATAAATATTAATTTGTTAGTGAAAATAATAATTATAAAAAATAATTAAATGAAAGAAATAAAAAAAGAAAAGAAAAGAAATAAACTTGAAGGGGGGTGTTGGGCTTAATTTTGTGGTGTATGTTGCAATTCTGAAGCCCATTAACAATTCCAACCCTGTTGACTTTCCTGATCACCCATGCGTATGTTGACCAGGGAGCATGGTGGTCTTCCACTCATGACCATTGGATCTATGCTTGGAGACATCTGGCGCACTGAGATTTGAAGTATATGGTGGACCTCTCTTGGCAAACTGCACAAGAACACCTGAAAAATAAAAGTACCAAGGTTTTGGGGGACCTGGGATTCGAACCCAGGTCCCAGCGCTCACAAGCCAACACGTTTACCACTCAACCACCCGCACCTTTTTATTATTTGGATAATAGGCAATTATTATATATGCAAACAACTCAATATGCTGTAAATAAAAACAAAACGCGCGCTTTTTTCAAATTGGCCAACCAGATGATAACACATCATCATCTTCAACCTTTTTCCTGTATAATTAGAATCAGATAGCGGGGGTTTTTAACCCCCACTACTTCCTGCAAGGAAAAATAGCGATTAGGCACATAGCAATCATAAATGTTTCGCAAGGTGTGGGTTGGAATCGTCTTGGCCTCACGATTTCAACCATGTATCCTATTAGTCCAAATTTTTCCTGGATTGAAAAGCCCCATTTAAAAGCTCAATAACCCTAGAAATTCAGTCATGGTATCTTTCGATTCAGGGTGTTACAGTTCAATTCAATCATGCCATTAGCTTTGTATGACCTCTAGCAATGCAAAACAATCACAAACACATGTTAAATGCACATGAATTAGGAGATATAATTCTGAATAAGAAGTGCAAACCGTGGGACTGTATGCATCGATTCCTTGAGCTTTAGCGCCTGAATTTGATTTCAAAACACTCCTGGGACCTCCTGCAATGTGTTTGGATGGACAAAACGCCTTGAATATGCCTGGAATGCAAGAACAGGTTTTTAGTTTTCTTTAAAATTCTTGAATTTTGCTATGGCCGTTTCTGCAGCTTTTTCACGTGTCCTAGGTCATGGTTAGCTTGCATACATATAAGAGAATCAAATTAGGTCAAAATTTTGGATCCAACCCATGTGCATTGAAGACTAAATCCTTGATTGAAAATCAAATATTCTTGATTTTTCATGATTGAACAATGTTGCCAAAATTGGATTTTTTTTTTTGTATCTTTGACTTGTGCACGAATTTGCCAGCATGTTTTGATCATATTTTCTTCACAAATTGATTTAAAAATCAAATCTTCTATTTTCTTATAATTTAAATTAATTAAATGAATTAATATGTATTAAAAATCCAATTAATCAATCAATTTAAGAAAATAAATCCAATTTAACTTGGTGGGTCGTGCATAGGTCATGGGTGAAGTTTCAACAAGAGATTTGAGGCCCATTAGCAAAAAGAAGGTGTTTTGGGCAATGTTGACTTTTGCAAATTCATGAAAATTTCCCATCTTCTCCAATGCATAACTTGCTCAATTTTGATCATATGACCATGTTCTTGGACATTTTGGAAAGCCCTTGAAGTCCTCTAACCAATTCCTTTGGTCCCATGTCATTTGGATTTACCAATATCAATTTATGGCCTTTGACTCAAAGTGTACTTTTGTTGACTTTTGAAATTGACCTATAATGTAAAAATTGGTAACTTTTTGTGAGAGTATTTCTTGATCTTGGAGTGTGAAGATGGATTGTAGGAAATTGCATCCTCTTCAAGATGAGCTTTGGATCGGATTTTTCTGGTAAACCATGAAAGAGTTATGCCCTGGTCAAGATACAGTTGACTTTTCTACTGTCCAAAAATAGTAACTTTTGCAGCTTGATGATTTTTGAGCTATTCTTGTGGAATCATGATCAAGACTTGATAAAATGATGATTGTGAACTCAAAATAAGATGTTGACCAAAAATTCTGACTTTTGAGTGCAAAATGACCATTTTTCCCTTGCAGTTGACTGTGGATCAAATGGGGCTTTTGACTATGAAAATTGGCATTGTGAGTCTTGAAACTTGGCATGTAGGTGCTAGAGAATGTGTATAGGCCTATGAGACTTGATTGAACCATTGAAAACCCCAAATTCCTTGAAAGAACCAAAACCCTAATTTTGAACTGGCTTAGGAGGTGTTTTGACTGTACAATCCTTGAGCCTTTTGGAGCAATTTGAAGATCATCCTTGACATATCTTGAGGAATATGGGAGGGCAAATTTTGGGGTACAACACTGAGGAAGAAAACCTTGACCATCTACAAAAGCTGTTCGACAGGTTGAAGTTGTACAAGTTGAGGTTGAACCCGAACAAGTGCACCTTCGGGTTGAGATCTGGCAAACTACTAGGTTTCGTTGTAAGCGACAAAGATATTCAAGTGGACCCAGAAAAGGTGAAAGCCATACAAGAGATGCCAGCTCTCAAGACAGAGAAGGAGGTCAGAGGCTTTCTGGAACGACTGAACTATATTTCCCGATTCATCTCTCACCTGACTGTTACTTGTGAACCAATCTTCAAACTACTGAAGAAAGATCAAGTGGTACGTTGGAACGATGAATGTCAGGCCGCTTTCGAAAGAATCAAAGAGTATCTCCAGGAGCCACCCATCCTAATGCCACCAGTTGAAGGGAGACCTCTGATCTTATATTTGACAGTACTTGACAACTCAATGGGGTGTGTGTTGGGGCAGCATGACGAGTCTGGCCGAAAAGAGAATGTTATTTATTACCTTAGCAAAAAGTTTACCGACTGTGAGACCCGATACTCACTACTTGAGAAAACTTGCTGCGCTTTGGCATGGGCTGCTCGCCGGCTGAGATAGTATATGTTGACTCACACTACTCTATTGATTTCAAAGATGGATCCAATCAAGTATATCTTTGAAAAGCCCGCCTTGTCCGGAAGAATAGCAAGATGACAGATTATCTTGACTGAGTATGACATCCAGTACACGACTTAAAAAGCAATCAAGGGAAGTGTATTGGCAGACCATTTGGCACATCAGGTAGTGTATGATTACCAGTCTATGAACTTTGAATTTCTGGACGAGAATATCATGTAGATAACTAATTGTGAGACACCTGGACCGGATGAAGGACCTGAGGAGGGATCCCGATGGTCTATGTACTTTGATGGAGCTTCAAACGCTTTGGGTAATGGCATTGGCGATGTGATCATATCCCCTAAAGGCTCTCATACTCCGTTTACCGCCCGACTATGTTTCAACTGCACCAACAACATGGCGGAGTATGAAGTGTGCATCATGGGTCTTCGAGCAGCAATTGACCTAAGGATTAAGTTTTTGTGTCTTCGGAGATTCCTCTCTCGTGATCAGTCATATCAAAGGCGAGTGGGATACGAAACACCCAAATCTTATTCCTTATAAGGAGTATGTGTTGACATTGCTTCCCCATTTCGAGGAGATAACCTTTGAACACTTCCCTAGAGAGGAGAATCAGTTGGCGGACGCACTGGCTACGATGTCTTCTATGTTCAAAGTCAATTGGGACAACGAGGCTCCCCGAATTATCATTGAAAGATTGGACGAACCTGCACATTGATGTGATCTTGAAATTGAAGAAGTAACAGAAAAGCCCTGGTATCATAAGGTGAAGAAATACCTTGAAGCTCAAGAATACCCCGAGGGTGGATCTGTTAATGACAAGAAGTTTCTGAGGAGGTTCGCGGCAAAGTTCTTCATCAACAATGACATTCTTTACAAACGTAACCATGATTCGGCCTTACTGCGTTGTGTGGATAAGAATGAAGCAGAAAGGATCATGGAAGAGTTACATGAAGGTACCTTCGGAACCCATTCCAGTGGATATACCATGGCAAAGAAAATCCTTCGGGTAGGATATTATTGGTCCACAATGGAAGCCGACTGTTATCAGCATTCTCGGACATGTCACAAGTGCCAGTCTATGCTGATAAGGTGCACATACCTCCAGTTTCTCTAAACGTCTTGACAGCTCCTTGGCCTTTTGCAATGTGGGGAATTGATATGATCGGCGAGATCAGACCTACGGCATCCAACGGGAATCATTTCATCCTTGTAGCTATTGATTACTTTACGAAGTGGGTTGAAGCAACTTCCTTTGCTACAGTAACCAAGAACATCGTGGCACGGTTCATTCGGCATAATCTGATCTGTCGATACGGTGTACCTGAGAGGATCATTACGGACAATGGTACCAATCTCAACAATAAAATAATCACTGAGCTCTGCGAGAAATTCAAGATATAACATCATAACTCATCTCCTTACCGGCCGAAGATGAATGGGGCTGTAGAAGCGGCTAATAAGAACATTAAGAAGATTGTGCAGAAGATGACAGTGACCTACAAAGATTGGCATGAGATGTTACCATTTGCTCTTCATGGGTACCGTACCTCAGCACGGACGTCAACAGGGGCCACACCCTATTCCTTGTTTTATGGCTGGAGGCAGTCTTGCCTATTGAAGTTCAGACACCCTCTCTTAGAATCATGAAGGATGCAGGTTTGAGTGAAGATGACTGGATCCAGACCCGGCTTGATCAGCTGAACCTAATCGACAAAAAGAGACTTACTGCTATTTGTCATGGTCAGACGTACCAAAAACGGATGATCAAGGCATTTAACAAGAAAGTCAGGCGACAAGAGTATCAAGTTGGGGATCTGGTAATCAAGCGTATTATCTTGCCTCAAGGTGATCCCAGGGGAAAATGGACCCCTACTTACGAAGGGCCATTGGTGGTTAAGAACATCTTCTCAGGAGGAACTATGATTCTAACCACTATGGATGGTGACGACCTTCCTCACCCCGTCAATGCGGACATAGTAAAAAGATACTATGCATAATCAAAGACTCGCTAGGTTGACTGGCCTAGGAAAAAAAAGGGCTTCCCGACGAACCAAAAGGGTTCGGGAAAAATAAGGGATGAAAATGAAAAAAATCTGTAAACCCGACAAGTCGAAAACCTGAAAAGGCGGCTTGGGAAAAAAAGGGTATCCCGGTGGACTGAAAACCCGAAAGGGCGGTCCAGGAAAAAGTTAGGGATCAAAGCGTAATACTATGTCTCATTGGATCACCTTGCATCCAGACTTCGGTATCAACTATCAAGCTCGGATGCACCAATTAAACAGATTCATCTTCAACTAAGCAGCAAAGTGATGTGATGCTTGAAGATATAAAGGCAATAGCAGAGTTGGAACCCAGTGGGATTATTCACATAGCTTTTTTTTTTCTTTTCACAAACTGTATGAATTCTATTTGTTCGACGACGTTCTCTTACTAGGACGTCAGTCTCTGGTACAAAAACGCCTCTTTACAGGCAAACTTCAAAATCAATACAAATTCATTTTCAGACAAATTTCAAATTGTTTTTCCTTTATCTGTTTTGTTTTGCAAAGAACGTCCAATGTTCATTTTTGATATATGCATTTGACATTAATTGCTGCTCATAAATATTTACATGCGAAACAAAGGACAAATTACAGGTGATATCAGAAGTAGGGGCAATAAGAATTGTCCGAGCGGCCTAGTTGCTCTGTCCACCAAGGTACCAAGGTAGGTTCAGCTGAAGAATACGACCAAGATACCGTCACTCCCCGCAGAGTAAAACAGTAAGGGTAGATTTCCCAGCTGAGACTTGCATCTATGTACAAATCAGTAATACTATCCCCAAGAAGAGTTAATCTACCATCAGCCCTGAAAAGGCTTGGTATCCCCAGAAGATCTCAAACTTCCCCAGCGGAGTATAAAGGTATTCCCCAGCAAGTATAAGAGCATCTCCGTCAGTCTTAATATTCTTCAACATAGTATAAGAATGTTCCCCGGCGGAATACAAGATACCCCCAGTGGAGCGATTACCCCAGTGCAGTCTAAAAAAGGCTTCCCTGCCAGAGTTGAATCATCTTACCCAGTAGATTCTGGAAGCTTATCCTCTGTAGAGCACAAATAAATTTCCCCAGCCAAATTCAGAAAGTTATCCTCACAAGAGTCTAAATAGGTTATCCTCAGCAAGTTGCAACTGAAAGATCATCCCCAGTGAAGTTCTTTCTTTCCCCCCAGCAGGACTTATATCCTCAACAAACTCAATATCACCAGCAACGATAATCCATCCCTAGCGGAGTTTATCATTGAAATCCCCAACAGAGCTTATCAACAGGAATCCCCAGCGGAGTTTATCGTTAAAATCTTCAGCAGGATATCTCTCCCCACAGAATGATTCCCCGCAGAGTAATCTCTTCATCAGTTTATCCCCCAACGGAGTTCTTCTCTCCTATAAATCAATCACCTTCGTTCATCATCCCCAGCGGAAACTAAGAACTCAACTCTATTCTCCAGCAACTCCGAGATTTGTTTTCCCCAGCTAAAACATCACATCTTCCATACATCATGATACATGCATATACGCATCATATGAATACCACCTCATTTATTTTGATAACATCATTTCCTAATCCATATCATGCATGGCATATGACTGACCTTTACCTTTCAGGAAAGATATAGTTAAAGTTTTCAGTTACGTCGGAGATCTGACCGATTCTTAAATCTCAATTGAATTATCCTCGGTTGAATTTTGGATAAGGTTCTCAATCTCAACGGTTTCCCTACGTCATAGTGTGGGCAAGTGCTATAACCTCAACGGTATACTACGTTGAGCACGAGTCAGTTCCTAGATCTTGATGAAGATGTTTCCCTATGTCATAGTGTGGACAAGTGCTATAACCTCAACGGTATACTACGTTGAGCATAAGTCAGTTCCTAGATCTTGATGAAGATGTTTCCCTATGTCATAGTGTGGACAAGTGCTATAACCTCAACGGTATACTATGTTGAGCACGAGTCAGTTCCTAGATCTTGATATTTTCCTCTGTCATAGTGTGGACAAGTGCTATAACCTCAACGGTATACTACCTTGAGCACGAGTCAGTTCCTAGATCTTGATGTTTTCCTCCATCATAGTGTGGACGAGTGCTATAACCTCAACGGTATACTACGTTGAGCACGAGTTAGTTCCTAGATCTTGATGAAGATGTTTCCCTACGTCATAGTGTGGACAAGTGCTATAACCTCAACGGTATACTATGTTGAGCACGAGACAGTTCCTAGATCTTGATGTTTTCCTCCGTCATAGTGTGGGCGAGTTCTATAACCTCATCGGTATACTATGTTGAGCACGAGTCAGTTCCTAGATCTTGATGTTTTCCTCCGTCATAGTGTGGGCGAATGCTATAACCTCAACGGTATACTATGTTGAGCACGAGTCAGTTCCTAGATCTTGATGAAGATGTTTCCCTACGTCATAGTGTGGACTAGTGCTATAACCTCAACGGTATACTACGTTGAGCACGAGTTAGTTCCTAGATCTTGATGTTTTCCTCTGTCATAGTGGGGACGAGTGATATAACCTCAACGGTATACTATGTTGAGCACGAGACAGTTCCTAGATCTTGATGAAGATGTTTCCCTACGTCATAGTGTGGACAAGTGTTATAATCTCAATAGTATACTACGTTCAGCACGAGTCAGTTCCTAGATCTTGATGTTTTCCTCCGTCATAGTGTGGATAAGTGCTATAACCTCAACGGTATACTACGTTGAGCACGAGACAGTTCCTAGATCTTGATGTTTTCCTCCGTCATAGTGTGGGCGAGTGCTATAACCTCAACGGTATACTATGTTGAGCACGAGTCAGTTCCTAGATCTTGATGTTTTCCTCCGTCATAGTGTGGGCGAGTGCTATAACCTCAACGGTATACTACGTTGAGCATGAGACAATTCCTAGATCTTGATGAAGATGTTTTCCCCCAATTGAATTATCGACAGGTTCTTAAAACTCAGCTGAGGCATTCTCTCAGTTGAAGTACAAGAAAGTTCCTAAATCTCCACAAAAGTTAGACTTCCCCAGTGGAATCTTCTACAAACAACAAGTGTGCAAATTCTCGCTAAGGAATCTCTTATGAGATCGACACTACTGCAGATGGCATATGTAAGCCCATCCTCCTACCAACAATCTCCAAATGGCATCTGTAAGCCCATTCCCGACATCACAAGACAAATGCTACTTCACGCGAGTGCAAATTTCTGGGCACTCTAGTGTTCAATCATCTTCCACCTTCGGATCACGAAAGGCCCGAACGCCAATCTATATCCTCAGGTTTAAGAAGATTGAACAGGGGCAACTATTGTACCCCAAAATTTTCCCTCCCTTATTCCTCAAGACATGTCAAGAATAATCTTCAAGTTGCTCAAGTTGGCTCAAAGGTTGGACAGTCAAACCACCTCCTAAAGCAGTCAAGTCAAAATTAGGGTTTTGTGTTGCATCAAGGTCCTCACATAAAAATGACCTCAAGTGCTCCCCAATGTCCTAATATGTTCTCAAGTTCATCCATGTCAAATTTCAAGCCTTGCAGAGGAAGTTTGGTCAGTCAATTGCTCAAGAGGCCCAAAAATCGACTGTGCTAGGGCAAAAGTCAACTGTGACCTGTAACCAGTCAAACTTCAAGATTTTTTGTCAACATTCTCATTTTTAAGGATAATTCATCATTTGATCAAGGGTTGATCATGATTCATCAAGTATTGCTCAAGATTCATCAAGATTCAAAAGTTGCTAAATTAGGGTTTTGCAGGAAAAGTGAACTCAACTTTGACCAAGCATAACGTTCTCATACTTTATGAGAAATGACCCATCAAAAGCTTATTTTGAAGAGGATTCAATTTCCTACAATCCATCTTAACACCCCCAAGATCAAGAAATGTACTCACAAAAAGTTACTAATATGGACATTATAGGTCATTTTTGAAAGTCAACAAAAACACCTCTTTTGCCAAAGCTTATAACTTGAGCATGGAACATCAAAATGAGATGAGACAAAAAGGGTTGATTATAGGACATCTCAAGGTTCCTAAAAAGTCCAATAACACTTACAAAAGTTCAAAATTGAAGAAGTTATGCATTGTTGAAGTTGGGCATTTTTCCAAATTTGCCAAAAGTCAACTATCCTCAAAACTCCAATTGTTGACAAAAGGGCCCACTTTTTTCCACTTGATATAGTCTTGTCATGCCACACACGTGTTCCATATTTAATTTCATGGCCATTCATTTATTTTTCTATTTTATTTAATTTTTATTGATTTAATTCATTTTAAATCAATATTAAATCAAATCAAATCTAAAAATTGATGTAATAAGATTCTTGTGGTCATTACAGCTTGCAAATATCATATGACACTCAATCAAATTCGTGCCAAGTCAAAACATGCACAAAATCTCAGATTTTATGCAAATATGGCAACTTGATAATGGTGATCAAAATCAAATCTTCCATCTTCAATGCATATGGTTTAAGGCCCAAATTTTGACCTAAATACATCCTATTATGTGCACACAAGGGAGGCAGACCAGGAACACGCACAAAGCACTGCTGAAACGGCCATAAGAAGTTGGTAAAAAATCTTGAAAACTTGGAGATCAAAAACAACATTGGAGCTTGATTCAAACAAAAAGCTTGACGTAGCTCTCTTCCCTGACATCCCCTGAAGCGATACCAATCAAAACCAAGCCTTCTCATTGCCTAAATTGCACTGTAAGTCATCATGAACCAAGCTCTGAAAATGACCTCGTGAAATCATTTTCTTGCATCCTGTTGCCAATTTTCTTGCACATTCGTACTTACCATTCAATTTCCAACGATTTTGTAATATTTAATTTTATTTTCATGGCTTATAACCCCGTATCCAGAGCTAGGGTTCTTGTTCTTGCTTTTTAGGCGTTTTTGATGCAGGATAAATTGAGGCTAATGATGGGTATAAGAATGATCAGGGGAAAGAGACGAATGCAGTGATGGTCTCCATTGGCATTTATATGGCCGGTAGCACATAATAGGACGATGCCATGGATTTAGTTGAGGAATAAAATCCGCAGGTAAACGAACCAGTCTTCGTTGAAGAAGACGAAGACGTGTCCTAGCGTCATTGGTCCATTCAAACAAATTGCGCGTTTTTTTTTATTTTTCAGCATAATTAATAGATTTGTCAATATAATATTTGTTTTCTATGCCAATAACAAAGATGCAGCGTGGTTTTGTTGGTGGATGCGTGAGTGGGATACCCTTGGGACCTGGGTTCGAATCCCAGGTCCCCCAAAACTTTGTAATAATTTTATTTCAGATATTCCTATGCAAGGCTCAAAAGGTGGACCATCATGTTCTTCATCCCATCAAGTGCCAAGTGGCTTCAGACCAAGATCCAAAAGTCAGAATTGAGTATCCACCATACTCCCTGGTCAACAAGCACGCATGGAATCACAAGGGTCAAACAGGCTGGAGCGCTAATGGGCCTCAAAAACTGCTGATCTTACACCCTCTTTGGGCCCAATACCCCCTGAGTTAGTCCCTTTTTTATTTTTCTTTTCATTATTTTCCTATTTTTGCTTTATAATTATTATTATTAAAAATTAACCAATTAACTCTTTTTCACAAAAAAATCAGAAAACCCAAAATAAAAATAATATTTTTATTAATTTTGCTATTCTATTTTTGTACATAAACAATAATTAATTTATTTGGTTTAATTAGGTATAATTTTAACATATTTTGCAATAAATTAAAATTAATTTAGAATTAGTTTTTTTTAAATAACTTTTAACCATTTTTTTTTATTTCCTTAATTAAAATAAAAGCCCAAAAATATTTTCATTTAATTAATTAATTCAATTATTAACTTAGACTAATTTTTAATTCAAAAAATAACAAAAATATGCTTTATTTAATAAAAAGGGTCAAAACCCTAAAAAGACACTCCGATTTAATTTTCTCGCGCACGTATTATTTTTGATCCATATTTCAATATTGTAACTGCTTCGAGAATGTAATAGTCTAACTTAGGATTTTGTTTATTTATTTATCGCTTTTATTTACTTTTCGCAATTTAATTTTAAAGGCTTTGCCTTTGGCGATGTAAATACCCGACGCCTTGTAATAGCTTAGATTTAATTTCCCACAATTTAATTTCCGCACAATATTAACTGTTAGATGTTTGATAATAGGCAATGCATGACAAGATCAATTTTAATTTAAAATCAACAGTAGATCACCCATAACCTGTACAAAGTTAAATAATTGAAAAACAATACACTCACACATGCGCACTCTTAGGGTACACCTCACTTGGTTACCTCGAACGTGGTCATTGAGTATAGGAAGTTTTAGAGGTCGCCCTCTTGTCCAAAGATCATAAGTTGCCTCGAAACGGTCGCCTCGGAAAAAATGATCTAAGACATTAGGGTTACCACTAAGGCGTCCTAACATTGCTTTAGTGACCACACGTCCCTTAATCGAATTGACCCGAAAACTCCAACGACGATGCTACCTACTCATCAATAGTGGGATAGCATTGTCTAAAGGACATTAGCACAATTTAATTCCTTTTTGTGTAGGTATATGGTTCTTAAGTACTTGCTCTCTTCAAAACAAAATAAAACTTTTCGCACTTACACCTTTCAAACAAAAACTTTTTTCAAACCCACAAACACAAAGAAAAGCAAATTTTGAAAACACGATGAGCAAGTACCTAAGAGCCCATGGATAACCACGGATAGAAAGGGTGCTAACACCTTCCCTTTCTATAATCTACCTCCCGGACCCGAGAAACATCTCGAAAAAGGAATTTTTCTGTGCTTTTTTCCTTTCCTTGTTGGATAAAATAAAAGATGGTGGCGACTCTTGCTTACCGCGACATTTTGCAAAAACAATTGCAAAACGCGAACCAGCATTCCAAAAACAGTCAGTTCTCATTCCCACCGATCACAGAGAGCGTTCGGCAAGAAAATCCACCCTCGAAAGTTTTATCCTGGTAATCTCGTCATAAGGAAGATCATTGTGCAAAGCCATTCTGATCCGAGGGGGAAATGGAATCCACTCTATGAGGAACCATACATCATGAAGAAAGCCTTTACATGAGGTGCTATAATCCTGACAAACATGGATGGGGAAGATGTTCCACTTCCAATCAATTATGACTCCTTCAAAAAACACTACGCATAAAAGACCCGCTAAGTCGAAAACCCACAAGGGAGACTTAGTAAGAAATGGGCATCCTGGTGGACATAAAAAATAGAAAGTCCAGGAAAAAGTTACGAATAAAATGAAGAAGAAAAAAAAATATCCCGCTAGGTCGAAAATCTGAAAAGGCAACTTAGGCAAAAATGGGTATCCCGCTGGATTGAAACCCGAAAGGGTCATCCAGGCAAGGGATCATGAGCGATAGGCTGAAGTCTGAATACTCTTCACGAATGACCATGTACATCCTTTTCACCTTGGCAATGAACAAATCGATCCAACCACTACTCTTCAGAGGCAAGGCATTGAAACTATCAACGATATAGGAATTGTAGCATAACGGTTCTAATGTAAATTCGAGCATTTATCATTGTCTTTTTACCTATTGTATTTTCTTTTCCTTTTTGCAACTACCTCGTTTAGGATTTTCCTTCTTGTACAAATGCCTATTTACAGGCTCCTTTTCAATCAATAAAGTTGTGTTCACCCAAAAAACTTTCTTTATTTATCGTTGATGTCTTAATTTTTCATATGCAAAATGTGTTAAATTTTCTATTGAACGTTGCATTGAAAACATGTGGAATAATAATTTTAAGCTAAAATAAAACATGAATTTACATTGATACGAAATCATCCCAAATGAGTGTCGTAGTTGTTGTACCCCAATTTTTCCCCTAAGATTCATCTATCATCTCATACCATCACAGTGTAACAAGATTACACATTAGGATTTAGGTCTTCTCCTTATCTTTAGTTTTGATCAAGGGGAATCACCAAGCACCTTAACTTGTATATTGTGATCATATATGTTTTGTATTGAATGGATTTTAACTAATAAGTACAACGAATATTTTCTCTAATTGTTGGTATCATAGGTGAAAACACAATACATTCCATCAAGTTGATCCATAGGTTCATGAGTTTATTTCCATGCCTTCTTCAATAAAGCTTCATTGAGATTCAAGCTTCACTATTGGAGATATTTTGAAATAACATCATGACAAAGTCTATTATGATTCATCATTCCTCAAGTTGACAAAAATAGTTCAAAGGTACAAATGTTGATTGAAGAAGTTTGACCTAAATGGAAAAGTCTTTGGTTTCATTGATCACAAATGAATATCTCCCTCAATTCTCAGGCTTTGGAAGTGGTTTTGGTTGAAATGGTTTCTCCTTATCATCCTCAAAAACTTCTATTTACATGACAAAAGTATTTGTATAAGGAAGTTGATCAAAATTGTAAAGGTTTCCCAAGGCATTTTGTTGCTCTAGGAGCTAGGGTTTTGAACTTCAAATGAGTATATCTTGCCCATCTTTTGGTATTTTTGAGTGATTAAAAAGACATCCTTCTCTTCAAAGGGTTATAAATAAATCACTTCAAAAGTTTCAAGTAAATTTTATGAGGAAAATACCTAAAGATGAAGAAAGATTACAGGTCCTCTAAAAAAACCATCAAATTCCCATATGTGAATTCAAAAGATCATAACTTGGTCAATTTTTATCACCTTGAGCCCATTATTTTTCCATATTGATATTAAAGATGTTAACTTCAACCCTTCTTTTAAGTTCAAAGTGTGAAAATGAATGGAAGATGCTCTAAGGATGCAAAAGATTATAGGTCATTTTATGAATCTTTGCCAACTTTAACAAGTCATAACTTTATCAATTTTTGGATATTTTGAAATGTTCAAGTCTCAAAATGTCATTAAAGAGATCTACTTGATGCCATCTTTTTTGTTCAAGAGAAAATTTCAAATGGAAGACCATGTTTGGATGCAAGACATTATAAGTCATTTTTGAAGAAAAAACATAGAATTTTTCTAAGTACAAAAGTCAACCTCTTTTTCTCAATCTTGACTCATCACAATTTTTAGCTCAAGCATCCATTTGGTTCCATTCTTTGCACATTTTAAAGCTTATGATATCATCTTTCTAAAGCTTCAAGAGTCATGTCCTAAGACTCCTTGAGTTGAGAATGCCATGGATTTGAACTTGGTAACTTGAAACTGAAGTTTCTTCAAAAGACAGAATTTGAAATCCTTGATTTAGGTTCTAAACACATTTTTTCTACGCGCTTTTGCTTCTAAACATGTTTAGTGAATCTCCATAAGTGATTACCATATTAAAACGAGAGGTTTGGATGAGTTTTAATCAAATTAGAAGTCACACTTTTTTGTTTGCAACTTCACACGATTTCCCTCCAAACTTCATCATTTCACATGCTTGAGCATTCAATCAGCTTCCCTATAAATAGAGGATTATCCCTCGTTCATTCTCAAGCTTAGAGAGCCAGAATCACCCTTCCAAACTTCCTCTTGAACTCAATTTTCTGCAACTTTGAATTTGCTCTTACAGTTTTTCTCAATCATTTTTCTTTGTCAAATTCACCTTCCTTGAACCTCATTGAAGCTAACAGAAGAAGAATTAAGCTCTAAGACTTCCTAAATCATGCTATCCAAGTCCAGTTTCAGAGCTCTGCAACTTAACTTCAATAGGTAGATTCATTCACCAATTCTCTCAAACTTTCATACTATTATGAAGCTCTCATCATCCTGATTCTAGTTGCAACACTTATTTTCAACTGGAAGTGCATTTTGGCCATGAAATTTCAAATCCCTTTTCAGAACTTCTTTTCAAAAAACGACAGAGCTACAGTTTATATAAATTTTTCACGAAGGTACCATTGGAATCGTCTTGAAGAGACGAAGCGAATGGTGTCGGTCTTGTGTCCTAATTTACTAGTTGCTGGAACCTGTAGATTCGTTGGCTGAAGGTTGAAGATGACCAACGTGTCATCTATCAACCAAGGAAGGCGTGCCACACATTTTTCAAAATCTGATTTAAATAAATGATTCCATGCTTTATTCACTAAAGACCATGATATGCACAGTGTGTCTGATCCATTGGATTAGCTTACTAATGCATTTTCACTCTCATCCATTGGTCCACATTTTTTGACTTTATTTTATTTTCTTTTTATATTTAAATTGTTTTAAATTTCAAAAAATCATAGAAAATCCATTTTTACTTCAAAAAATCATAAAAAATTATGAAAAATACTTTTGATTTTTCCGTTTCTGATTATTATTTTTTCAAAATTTTATTTTGTGATTTGATGATTTTTATAATTTTTCACTTTATTTGAATTGTTTTAGATGTTTAAAAATACATTTCTTAATTTTTAAATTCTAAAAAAAATATGGAAGATCTAATGACCTTTTGACAAATATTGGTGACCTCACTTTGTGTTTATTTCTGACTTTACTATTTTTCACAATTCTTGGTTTGTTTTTCCTATTTATTTTAATTTTAAAAATAGTTTCTGACTTTAACAAATTACCAAAAAAATTGTATAAATATTTGAGCTCATTTCTGATTTTTCTATGGTCTTAGTTGATTTTTCTTGGATGTTTTAAATACAATTGCTATTTTCCCCCTTTATTTTCATTTAAAAATCATTTTAAAAATATTTTTCTTTATTTTAAAATACTATTTTATTTTGTATTATATTCTGGCTGATCTTGGACTATGAAATTTGGATCATAAGCTTTATTAACACCATTGGATCCATGGTGTTGAGTTTGACTATACAAAAAAATCGATGAATGATTCTAATAATAGTTTGATTAAATTTTTGGTTTAAATGTGGTTTAATTCTTACCCCATCCCTCTTCATCTTATCCTCTTCTTATTGTACTAAATGTTGTTGGAGAATAATTTCCATATCATTTCTCAAAACATATGGTACATAGATTGCTATTGACCGACCTCAAAATAGGTGTGACTTCTATATAAGTCCACTTACGATTGCTTAACATAGCGCTAAATTTTGTCCCGATTTGAGAAAATAATCATTCATGGTCTAAACCTATGTTTGTAAGCCCAAGTATGTTAATTTGAATCTTTTGATCCAATAATCTTGAGATTCATTGTTAGGAGGTTTTGGTTCTACCAATCCTCTAATAAATTTTCATCAACTTTGGTCAAATTGGATCACTTAAACATCATTGATCATTTATTGTTGCCTTGAGATTTAAAGAATGATATACTTGACAAAAAGCAAATTCAACTTGTTGTTGAGATGCTTTGATTTTATCAATCCACTAATGAGTTCCAAATGCAAGTTTTAAGATGGTCATTCAACTAACCACTAATTCCTAACAATTGACTTTTTTTATGCATTTATTTTATGCTTTTACTTTAAGCACATTTATTTTGGCATTTACATTTCATGCTATTTTCATCTTTTCTCATTTGAGCATTTACTTTTATGTAATTTTTATTTTTCTCATTTGAGCTTTCATTTTCTTTTTGAAGATACTTAATAATCAACTTGAACCATAAAAAACTTTAATGTTACTTGGACTACTTGGTTACTATCCTTTGCATTATGAAGATTGTGGACTTCTTGGACTTAGGATTAGAAGTTGTGACCTTCTTTGGGACCTTCTGACCTCAAATGTTATTTTGTCTGGAGTTCTTGGGGTTTACCCCAAGATATTGGGTTGTTTGTTTGCTTTTTGTGCAGGTTATTGTAATTACATGCTTTGTCTGTGATCTGAAATTCATCTGTATATAGTCGTTACCCTGTCCAATTATTGTAAAGACTTAATGCAATTGAAGCTTTGTTTTCTTAAGAGGTTTATTATCTTTGGTTATTTGGTTTCAAATCCAAAGTATGGGAATTCTACATTGACTCAATGTGTCAAGTGTTGGCTTCTTGTTGGTTAGATAGTTCTTTTCCCTATCCCTTGCTTTATGATTTAGGATAACTTCTTCATCTCCTCCCATCTTATTTAATTTTAAAAATCTTCTCCCTCCTTTTGAAAACTATTCTTGTTTCAAAACTTGAACAAATTCATAATAAATTTGGACTTAGGTCCATGCATTTTCAAAATATTTTCGTAATCAAACTTTAATCAATATAATCATACTTTGATATTTTTTTGAGAAGACCAAAAATCAATCAATCCCATTCAAACTATTTTTCCACTTTGGCTTTTTGCATTAAAATTTTCTCAAAAGATTAGACTCTTGTCAATCCTTGTAGTGATGCGAGCTACTATACTTCTACAATATGTAGTCAAGTGAGATATTTTCCACTTGGGTGTTGAGTGAGGCTATGTTGATTTTAAAATCCAATCTATATCCTACAATTTGAGATGATGCAAATTCTCCTTTCTCATAATTGTGGGTAGTAATTATGTTTTCCACTCAGATAATGACGATGACGTCTCGTCTCTTAAAATTAACCAACACACTTATGCCTTAAAATTTTTAAAAGTGAACTATGTGTACCCTAATCCCCTATTGCACAAAAGGTGGTACGTAGGCACTAAAGGTTTGCAACCACAGCGGGTCAAAAAATTGTAAAATATACTTCTTTTCTCATCTCCACAATCTACTTTTATACAACATTTATATCCAAAATACACAGACTTACAAAGAGGTTCTTGTGGAGTACCATAGTTGTTTAGGGTGATAATATCTTCCCTTTTCATAACCAACCCCCTTACCTAGATTCTCACCCACCTCTTTTGGGTTATTCACTCTTTTCCCATTCCTTTGGAAACAATAAAGCGCGGTTGCGGTTTTTATTTTGATCTGTGTGAGTCAAGTCAATCCAATGGCTTAGTCTCAACGTTTCTACCTCTACAGAAAAAATGGTGACTTCACTGGGGAGAGTTGACCTCTTGCTGGTCCATCCCTAAGTGTGTTGAACCTCTCTTTGTTTATCTGAATATGTGCTATTTTATGTTGTATCTTATATGTTGTATATATGTTTGTCAAGACTTTCCTAGTTTTCATGGTGCTTGGTGATTTCTCATAAGTCATATGCCCGGACTTGGGAAAACTTAAGAGAGGACAGGCGGTATAGTAATGTTAACTTTGAGGGAGTAATCCCAAAAAAGGAGGCATGATATCCCCCACTTAGTGGAGGCCCCTTTGAATATAGTTTCGTTTATCGAGTAATCGGGAAGACGTGCTGATTTTGAACTGAGATCCTACTGAAACTGAGGACCGTAGAACCTTTAATCCATCTTGGCCTTTTAGGTGTAGTGCGGAAGCTATGACAGAGTAATCCGGAAATGGTAATCACACATTACTATGCTCGGAAGAGTTTTTCTTCAGAATATTGCTAATTACCAAGTCAATCAGGAAGTTAGTAATATTTGAAGGAAGGATGTAGACTCTGGGAACCTCTTAGATCCTTGTTCGGCAGGTGATCAACTTTTAGATCATACCTTATGGGTAGTACCTTCAACCTCATGGTCATGACGTTGAACCTATGAACCCTATGTTTGTGATCTTGCGTGTGATTGTTGCATCATGCATTCATGCACCCATGAGCATCCTTTAAAACCTTCTGTTTCAAGGGACTTAAAAAGTTGACTCTTTGTGAATATCTTATGTACTTTTTGATCATGGATTTCGGAAAAAGAAATACTAAGAAGTACAGTTTCAAAGATCCCAAGATAGATGAGTTTATGAGTTTGATACCTGAGATCAAGAGTTCTACAGATTTCTGAAGGAAATATGGGTCCATCATTTCTCTTATAAAGCTCAGGATGAAGGAGGGAATTCTATTAACTTTGGTCCAGTTTTATGATCCTATGTATCGATGTTTTACTTTCCCTGATTATCAATTGATGCCTACATTAGAGGAGTATTCTTATTTGATGGGTTTACCTATTATTGATCGTGTTCCTTTTACTGGTCTTGAGGGGGAGCCAAAATCCCATGAGATTTTTGCTTTGATCCATTTGCGGAAGTCTGAGGTTGAAGCCCACATGACTACCAAAGAAGGGATTAGAGGATTAACAACTCAGTTCTTATTGGGGAAAGCTTGCTATTTTTCCAGAATGAAGAGTATGGTTGCTTTTGAGGCCATCTTTGCTCTACTTGCTTATGGATTTTCTTATTCCCCAATGTTGACAAATTTATGGATATTAATGCCATGATGATCTTTATGATTGGGAACCCAGTCTCTACATTATTGGGTGATGCTTATTATTATATTTATCTTCGGGATTCTTACCATGGAGGAATGATCATTTTCTACACGCCTTTGTTATATAAGTGGCTTATTTCTCACTTACCTCGATCGGATGCTTTCTAGGATGTCAGAAAGGAACCTCGTTGGGCTCCAAAGATTATGTCTCTTACTCATTCAGATATTTCTTGGAGAGATTGTTGACAGTTGTGGTAGTTTTCCCAATGTACCTCTTCTTGGTACAAAGGGAGGAATTAACTACAACCTTGTTCTTGCACGGCGATTGTAGCGATAGAAATGCTTAAGACAAAGCCATTGGATTGACTAGACTTATACAGATCAAAATAAAAATCGCCACCGCACTTTATTGTTTCCAAAGGAATGGGAAAAGAGTGAGTAACCCAAAAAGAAGGGGGAAAGATTCAAAGTAAGGGGGTTGGTTATGCAAAGGGAAGGTATTAGCACCCTAAACATCTACGGTAATCCGCGGGAACCTCTTTTAAAAAATCTGTATATTTTGGCTATAAAATGTTGTATAAAAATAGATGGTGGAGGTGAGAAAAGAAATATATTTTTTATGATTTTTGCACCCGCTGCAGTTGCGAACCTTTAGTGCCTACTTACCACCTTCCGTGCAATAGGGGATCAGGGTACATGTAGTTCCTCTTTAAAAATTTTAAAACACAAGTGTGTTGGTTAATTTTATGAGATAAGACATCATTGTCATTGTCTGTATGGAAAAACATACTTACTTTCCGTAATCATGAGAAAGAAGAATTTGCATCATCTCAAAGTGGAGGATATGGCTTGGATTTTAAAATCAAGAATGCCTCACTCAACACCCAAGTGGAAAATATCTCACTTCACTACATATTGTAGAAGTATATTTGTTTGCATCACTACAAGGATTGACAAGAGTCTAATCTTTTGAGAAAGGTTTAAAAATAAAAAGCCAAAGTGGCAAAATGGTCTGAAATGAGATTGATGGACTTTTAGTCTTCTCACAAAAAAATGGATGTCAAGGTATTATTAAGTTGATTGAAGTTTATTTATGAAAATGTTTTGAAAATGCATGGACATAAGTCCAAGTTTATTATGAAAGTGGTTCGAGTTTTTAAAAAAACAAGAAGAGTTTTCAAAAGGAGAGAGAAGATTTTTGAAATTAAAGATGATGGGAGGAGATGAAAGGACTATCCTAAAGTATGAGGTAAAAGATAAGGATAAGAACCATCTAACCAACAAGAAATCAAAGATACTAGACCTCTTGAGAGAACCAAACTTCAAATGTATTAAGTCTTCATAAAAATTGGACAGAGTAACGGCTGTATACGGGTGAATTCCAGATTACAAACAAAGTATGTAATCACAATAACCTGCACACAAAAAAAAAACAAACAACCCAATGTCTTGAGGTAAACCCCAAGAACTCCAGACAAAATATCAATTAAGGTCACAAGGTCTCCAACATAGGCCAAGGTTTCTAATCCTAAGTCCAAGAAGTCCAATACTCCATAATGCCAAGGATAGTAACCAAATAGTCCAAGTATCATTAAAGTTTTCTTATGGTATATGTTGATTATTAAGTGTCTTTATAAGGAAAATAAAGGCTCAAGTGAGAAAAATAAAAATGACATAAAAGTAAATGCTCAAGTGAGCAAAGATGAAAATAACATGAAATGTAAATGCTAAAGTAAATGGTATATAAAGTAAAGAGCATAAAATAAAGTCAATTGTTAGAAATTAGTGGTTAGTTGGATGACCATCTTGAAACTTGCATTTGGAACTCATTAGAGGATTGGTAGAACCAAAGCCTCCACACAACAAGTTCCATTTGCTTTTTGTCAAGTATATCATCCATTTTGGAATCCTCAAAAATAACATTTAATGATCAACAATGTTTAAGTGATCCGCGTTGACCAAAAGTCATGTAGATCCATTACAGGATTGGTAGAACCAAAGCCTCCACACAATGAATCTCAATGTTATTGGATCAAAGAGATCAAATTAACATACTTGGGCTTGCAAACATAGGTTTGTGCCACGAATGATCATTTATCCGAATCGGGACAAAATTTAGCGCTATGTTAAGTAATTGTAAGGGGACTTATGTAGAAGTTGCACCTATTTTGAGGCCGGTCAATAGCAATCTATGTACTTCTTGTTTGGATAAATGATATAGAGATCATCATACCTTAACATGTAGCACAATTCAAAAAAGAAAGGGATAAGATGAAGAGGGAGGGGAATGATAAGCTAATTTGGATCACTACTTTAAATTTCTTTCTTCTTTAAATTCAATCACCCCTTTAGATGGATTAAAGCACTAAACATATCATTAATCCTAAGCACCAAAAATGAATTAAATAATTCACTCTTTGGTAGATTTGAATTGATGAACACTTATCCAACTTCGTATATCACAAAGTCCATTGAATTTAAAGAGAAATTCGACATTTAAGATTGCAATCCAAACCAATAATCAAAAGGAGTGAGTAGAAAAAGCATTTTGGATCAAAGCATCCCCAAAACAAGGACAAAATGAATTATTTTTTTGTGAAAATCGATTGCACTAAAGTGTAAATCGATTTACACAGTACATTTTTCAAAAATCTGTGTGAAATTGACTTAGTGCAATCGATTGCACTGTTACAACAATCGATTTCACGCTGTTACAGACAACAAAATAGCATTTTAAAAGGCCAAATTCTTGTTCAAACTTTCCATCAAATACCTTATGATCATGGATCAAATTATGAGAAAATAACACCATTGGAATCCCAAAATAATTCTCAATGGATCAAACCCAAAGATCAATAAGAGATCACATTGTGAAAGATGAATTAATCAACTTACCAAAGGTAGATCTATAGAATTATCAAAACAACTTCAACAATTTGCTTCAATTCAACCACATGAACCAATTGCCCAAGCTTGGATGTAGAGAATTGATGAAGAAAAAGTGTTTGGATGAAGGTTTAACTCAAAGATTAGTAAGCTTCAATGCAAAGCTTACTAACTTTTTTTGAAAATGGAGCTTTGAGTGAATTTGGTAGATGGAGAGAATTGAGAGATTTTTTAGCAAGGTGGATTTGGCTATCAAAATCTTGAAATTTGAATGAAATGAGGGCTCTATTTATAGAGTTTAGGATTGGGATTAGTGGTAATTTGGTAATTGATTCTTGGAGCCAAAATTTGAATTAATGATAATTCTTTCAAAAATTAGAGCCAAAAATTTGAATTAATGATAATTCTTCTTAAAAATGAAAGATTGGCACTAAAATTTGAATTAATGATATATCTTTCAAAAAATAAAGAAAAATTGGAGCCAAAATTTAACAAGCTTAAAATTGCTGATTTTTCAAATTTTCACTCTGTGCAAATCGATTTCACTACAGTGTAAATCGATTTGCACTGTGTATTTTTTCAAAAATGGTGCAAAATGTACTTTGTGCAATCGATTGCACTCTAAGAGAAATCGATTACATCAGTGAAAAATGAATTTTTTTATTTTTTTCTTTACAAATAGAGATTTTAGGAAAATAATACCGAAAATCCTTATTTGTCAGATGCTTTGACTTGGTACCTACAAAACACAAATATTCAAAGACAAAGACAAATATTTTTTGTATTTTGATTAGAAGTTAGTCAACAACACATATACAAAATACACAACTAAGGTGCTTGGAGATTCCTCAAGAGAAAACTTAAAGATAGGAGATAGAAAAAGAGGAAGAACCAACCCTAATGTGATCTTGTTGCATTGTGAGGGTATGATATGACAGGGGACTCTTAGGGGCGAAAATTGGGGTACAACAGCTGCCCTTATTTAAATGTCTTCTATTTGGAGATACGAAGGTTAAAATTCTTCGTGTCGACGCGATTGAAGATACTTAAATATAAAACAAGCCCTACTTTTGTCCCTAAGATGCCATTCAATGCTTATGATTATGAATGCAGATGGACAAATCTAAAGAGACACAAGACACCACTTGGGATGTAGCAAAGGAAACAAAAATCGAAATGAAACCCAACCAAGAAAATAAATCACTGGTGAACAAAAGACCTGACTCTATTGGTGTAAAACCCAAAGAAGAGATAAGGTATCATCAACTCAATTAAAGATGAGATAGGCAGTGGATAACAACGATCGATAGATAACTGTGAACTACCAACTCAATAGTCAAAGGTAGAAGATCAAAAAGATACCGACTCACAGATGACTGTAAAAGATCAAAGGATACACCAACTTTTACTAAAGGTGAAACTACCAATGTTCACTGAAGGTAGTAAGAGAATAACATCGACGTTCACTAACGATGAAATACCAACTTTCACTGATGGTGGAGAAAAGAAATATCATAGAACTGTCGTTCACTGACAGTGAACTACCAACGTTCACTGAGGGTATCAAAAAGATAACAATCACCAACTTTCATTGATGGAAATCTGCCAACTTTCACTGAAGGTAGAGAGAAAATATATCATAACATCGTCGTTCACTGACGATGAACTACAAACGTTTACTAAGGGTAGCAAAACGATAACAATCACCAACTTTCACTAATGGTGACCTACCAACTTTCACTGAAGGTAGAGAGAAAATATATCATAGCACTGTCGTTCACTGACGATGAACTACCAACGTTCACGGAGGGTAAAAAAAAGATAACAATTACCAACTTTCACTGATGGTGACCTACCAACTTTCACTGAAGGTAGAGAGAAAATATATCATAGCACCACTGTTCACTGACAATGAACTACCAACATTCACTGAGGGTATCAAAAAGATAACAATCACCAACTTTCACTGATGGTGACCTACCAACTTTCACTGAAGGTAGAGAGAAAATATATCATAGCACCACTGTTCACTGACAATGAACTACCAACATTCACTGAGGGTAGCAAAAAGATAACGATCACCAACTTTCACTGATGGTGACCTACCAACTTTCACTGAAGGTAGAGAGAAAATATATTATAGCACCGCCATTCACTGACGATGAACTACCAATGTTCACTGAGGGTAGCAAAAAGATAAAAATCACTAACTTTCACTGATGGTTACCTACCAACTTTCACTGAAGGTAGAGAGAAAATATATCATAGCACCGTCGTTCACTGATGATGAACTACCAACGTTCACTGAGGGTAGCAAAAAGATAACAATCACCCACTTTCACTAATGGTGACCTACCAACTTTCACTGAAGGTAGAGAGAAAATATATCATAGCACCACCGTTCACTGACGATGAACTACCAAATTTCACTGAGGGTATAAAAAAGATAACAATCACCAACTTTCACTTATGGTGACCAACCAACTTTCACTGAAGGTACAGAGAAAATATATCATAGCACCGCCATTCACTGACGATGAACTACCAACATTCACTGAGGGTAGCAAAAAGATAACAATCACCAACTTTCATTGATGGTGACCTAGCAACTTTCACTAAAGGTAGAGAGAAAATATATCATAGCATTGCCGTTCACTGACGATGAACTACCAACATTCACTGAGGGTAGCAAAAAGATAACAATCACCAACTTTCACTGATGGTGACCTACCAACATTCACTGAAGGTAGAGAGAAAATATATCATAGCACTGCCTTTCACTGACGATGAACTACCAACGTTCACTGAGGGTAGCAAAAAGATAACAATCAGCAATTTTCACTGATGGTGACCTACCAACTTTCACTGAGGTAGAGAAAAAATATATCATAGCACCGTCACTCACTGACGATGAACTACCAACTTTCACTGAGGTTAGCAAAAAGATAACAATCACCAACTTTCACTGATGGTGACCTACCAACTTTCACTGATGGTAGAGAGAAAATATATTATAGCGCATTCGTTCAATGATGATGAACTACCAACGTTCACTGAGGGTAGCAAAAAGATAACAAGTTTTTTCAACATTCTGGCGTTTCACCTAGAACAGGTCTCAACTTCTTCTTTAACCAAGGAATTCTTCCTGGAAAGGGTAACAAGTTGTCTCAAATAAAGAGACTACCACTGGTAAAGATTTCACAATGAACTTCTTCTGCGATATTTAAGGACTTACCATATGTGGGAGTAATTTGAAAACGAACTGCAAACTATCCACTCATAGACAAGATAGCAAAAAAGTAACATTGACTTTTATGGGGAAGTACAAGTTGCTCAGATAAAGAGACCAACTATTTGCTTTTATAGGAAGGATTGTAAAAATGAATTTCTGGGGAAAGCAATATGGCTTCCTGGGGAAAGAAATGTGACTTCTTGGGGAAAGAAATATGACTTCCTGGGGAATGAATCATGATTTCTTGGGGAATGAATCACGACTTCCTGGGGAATGAATCATGATTTCTTGGGGAATGAATCATGACTTCCTGGGGAAATGCCAACATATCCCTGATGAGGAGATACAATTTTTGTCGTGCCAAAACAAATGCATATTCTGAAGCCAATGCTCGAAGCTCGCAGAAATCCAAAGTAATAATATTGCTGGGAAACAAAGATTCAAACCAGAAATAAACTGGAGTGAAATAGTCAACCAAAATACATCCTTTGAGAAATAAACTCAAGAGGGAAACCCAATCTATCCAGACAATGAGATGTACTGGAAGGCTAAAGCAAAAATATTTCACGAGGGATAACTCAATGGGAAAATTGAAAGAATATACACTTTCTTCTTAAGGCCGACACTCTATTGGAGAGAGGACAACATAACTATGCAAAACAGGGTAATATGTCAACAAAATATTAATGAATGTGAATGAGCAATGATTTGCTAAATTTAACTATGCATGATATATGTATGAATGTATCAGTGTTATCATGTATATGTTGACAAAACAGACATATAACACTGGGAGTAACCAGACAAAACCAACTCAGACACAAACAACCCTCGGCCAAATCACATCCGAGATGAAAATTCCATGAAAAAGTAAGTGCTAACTGAGGAAACAAAATCCTACTGCATGGCTTACCTTCACCGGGGAGAAACATAATCTGAAAGTAAACAAAACAGTACAGATGCATGGAATAACACTCAGACTTCAACGGGGAAACAAATGTTTTCAAATGTAACGCTTCTACCAGGGATTGCAAAATCAATTTCAAGTAAAGCAGATGGACACCAAATCATCAAAACATTCACTGGGGAATTCAGGCCCATTTTGAAGGAGGAAAAACACACAAACTTTGTTAAGGCATATAATGTCCCATCATTAAGACATTAACTGGGGATTTCGTGCTGACTTCATTAGGGAGGTTAACACCACATTCTCAAAGGAAAAACCAAAATATGTTCTTCACTGGAGAAACCGGAGACCCGTGTTCTTCGAGAGTAATTATTGTACCAACATCTCTAGGAAGAAATAACTTCTATTACACAAACGAAACCTTCACTGGAGAAATCTTGGATTGAGTCTTTATATGATGCAAACTCAAAAGAAAAAATGAACCAAAACTTGACCCGGGACACTGGAGTCACAAACCCAATACGGCGAAAACATCCTGAAAAAATCGTCCCTGGGAAACAAAACTTATCAAAACAACTGGAGTTCGTCCATTCCTGGGATCACCACTTTTGTTTTTCTCTTGCGTCACAAATTTTAAAGTAAAAGCAAATTGTAAATTCTTTTTGAAAATCAATTTTGTTATTTAATCTTTTTGCTTTGAAAATTATTATCAATAATAAATGGATTCTTTGCAAGCTAAATAAAATAAGAAATACAAAGAATTGGGTAAAAGCTCAAATTTCATTAATAGAATGGTAGTCTGTGATTGGAGAGACTCCATGGATGATTACAAAGTTCGGAAAATGGTAATATATAATGGAAAAGATACATTGAGATACAATGACCATTATCTCCTCTAACAACTTTTGAAATCCTGAGCAGCAGCTTCCGTTGAAGTATGGTAAGAATTCAAGAAGATTGTTGCTTCAACAATCAAGTCTTATTTGATGTAGTTACTTTCCAAGAAAGTCCCTAACTTTTTCCTAAGCTGCCCTTGGGGGTTTTCAACTTAGCGGGAAATTTATTCTGTTTATGTCTCTAATTTTTGCCTAGACCGCCCTTTCGGGTTTTCGGCCTACCGAGACGCTCTTTTTTCCTAAGCCGCCCTTTTGGGTTTTCAAATTAGCAAGTTGTTCTTTTATTTATTTAGGCGAAGTATTTCTTGACTGCATCAGCATTCATGGGACGTGGCAACTCCTCGCCATCCATAATTTCAAGAATTAATACACCGCCAGAGAAGGCTTTCTTGACAATATATGAGCCTTCAAAATTAGGAGTCTAGTTGCCCCTAGAATCAGCATTAAAAGACATGATCTTCCTGAGCACGAGGTCGCCTTCTCTGAATTCATGAGGTTTGACCTTCTTATCAAAAACATTCTTCATTCTCTTATAATATAACTGCCCATGACACAAAGTCATCATTCTTTTCTCATCAATCAAATTCAATTGGTCAAACCTGTTCTGGACCCATTCAGCCTCTGACAACTTGGTTTCCATTATCACACGCAAAGAGGGAATCTCAACCTCGATTGGGAGCACTGCTTCCATTCCATACACAAGGGAGAACGGGTCGCTCCTGTTGAAGTGCGGACAAATGTTCGATATCCATGTAAAGCAAAAGGTAGCATTTCATGCCAATCTTTATAAGTAACAACCTTCTTCTAGATGATCTTCTTGATATTCTTATTAGCAACTTCAATAGCCCCATTCATCTTTGGCCTATACGGAGTTAAGTTGTGATGGACAATCTTAAATTCTTCACATAGTTCTGTCATCATTTTGTTGTTCTGATTCGAGCAATTGTTAGTGATAATTCTGTTCGGCACACCATACCGACATATAAGATTATTCTTGATGAAGCGCACAACCACCTGCCTAGTAACATTAGCATATGAAGCAGTCTTCGCCCACTTGGTGAAGTAATCAATTTCTACCAAGATAAAACGGTGTCCATTTGAAGCTTTAGGTTCTATCATTCCAATCATGTCAATACCCCACATAGATAAAGGCCATGGGGAAGAGATCACATTGATAAATGTCGGAGGCACATGAACCTTGTCCGCATAAATCTGGAACTTATGGCACTTCTATCTAAATTTGTGACAATCAGATTCCATTGTCAGTGTTGTACCCCAAAATTTGCCCTCCCATATTCTTCAAGAATTGCAAAGAGCAAGCTTCAAAATTCCCCAAGGGTTGCACAGTTCAAGGGCCTCCTAACAGTCAAAAAACTAGGGTTTTGGTTCTGACAAAGGAAATGAAGTTTCCAAGGGTCCAAACAAGTCCCACATGCTTATAAACATTGTCAAGTATCCTCATGTCAAGTATCAAGACTTACAGCACAAAATTGCACAGTCAAAAACCCTAATTGCTCAGCAGTCAACTGCAGGGGTAAAATGGTCTTTTGACTGTCAAAAGTCCAAATTTTTGGTAAACATCTCATTTTGAAGCCACAAACATCATTTGATTCTTGATCATGATTTTCAAAGCTTGGCTCAAAAAGTCTCAAGATGCAAAAGTTTCCATATTTGGACAGTTGAAAAAGTCAACTGTAACTTGACCAAGGCATAACTTCCACATGGTTTATCAGAAAAATTCCATCCAAAGCTCATTTTGAATAGAAAGACATTTCCTACAACTCCTCTTCATACTTCAAGTCCAAGAAATGCTCTCACAAAAAGTTATCAATTTCAACATTATAGGTCATTTTCAAAAGTCAACAAAAAGGGACTTTAAGTCAAAGGCCATAACTTGAGATTGGTAAATCCAAATGACATGGGACCAAAGACATTGGTTAGAGGACTTCAAGACCTTTCCAAAATGTCCAAGAACAGGATAAAATCCTAAAAATGGAGTAAGATATGCCTTGTGGAAGTTGGGAAATTTTTGGGTATTTTGAAAAGTCAACTTTGCTTCAAAAGCCTTAAAATTGCTAATGGGCCTCATTTTCTTCCAAGATTCATCATCCAAAGCATGTGCACGACCATTTGGCCCAAAGGGGATTTTTTTTTTATCATTTTCATTATTTATTTGAATTTTTAATTACAATTAATTCATTTAATTAATTAAAATATAGAAAAATACTAAACCAAAGTTTTTAAATCTTTTTATGCAGTGTAATCATCCATTAAAGGCTCAAGATTCGTGCACAACTCAAATGGGGAAGATTGGACATGATTGGTATCAAATATGCATGGAAAAGATTTGAAAATATATGCCATGAAAATCAAATATTGTTTTCATCAATGCAAGGATTTGTGGACTCAGAATTTAACCCTAATACATTCCATACATAAGCAAGATGCAAACCTAATGCCAAAAAACCTGAAAGCTGCGCCCCATCTGAAGAACAAAGTTGGTTTTTTTTCCAAATTTTCAAAAACTGAAATCACGATTTCAAGGAGTTTCCAGGCAAAATATTGACTCCATTACATTCCTGAAGCATCAGTGAACATTCCTGGATCAAAGCCACTAGTTTTAACACAAAGAATCGGTAGAAATATGTTTCACTTTTCATGAAAATATACATATTCGTGTTTCATTTTTCAAGCATTCTCATTGCATTTTTTTGTGGATTTATATTAATTGATTGATTCTAAAGCTAACCCTATACTTTAATTGAGTTTTCATGCAAAATTGGAGGATCCACCATTGAAGCTTTCTAGGTTTTCAGAGACCTTGAATTGGGGATTCTGGCATAGGGTAAAATCAGAACACGAGACTTAGGCCATTAAAATCAGGACCTTCAGACGAACTCAATGCTTGGGTCGCGCCTAATTTATGATTCAGGGATTTCTATTCGCTATTTTTTGACACAGTATATAGTGGGGGTTTAAAACCCCCGCAATCTTGTTTGTTTTTGTTTCAGGAAAAACGCACCATTGGAGAAGATGGTGATGTGTAGGCCAAGGATTGGAGCATTTGAAATTCGCGCGAAAATGTCCCACTAACGTTTGTCTTTTCTTATAATAATTATTTGTCATATAATAAACAAAGCGCGCGTTTGGTACAGATGGTGAAGGCGTTGTCTCATAAGGCATCGGGACCTGGGTTCGATTCCCAGGTCCCCCACTCTGTTTCAATATTTTTTCTTGCAACATAATCCTATGCAGTTTGCCTCCAAAGGTTCATCATATGCCCACAATCTCAGCTTGCCACATGGCCAATAACTCCAATCCAAAGGTTGAGATTTGAGGAGCACCATGGGCATCAGTCAATGCAGACACACGTAACCAGGAAAGTCAAAAGAGGCCTTGGAACATTGGGCCTGATTGCTAGCCAAAGACCTCCAGTTTGGGGACAGAACCCCCCATTGGTTTGCTCTTTCATCTTTTTTTATATTTTTTTTACTTTTATTTGTTTTAATTAATTTCCCTTTAATTCTTTAAATTAATTTATTTTCATAAAATATAAAAATAATATAAAAATCAGAAAAGACAAAAATAAAAATATATTTTATTTAAATATTATTTTTTGTAAATAAATCTTATTAAGTAATTTAGTCTTAATTTTAGGTTTAAATCTTAATATTTTTCTTAATAAACTTAAAAATTGTTAAAATTAGGGTTAAACATTTTTTATCTTTTACTTTTCTTACATCATTATTAATTATTAATTATTTTCTTGTAAATAAAATTGCATTAATTAGTTAGGTTTAATTTTAGATTCAATTTTAATATTTTTTCTTAATAAATAAAAATAGTTAAAATTAGGGTTAATTAATTTCTTAGTTTCATTTAATTCTCTTATTAAAAAATCCATAAATACAAAAACTCAAAAAAAAATATTTTCTTTTTATTTTAATTTAATCAATTCGTTAATCGTAATTTAATTTCATTAAAAAGGGTCCAACGCCCTCGCTTTCGATTTTAATTCTCTTCGCATTTTTTTTATTTCCTTTCTTATAATATTTATGTAATTCTCCCAAAGCCGTGTAAATTAGACATTTTATATTTCTCGCACTTTACTTTATTTTATTTCAAATCGGGTCCTGGATTTAATTTGGCGATGTGGACCCGCGCCTTTGTAATAGTTTAGGAACTTTATATTTCTCGCAACTTTTTTAACTGTTAATAATTGCATGCAAGAATGAATGTCAAAATAAAAGCAATGCGTAGATCACCAATCACATGAACAAGATAAAGTATCTGAAAACGACACACAAATCACACACCACCCCTAGGGTACGCTTCACTGTTGCCTTGCCTCTCGAAAGGTGATCGTCGAGTAGAGGATGTTTTAGTAAGTCCTCATGATCCGGGAACCTGGCATGAGGGTAGCTTCTAAGGTATCTTCCTATTGCTCTGGTGATCACCATGTCCCGAACCTCGAATTGACCCGATCAACTCCAATAGTGGTGCTACCTACCTCTCAATGGTGGGATGGCATTACTGTAAAGGACATCTACACAGACGAATTCCTTAGGGTAGGTAGACGACTCTAGATACCTGCTCTAATTTCAAAAACAAATTCAAAAATACTTTTCACACCGACACCTTTTCAAAAAGCTTTCGAAAGCAACTTTTCAAACACTCTTGAGGACTGATACAAGAGTCGAACTGGAATTTTCAAAGAAACTTTTAAAACCCACAATTGAAAAGCCAACAAACCATTTTGAAAACACATTGAGCAAGTATCTAAGAGCCCATGGATAACCATGGATAGAAAGGGTGCTAACACCTTCCCTTTCTATAATCTACCTCCCGAACCGAGAGCAATCTCTATAAGTAATTTTTCTGTGCTTTTGTCCTTTCCATTTGGAGAAAATAAAAGACGGTGGCGACTCTTGCTTCCGCGACATTTCGCGAACCAGCGTTAAACAGTCAGTTCCAGATCCACCGATCACAGAACTGGCGACTCTACTGGGGACCTAAACTTAAAGTGAGGTGTACCTTAGGGTAGTTCATAACTGTGTTTTCAATTGTATTGACTTGCTTGCTTTAAATTGTGGGTTGCATGGGAGTTACATAGATCCTAACCCGGATCTGGGGATACCCTGTTTAGGTAGCATAAGCTGTGAGGGACCTGTCCGGCGTAGACCGACACGGGTGAAGCAGTGGCTACATCGGTGTGGCACCTTGGTCTGTACCGATATCCCTTGTGTCGCAACGAGGAGAATATGGGTCTTCCAAGGAGTCATTAAGCACCAACAACCTTAGAACCTTAAATGACCCAACTTGGCCATTAGAACAGTAGAAGTATGCTACGCCCATTGAGGCTAAACTCTTGCGATGCTGGAGTTATGACTGATTGAGGGTAGTCAATGATATTGGGATCCTCTAAGAACCCGGTTACTTTTGATAGGACAGGTATGAACCAACAAACTGAAAGAGGGTAATACCTAGACCTCATGCTGGCCTAAACTTTAAGGGCTTGTCTTGTGTGACTTGTGTGCCTTACATGTTTGCCTTTGTATCTATTTGTGGTGTGCTTTATCATAACATCATAACATCATGAGCATTGCATGCATCCTGCATAAGGACTGACCATTTCAAAGACAAGAGGGTTTCACCTTTGCTCTATTTTGCAGGATATCATGATGCATATGCGAAGGAATACTATCCGGTTCAACTTTGCTCACCCACCTGAGTTGCTTGAAGAGTTGGTTAGCAGGATTCCAAATACCACTTCCTTCATCCAGAGGCATGGTTCTCTTCTCAGTTTGGTCACTGCAAAGCGGGATCAACAGTTGATGAGTGTCCTAACCCAGTTCTATGACCCTCTGTACCAGTGCTTCACCTTTCAAGACTTCCAGCTGGTCCCTACCCTGGAAGAGTTCTCTGATTTGCTTGGCATCCCCATCTTGGATCAGACTCCTTACACTGGTTGGGAAAAGACCCTCAGGCTTGAGGAGGTTGCTGCAGCTCTTCCCTTGACCCATCAAGAAGTAATGGACAATTGGGTGACTAGAAGCAGAGTTAAGGGTTTCTTGGCCAAATTTCTGATTGGTAAGGCTAACAGTTTTTGGAATGACCTGGACTTTAGGGCATATGAAGACATCCTGGCTCTCTTAATCTATGGGCTAGTCTTGTTCCCTAATCCTGACAACTTCATCAATATCACTGCCATAAGGATCTTTATGTCTCAGAATCCTGTGCCCACTCTCTTGGGTGATATCCTGCAACAACTTCATGCTCGTACTGCCCGAAGACGAGGAACCCTATGGTGTTGTATCCCTTTGTTGGTGAGGTGGTTTATTTCGCACCTCCCTAAGTTCGTGCTGAAGAACCAAGAAGGAAGAGGTTGGGCTCATAGGTTAATGTCTCTCACTGATAAGGACATCATTTGGACTTGCCAAGGTTTGGATGAGATAGCTGTTATTGATCGATGCGGGGAATATCCTAATGTTCCTTTAATTTGTACCCAAGGAGGGATCTCTTACAATCCATGTCTAGCACTCCGACAGTTTGGAAGAGCCAGAAGAGCAGGGCCCCATGAGATGTTGGTGCCTCACATCAGTTTTGAGTTTCAGGTGGATGGTGACGAGCTGCGTCGTAGGTTCATCAAGGCTTGGGACAAAGTTCATAAAGCTGACCCACAAGAGTTGGGGCCAAAGACTTCTCTACCTATGGAAGCCTACTACAAATGGGTTCGCATCCGTGCTCAGAAGTTAGGTATGCCATACGAAGCCGTCAGACCTATCATTCTTGAGTACCCTGACAAAGATGGAGTTCCTCCAACTGTCCTCCCTCCTCAGATCCCTACTGATTATGAGACATTAAAGAGGTCTTGGTCGCAACTGCGAGAAGAACGGGATTCTTACCGGGAAAAGTTCAACGAGCAGGAATTGAAGATCCAGAAGCTGACGAAGCAGTTGGAGAATGAGCGAGCTCTGAATGATTACATCCGTACTGAGAAGAGGAGACCATGGGATCAATAAGGAGCTCTGGATGTTCTTTTACAGTTTTATTTCCCTTTTCAGTATTTCCCTTTCATGTAACGCCTAAGGGCAACCTGTTGAACAATTTAAGTTTCAAAGTTGAATCTAATGAAGTGTGTTCCTTTTGTTTACAAAGTTGATTCCCGATTGTCTTTGAAAACATAAATCATACGCATTCATTCATCATGTGCATAGCAGGTTTTCTTCTTTCTAGGTTGCTTATTATTCTTCGCTGTTTATTTCAGCATCATGAATCCTGACTCATCATCAACCGAGATGTCCATCAAGGCTCTTCAGGCGCAGAATGCGCAATTTCAGGAACTAATCATGGGTTTGGCTCAGGGCCAAGAAGAGCTGAAGGCTCTGCTCCTGAAGAAGGAGAAGAAGAAGAAGAAGAGAACTGTTCTTTTTAACTCGAGCCGAAGGTTTGGCAACACTCTGCAGAATGAAGAGGCTGGTTCTTCTATAGGCAAGAGCAGTCCCCAAGGGGGAAAAGGTCCTAGTCCGGTAGTCTCTAACAACGAGACTGATTTCGATGAGGAACAGTATCCTCCTGCAGAAGACCGGTATAAGCAGTTGGAAGACAGGTTGAATGCTATGGAGATCCAACAAGCCTGGGCTGGATTTTGGAGACTTGGGTTTGTCTACTGGTGTGATCATTCCTCATAAGTTCAAAGCACCATCCTTTGCCAAGTATGACGGGGCGTCTTGTCCCAAGTTACACCTCAGGTCTTATGTGCAGAAGATTCAGCCGTACTCAGTGGACAAGAATTTGTGGATCCACTTCTTCCAGGAGAGTCTTTCAGGGACTCATCTCGAATGGTTCTATCAGCTGGATGGGACCAAGGTTCGTAACTGGGAGGAGTTGGCTACTGCTTTCTATAAGCAGTATCAATATAATGCCGACCTTTCCCCTACGCGTACCCAACTCCAGGGTATGTCGCTAGGTTCAAGTGAAGGTTTTAAAGAGTATGCACAGAAGTGGAGGGATCTGGCTGGCAGGGTGCAGCCTCCGTTGACTGACCGGGAGTTGGTAGACATGTTCTTGGGGACCCTATCTGGGCCATTTTTCAACCATTTTATCGGTAACTCATCTGCAGGGTTTACTGATCTTATTCTGACTGGAGAGAGAATAGAGGCTGGGATGAAGTCTGGTAAAATTCAGAAGGGTGCATCTGTAAGTTCTGAGAAGAAGCCCTTCAAGAAGGAGGCCAGTGCTGTATATGGGTCTAGAAGACAAGAGAAACCCGAGCGCCGCCAATCTGTCAACGCGGTGATGATTGCTAAACCTGCTGCCGCTCCTCGGCAAACCAATCCTCAAAGGGTTGAAAGACCCAGAATGGAGTTTACCCGTTTGAGCATGACTCTATCGCAAATCTTGCCGCAGTTACTATCCACCAACCTAGTGACTGTCAGAGAGGCCCCGAAAGTTGTGAACACTGCCTCTCCCAAATACAACCCAAATGCCCGCTGTGCTTACCACTCCGATAGCCCGGGGCATTCCACTGATGACTGTTGGGCCTTAAGGAATAAGGTACAAGACCTTATTGACGCAAAAGAGATACAGTTTGAAGCGCCTGAGAGGCCGAATGTGGTGACTGCTCCTATGCCTCAGCATGGAGTAAATGTTGTTGATGAAGATGTATACGCTGTTTCTGTAAATGATGTAGCTACTCCCTTAATGACTGTCAAGAGGAACCTACTGCTAGCTGGTTTATTTCCGGGTTGTAGTGAAGGTTGCCTTTTCTGTGTTGTTTCCCTATCTGGTTGTCCTTTGCTGAAGTTGGGCATCCAAAACCTAATGGACAGCAAAGAGATTCTGTTCAAGAAGACTGTTGGTCAGTTTGTTCCGGTAGAAGAAGTTTCTGTTGTTATAATCTTTAATAATCCAATCAAGGCTCTCCCAATGAAGCCGGTTCAAATCATGACTGTCGCACCTGTTGTTATTACTGTTCCGGGGCCTCTCCCCTACGAATCTGATAAGGCTATCCCCTGGCACTATGGGGCAGATGTGTATGTGAATGGAATCAAGCAAGAATTCAACACTGGCACCAGTATCAGCAATATCACTGGTCCAGCAAAGGTTACCCGCAGTGGCAGGCTCTTCTCGCCTGACATTGCACCACCAGCTATTCGAAGACCCCTCACTATAACACCTACAAGTGTACCTGTTCCTGTTTCTGATCAAGTTGTTTCCCCTGCTGCCAAGTCATCTAATGCTCGGGGCAAAGGGATTGAAGATGAGCCTGCCCGGATGGAGGCACCAAGATCTGTAAATGCTGAGGCCTCCCAACAAGAGATGGAGGAAATTCTGAAAATAATCAAGAAGAGTGACTTTAATGTTGTGGAGCAGCTGGGGCATACACCCTCCAAAATCTCCATGCTCTCCTTGCTACTGTGCTCAGAGGCCCATGCTAAGGCCTTGATTTCATTTCTCAAGACGGCCCATGTGCCACAGGAGACATCTGCAGTCCAGTTTACCGATTGCGTAGCAAATATGACACGGACAATGGCTTGGGTTTCTCAGATGCTGACCTTACTGCCAAGGGAAAGGACCACAACGACGCCCTGCATGTCTCTATTGAATGCAGGGGCACTACTCTTGCGCACGTATTGGTGGACACTGGTTCTTCCCTAAATGTGCTACCCAAGAAGGCCTTAGACCGTTTGGATTGTGAGGGCCTGGAGCTAAAACCTAGCAACATCATCGTTAGAGCCTTCGACGGTTCCAAGAGGATAGTCCATGGAGAGGTGGACATTCCTATCCGTGTGGGTTCTCAAGTATTTGACTCTACCTTCTATGTGATGGATATCCGTCCATCTTATTCTTGTCTACTGGGTCGACCTTGGATCCACAAAGCTGGGGCAGTGACCTCTACCTTGCACCAGAAGTTAAAATACCCTGTCAGAGGGAAGATTGTCACCGTGCAGGGAGAGGAGGAGTATATGGTGAGCCATTTGAATTCCTTCAGGTATATTGAGATGGACGGGGAGTTTATTGAAACCCCCTTTCAGCATTTCGAAGAGGTACCTCCAACTTTAGCAGCAGCAGAAACAGTGGTCGAAGAGGATGTTCCTTTGAAGATGGCTTCCTTGAAGGATGCCCGGGCCGTGGTCAAGAAAGGTGAATGTACTAACTGGGGCAGGCTCCCTGATTTTACACAGAAAACTGACAAGTTTGGACTGGGTTTTACTGCAGAGGGTCAGAAGGCTATGCGCAAGGCAAAGACCAGAAGACCTCCTGTGCTCATTACCAATCCAGGAGTGAATGCTGTTGGGGAGGATGATGAAGTGGATGAAGCTGAGTTCGATAGCTGGATCTACCCGACCACTGATAGCGGATTGACCAATTGGATTGCCAAAGACCATACTCCTGTTACTTTTGTTACGCAGTAATAAACTTCTTTGTTTTGTAATAAACAATTAAAACTCTATGGCCCGGTGTCTTACCCGGGGCACCGTGGCTTCATTTGTGAGGGCATATAAATTGTCATTTCATATATCATGAATAAAGATCTTGGATGTTTCCTCGCATTTCAAATCTTATGCTCCTTTTCTTTCTTTCCTTCCTTTATATATTTCAAAACAGCTGTATTTACACACACTCACTCATACAGGTTTCAATCCACTCTAGATCTCACTGGTAACGACTCTGCTACTGCTACTTATGACTTCGAAAATCCGATCAACTTAGCCGAAGACGAAGGTGAAGATGATTGCGAAGTGCCTGGCGAGCTTGCAAGACTGTTACTCCAGGAAGAGAGGGCAATTCATCCACATGAAGAGCCAGTGGAAATAATAAATCTGGGTACTGAGACGAACCGAAAGGAGGTAAAGATTGGTGCCAACCTAGAGCTCAGCGTGAAGCAACGGTTGACTCAGATGCTACATAATTATATGGAGATCTTTTCCTGGTCCTACGAGGACATGCCCGGGTTGGATACCGATATTGTGGTCCATCACTTGCCTACTAAGGAAGACTGCCCTCCGGTTAAGCAAAAGGTCCGCCGTATGCGTCCAGAGATGTCTGAGAAGATCAAAGCCGAGGTTATTAAACAGTTTGATGCCGGTTTCCTTGCAGTGACTTCTTACCCTCAGTGGGTTGCTAATGTGGTGCCGGTACCAAAGAAGGACGGTAAGGTCAGAATGTGTGTCGACTACATGGATCTGAACAGGGCCAGCCCCAAAGATGACTTCCCCCTACCTCACATTGATGTCCTTGTTGACAATACTGCTCAGCACAAAGTGTTCTCTTTCATGGATGGTTTTTCAGGCAATAATCAGATAAAGATGGCACCTGAAGACATGGAAAAAACTACCTTTATTACTCAGTGGGGCACCTTCTGCTACAAGGTCATGCCTTTTGGATTGAAGAACGCTGGGGCAACCTACCAACGTGCCATGGTTGCTTTATTTCATGACATGATCCATCATGAGATAGAAGTGTATTTTGACGACATGATCGCAAGGTCCCAGACTAAAGAAGAGCACCTTGATCATCTGCAGAAATTGTTTGACCGTCTGAAATTGTACAAGCTGAGGTTAAACCCGAACAAGTGCACCTTCGGGGTAAGATCTGGAAAGTTGCTAGGCTTCGTTGTAAGTGATAAAGGTATTCAAGTGGACCCTGCCAAGGTCAAGGCTATTCAAGAGATGCCAGTTCCTAAGACAGAGAAAAGGTCAGAGGCTTTTTAGGACGCCTGAATTACATTGCTCGATTCATCTCACACCTAACTGCTACTTGTGAACCAATCTTCAAGCTACTGAAGAAAGATCAGGTGGTACGTTGGAATGATGAATGTCAGGCTGCTTTTGACAGAATCAAAGAGTATCTCCAAGAACCACCCATTCTTATGCCACCGGTTGAAGGGAGACCTCTGATATTATACCTAACAGTGCTTGACAACTCAATGGGGTGTGTGCTGGGGCAGCATGACGAGTCTGGCCGAAAAGAGCATGCCATTTATTACCTTAGCAAAAAGTTTACCGACTGTGAGACCCGATACTCACTGCTTGAGAAAACTTGCTGCGCTTTGGTATGGGCTGCTCGCCGGCTGAGACAGTATATGCTGACTCACACTACCTTGTTGATCTCAAAGATGGATCCTATAAAGTACATATTTGAAAAGCCTGCTCTGTCTGGGAGAATAGCAAGATGGCAAATGATCTTGACAGAATACGACATTCAGTACACGACCCAGAAAGCCATCAAGGGAAGTGTATTGGCAGACCACTTGGCACATCAGGCCGTAGACGACTATCAATCAATGAACTTCGAGTTTCCAGACGAGAGCATCATGATAGTGACTGATTGTGAAGTACCTGGACCGGATGAAGGACCTGAGGAAGGATCCCGATGGTCTATGCACTTTGACGGAGCCTCCAACGCTTTGGGTAACGGTATCGGCGCTGTGATCATATCCCCTCAAGGCACTCATACTCCACTCACTGCCCGGCTATGTTTCAACTGAACCAACAACATGGCAGAGTATGAGGCATGCATCATGGGTCTTCAAGCTGCGATCGACTTAAGGATCAAGTTTCTGAGTGTCTTCGGAGATTCCTCTCTCGTGATCAATCAGATCAAAGGAGAGTGGGATACGAAACATCCGAATCTTATTCCTTATAGAGAATGTGTGTTGACATTGATCCCTCACTTCACAAAGATAACCTTTGAACATTTCCCCAGAGAGGAGAATCAGTTGGCGGACGCGTTAGCTACGATGTCTTCTATGTTCAAGGTCAAATGGGACAATGAGGCTCCCCGGATCATCATCTGGAAACTGGACGAACCGGCGTACTGTTGTGATCTCGAGACTGAATTGGTGACTGAGAAGCCTTGGTACCATGAGGTGAAGAGATATTTGGAAGCTCAGGAATACCCTGAAGGTGCGTCTGTCAACGATAAGAAGTTTCTGAGAAGGTTCGCAGCGAAGTTCTTCCTTAGCAACGTCATCCTGTATAAGCGAAACCATGATTCAACCTTACTGCGTTGTGTGGACAGGACAGAAGCAGAAAGGATTATGGAAGAGCTACATGAAGGGACCTTCGGAACACATTCCAGTGGACACACTATGGCAAAGAAAATCCTTCGGGCAGGGTATTTCTGGTCCACAATGGAAGCTGACTGCTACCAACATTCTCGGACATGCCATAAATGCCAGATATATGCAGACAAGGTGCACGTTCCTCCAGTTCCTCTAAAGGTTCTGACTGCGCCTTGGACGTTTGCAATGTGGGGCATAGATATGATCGGTGAGATTAAACCTACGGCGTCCAATGGGCATCGCTTCATCCTGGTAGCGATTGATTACTTCACGAAGTGGGTCGAAGCAGCTTCCTACGCTACGGTAACCAAGACTGTTGTGGCACGGTTCATTCGGCATAACCTGATCTGTCGATACGGCATCCCAGAAAGAATTATTACAGACAACGGTACCAATCTCAATAACAAGATGATCACTGAGCTCTGCGAGTAGTTTAAAATACAGCACCACAACTCTTCTCCTTATAGACCGAAGATGAATGGGGCTGTAGAAGCAGCAAATAAAAATATCAAGAAAATCGTGCAGAAGATGACAGTGACTTATAAAGATTGGCACGAGATGTTACCGTTCGCTCTACATGGGTACCGTACCTCAGCCAAGACGTCAACCGGGGCAACTCTTTTCTCCTTAGTCTATGGTATGGAGGCAGTCTTACCGATCGAAGTGCAGATACCCTCTCTCCGGATAATGAAGGATGCAAATCTGAACGAAGATGATTGGATCCAGACACGACTTGATCAGTTAAATTTAATTGACGAAAAGAGACTCGCTGCTATCTGCCACGGTCAGACGTACCAGAAACGGATGATCAGGGCATTTAACAAAAAGGTCAGACCACAGGAATATCAAGTTGGGGAGCTGGTAATCAAGCGTATCATCCTTCCTCAGAGTGATCCAAGGGGCAAATGGACCCCTACGTACGAAGGGCCATTTGTGGTTAAACATGTGTTCTCAGGAGGAGCCATGATTCTAACCAACATGGATGGTGACGACCTTCCTCACCCCGCCAATGCAGACATAGTAAAAAGATACTACGCATGAAAAAGACCCGCTAGGTTGACATACCTAGGCAAAAATTAGGGCTTCCCGGCGAACCAAAAGGGTTCGGGCAAAATGAAGGGATGAAATGAAAAAAAATTTGTACACCCGGCAAGTCGAAAACCTAAAAAGGCGGCTTGGGCAAAAATGGGTATCCCGGTGGACTGAAAACTCGAAAGGGCGGTCCAGGCAAAAGTTAGGGATAAAGCGTAATACTATGTCTCATTGGATCATTTTGCATCCAGAATCCGGTATCTACATCAAGTTCAGACGGCATCGATCAGTCAGCTTCATCTTCAACTAAGGTCATCAAGTGATGAGACGCTCGGAGATATAAAGGCGATAGCAGAGTTGAAACCCAGTGGATCATTCATTTCACACAGCTGTTTTATTTTCTCTTGTACAAAATTTGTATAAACTCTTTTTGTTCGGCGGCGTTCTCTTACTAGGACGTCATTCTCTTGTACATAAACGCCTATTTTCAGGCAAATTCAAAAATCAATATAAATATACTTTTCAGTTAAAACTGCCTTTTGTCTTTCCTTTTTCTGTTTTGTTTTGCGAAGAACATCCAAAGTTCAATTTGTGATATATGAATTAATAATAATGTGCTAACTCATGAATATTTGCATACAAAACAAAGGATTAATTACAGGTAACATTAGAAACAGGGGCAATAAAGAGTTGTCTAAGCGATCTAATTGTTTTGTCCTCTAAGGTATCAAGGTAGGTTCGGCTGAAGAACATAACCAGATATCTTAATTCCCCAGAGAGTGAGCCAGCAAGTCAGTGCACTCTCCCCAAGCAAAGCTATTATTAAACTTAAAGAGGTTGGGTATCCTCCCGCAGATCTCAACATTCCCCAGCAGTATATATAACAAGCATCCCCGGCAGTCTTGGCCTAAAGATTGTTCCCCGGCGGTATATCAAACATTCAATGGAGTCACCTCCCCGGTACAATTCAAAACTTCCCCAAGAGAGTCCAATCCAGTTTCCCCAGGAAAGTTGGAATCCATCTCCCCAAGCAGCAAGCTTATCCCCAGTAGATTCTGGAAGCTTATCCTCGCAGAGCACGAACGCGTCTCCCGGCTTTATTCAAAGAGTTATTTCCTTACCAGGATATAACTGGGTTATCCTCAGCCAAAAGCCACGGAAAGATCGTCCTCGACGAAGCCTCCTTATCCCCAGCGGAGTCCATTAAAACTTCCATCATAACATATCAATGGTATCCCCAGCGAAGTTACCATCAACATTTCAAACAAAGTACCTCTCTCCCCACAGAGTATGGTTTCCCAGCAAGATCGTTAGAGTACTATTCTCCCCGCAGAATGTTTTATTCGCCAAGTTTATTCCCCAACAGAGTTATCTTCTCCTACCGGTATGCTTGCAACTATCATCCCCAGCGGAAGCAAAGATCTATTCTTCAACATCAGCCTAGGAGTGACTTCCCGGAACCCATCAAGGATTTACTTTCCTAGACGAAAAGATACATTCATAAACATCACATTTTCATACATTATAGCATGCATATACGCATCATATCTTACAATCTCATTTATGTTGAGAACATCATTGCTTGATCCACATCATGCATTGCATGTACCTGACCTTTACTTTTCAGGAAAGATCCAGTTAAATTCTCAGCTATTTCAAGACCTTCTCTGGTTCAGTCAGATCGACCCTAAGATCTCCCTGTTTCTTATCCAGTTGAAGATTTCAAGACCTAGACCAGTTCAGTTAAATCGACCCTAAGATTTTTCTGTTTCTTATCCAGTCAAAGGCCTTCTCTGGTTCAGTCAGATCGACCCTAAGATCTCCCTGTTTCTTATCCAGTTGAAGATTTCAAGACCTAGACCGGTTCAGTTAAATCGACCTTAAGATTTTTCTGTTTCTTATCCAGTCCAAGGCCTTCTCTGGTTCAGTCAGATCGACCCTAAGGTCTCCCTGTTTCTTATCCAGTTGAAGATTCCAAGACCTAGACCGGTTCAGTTAAATCAACCCTAAGATTTTCTGTTTCTTATCCAGTCAAAGGCCTTCTCTACTCCAGTTAAATCGACCCCTAACAGATTTTCCTGATAAAGACTCAGTAGAAGATATCCAAGATTCTCTCAGCGTTACTGTTGAGGTTGAAGTCGCCCAAGATTCTCTCAGCGTTACTGTTGAGGTAGAAGTCGCCCAAGATTCTCTCAGCGTTACTGTTGAGGTTGAAGTCGTCCAAGGTTCTCTCAGCGTTCCTGTTGAGGTAGTAATCGTCTAAGGTTCTCTCACCGTTTCTGTTGAGGTAGTAACCATCCCTGGTTCATTCATCACCTTTTGAAGCTCCAGATCCAGTTCCTGTAACCAGTCAGGACGCATCTGCATAAGAGTTTGAAGACCAGCTCCTGTAACAGGCCAGGTAATCATTTTCTTTTTCAGGTACGTAAGCTCTCGCTAAGGAATCTCTTATGCGATCGACATCCAGATGGCATCTATAAGCCCATCATCCTATCCATCATCTCTTAGCATGGCATCTATAAGCCCATCATCCTATCCATCATCTCTTAGCATGGCATCTATAAGCCCATCATCCTATCCATCAATCTCCAAATGGCATCCGTAAGCCCATTCCCCACCATCACACTACTATGTGAGCGCAAATTTCTGGGCACTCTAGTGTTCAATCATCTTCTACCTTCGGATTACGAAAGGCACGTCAGCCAATCTGCATCCTCATGTCTAAGAAGATTGAACAGGGGCAACTGTTGTACCCCAAAATTTGCCCTCCCATATTCTTCAAGAATTGCAAAGAGCAAGCTTCAAAATTCCCCAAGGGTTGCACAGTTCAAGGGCCTCCTAACAGTCAAAAAACTAGGGTTTTGGTTCTGACAAAGGAAATGAAGTTTCCAAGGGTCCAAACAAGTCCCACATGCTTATAAACATTGTCAAGTATCCTCATGTCAAGTATCAAGACTTACAGCACAAAATTGCACAGTCAAAAACCCTAATTGCTCAGCAGTCAACTGCAGGGGTAAAATGGTCATTTGACAGTCAAAAGTCCAAATTTTTGGTCAACATCTCATTTTGAAGCCACAAACATCATTTGATCAATTCTTGATCATGATTTTCAAAGCTTGGCTCAAAAAGTCTCAAGATGCAAAAGTTTCCATATTTGGACAGTTGAAAAAGTCAACTGTAACTTGACCAAGGCATAACTTCCACATGGTTTATCAGAAAAATTCCATCCAAAGCTCATTTTGAAGATAAAGACATTTCCTACAACTCCTCTTCATACTTCAAGTCCAAGAAATGCTCTCACAAAAAGTTATCAATTTCAACATTATAGGTCATTTTCAAAAGTCAACAAAAAGGGACTTTAAGTCAAAGGCCATAACTTGAGATTGGTAAATCAAAATGACATGGAACCAAAGACATTGGTTAGAGGACTTCAAGACCTTTCCAAAATGTCCAAGAACAGGATAAAATCCTAAAAATGGAGTAAGATATGCCTTGTGGAAGTTGGGAAATTTTTGGGTATTTTGAAAAGTCAACTTTGCTTCAAAAGCCTTAAAATTGCTAATGGGCCTCATTTTCTTCCAAGATTCATCATCCAAAGCATGTGCACGACCATTTGGCCCAAAGGGGATTTTTTTTTTATCATTTTCATTATTTATTTGAATTTTTAATTACAATTAATTCATTTAATTAATTAAAATATAGAAAAATACTAAACCAAAGTTTTTAAATCTTTTTATGCAGTGTAATCATCCATTAAAGGCTCAAGATTCGTGCACAACTCAAATGGGGAAGATTGGACATGATTGGTATCAAATATGCATGGAAAAGATTTGAAAATATATGCCATGAAAATCAAATATTGTTTTCATCAATGCAAGGATTTGTGGACTCAGAATTTAACCCTAATACATTCCATACATAAGCAAGATGCAAACCTAATGCCAAAAAACCTGAAAGTTGCGCCCCATATGAAGAACAAAGTTGGCTTTTTTTCCAAATTTTCAAAAACTGAAATCACGATTTCAAGGAGGTTCAAGGCAAAATATTGACTCCATTACATTCCTGAAGCATCAGTGAACATTCCTGGATCAAAGCCACTAGTTTTAACACAAAGAATCGGTAGAAATATGTTTCACTTTTCATGAAAATATACATATTCGTGTTTCAGTTTTCAAGCATTCTCATTGCATTTTTTTTGTGGATTTATATTAGTTGATTGATTCTAAAGCTAACCATATACTTTAATTGAGTTTTCGTGCAAAATTGGAGGATCCACCATTGAAGCTTTCTAGGTTTTCAGAGACCTTGAATTGGGGATTCTGGCATAGGGTAAAATCAGAACACGAGACTTAGGCCATTAAAATCAGGACCTTCAGACGAACTCAATGCTTGGGTCGCGCCTAATTTATGATCCAGGGATTTCTATTCGTTATTTTTTGACACAGTATATAGTGGGGGTTTAAAACCCCCGCAATCTTGTTTGTTTTTGTTTCAGGAAAAACGCACCATTGGAGAAGATGGTGATGTGTAGGCCAAGGATTGGAGCATTTGAAATTCGCGCGAAAATGTCCCACTAACGTTTGTCTTTTCTTATAATAATTATTTGTCATATAATAAACAAAGCACGCGTTTGGTACAGATGGTGAAGGCGTTGTCTCATAAGGCATCGGGACCTGGGTTCGATTCCCAGGTCCCCCACTCTGTTTCAATAATTTTTCTTGCAACATAATCCTATGCAGTTTGCCTCCAAAGGTTCATCATATGCCCACAATCTCAGCTTGCCACATGGCCAATAACTCCAATCTAAAGGTTGAGATTTGAGGAGCACCATGGGCATCAGTCAATGCAGACACACGTAACCAGGAAAGTCAAAAGAGGCCTTGGAACATTGGGCTTGATTGCTAGCCAAAGACCTCCAGTTTGGGGACAGAACCCCCCATTGGTTTGCTCTTTCATCTTTTTTTATATTTTTTCTACTTTTATTTGTTTTAATTAATTTCCCTTTAATTCTTTAAATTAATTTATTTTCATAAAATATAAAAATAATATAAAAATCAGAAAAGACAAAAATAAAAATATATTTTATTTAAATATTATTTTTGTAAATAAATCTTATTAAGTAATTTAGTCTTAATTTTAGGTTTAAATCTTAATATTTTTCTTAATAAACTTAAAAATTGTAAAAATTAGGGTTAAACATTTTTTATCTTTTTCTTTTCTTTCATCATTATTAATTATTAATTATTTTCATGTAAATAAAATTTCATTAATTAATTAGGTTTAATTTTAGATTCAATTTTAATATTTTTTCTTAATAAATAAAAATAGTTAGAATTTGGGCTAATTAATTTCTTAGTTTCATTTAATTCTCTTATTAAAAAATCCATTAATACAAAAACTCAAAAAAAAAATCTTTTCTTTTTATTTTAATTTAATCAATTCGTTAATCGTAATTTAATTTCATTAAAAAGGGTCCAACGCCCTCGCTTTCGATTTTAATTCTCTTCGCATTTTTTTTATTTCCTTTCTTATAATATTTATGTAATTCTCCCAAAGCCGTGTAAATTAGACATTTTATATTTCTCGCACTTTACTTTATTTTATTTCAAATCGGGTCCTGGATTTAATTTGGCGATGTGGACCCGCGCCTTTGTAATAGTTTAGGAACTTTATATTTCTCGCAACTTTTTTAACTGTTAATAATTGCATGCAAGAATGAATGTCAAAATAAAAGCAATGCGTAGATCACCAATCACATGAACAAGACAAAGTATCTGAAAACGACACACAAATCACACACCACCCCTAGGGTACGCTTCACTGTTGCCTTGCCTCTCGAAAGGTGATCGTCGAGTAGAGGATGTTTTAGTAAGTCCTCATGATCCGGGAACCTGGCATGAGGGTAGCTTCTAAGGTATCTTCCTATTGCTCTGGTGATCACCATGTCCCGAACCTCGAATTGACCCGAACAACTCCAATAGTGGTGCTACCTACCTCTCAATGGTGGGATGGCATTACTGTAAAGGATATCTACACAGACGAATTCCTTAGGGTAGGTAGACGACTCTAGATACCTGCTCTAATTTGAAAAACAAATTCAAAAATACTTTTCACACCGACACCTTTTCAAAAAGCTTTCGAAAGCAACTTTTCAAACACTCTTGAGGACTGATACAAGAGTCGAACTGGAATTTTCAAAGAAACTTTTAAAACCCACAATTGAAAAGCAAACAAACCATTTTGAAAACACATTGAGCAAGTATCTAAGAGCCCATGGATAACCATGGATAGAAAGGGTGCTAACACCTTCCCTTTCTATAATCTACCTCCCGAACCGAGAGCAATCTCTATAAGGAATTTTTCTGTGCTTTTGTCCTTTCAATTTGGAGAAAATAAAAGACGGTGGCGACTCTTGCTTCCGCGACATTTCGTGAACCAGCGTTAAACAGTCAGTTCCAGATCCACCGATCACAGTCAGCCAATAGTTACCTTCCCTTAGTACCTTTTTAGCCATCAAATGTCCATTGGCATGAGTGACAAATGAACCTTCGTGAATCTCGTGCATTAACATGTCTGCTTCGTGTCTATCCATGCATCTGAGCAAGACCATGTCATAATTTCTCTTGTACAACACGTTTTCATTGAGGAAGAAACTGCCAGCCAATCTTCTCAATGTCTTTCCATCTTTATTCGAAGCACCAATCGGGTATTCCTAAGTCTGAAGGAAATGCTTGATATCATAATACCAAGGTTTCTCGTCTACTACCTCTTCTGTTGCAAACACATGAGCGGGCATATCTAATCTTCGAAATATAATTTGAGGTATATCATTCCAAGTATTTACTTGATACATAGAAACTAGAGTTGCCAGTGCATCCGCCATTTGATTTTCATCTCTAGGAATGTGATTGAATTCAACTTTATTAAAGAAGGGTAACAATTTTCTAGCATAATCTTTATAAGGGGGTTCGTATCAGGTCTAGGGCTATCGGCATGGTATGCACACCTTTAATTGGGATGGTAACTAAGAGCAGAAGTATTGGGATTCTGCAAAGGATCCTTCAATGTAATCAACCTTGCCTTTAACATGTGTTGTAACACTTGAGCTTGTGACATGTTGATATTGGTGAATTTTCTTTTATGCCCGACCTCCTTACGTTGATTCCCCTGTTGACGTTATTGAACAGTCGTAAGATTAGAGATTAGCACAGCTCCCACAGATTAGTTGTGGTTACCTCTAGCATAAACAGAACTAATTTCATTCTTCCCAATGAAAGGCCGCTTCCCTACACTTGAATATGCACCCCTTTGAATTTTACCGCTCTTGATGCCAGCTTCTTCTCTTTCGCTTGTCAATATCAGCTCGGTGAACCCAACTGAAGAGCTTCTGATTAGATGGTTTAAAATGGGTCTGACAAAGTATCCAAGAACATATCAACCAGCTCTCTATCAGACAGAGGAGGCTGGACTCTTCCCGCAAGATCTCTCCACTTTTGGGAATAATCTTTGAAACCCTCACTGGAACCCATAGACATGCTTTGAAGTTGTGTACAGGTTGGAGCGAGGTCAGCATTGTATTGGTACTGCCTGTAGAAAGCAGCATCCAGATCCTCCCAGTTGCGGATGTTGGTTCCTTCCAACTAATAGAACCATTCAAATTGAGTCCCCGATAAACTTTCCTGGAAGAAGTGCACCCACAAATTCCTATCAGCGGTGTGAGGTTGGATCTTCCTAACATAAGACACCATATGCATCTTAGGACATGAAACTCCATCATATTTAGCAAATGAGGGAACCTTAAACTTTGGTGGAATGACCACTCCAGAAATCAACCCTAATTCTTCGAAATCCAGACTAGGTACTCTCTGAAATTCCATGGTGTTGAGACGATCCTCCAACTGTTTATATTTGTCGTCAGTAGGAGGATATTGTTCTTCAGCGTAATCAGCCTCTTCTTCCTCAGACCCTAGACCGTGGACCCCTTATTACATCTTCTCTTCCTGATTTTCTCCCTCATTTGACGGAGTTGCGAATTCTAAAACTTGCTTTGCTGGTCCTCTAAGTCTCCTTCCCATATTCAAGACACTCACTTGTTTCTTTTTTTTTCTTGTATTTGAGAATGAGACCCTTCAGGTCCTCTTGTCCCTTAGCCAGAGCCAGGAACATCTGCTGGAATTGATCATTTTGTGCTTGAAGATCCTTAACATTATATTCGAGGGTCATCTCTACTGAAATAAATAGTAAGCAGATGAGAAAGGTGTGTGGGGAAAACCTGTTATGATGACATGCGTGATATGTGGATGTGATGTTTTCAAGGATCTCGTAGGGTAAACACGAGAAGATGTTAGAAGTACAACTTTTATTGGAGAAATTTGTATTGTTGGATGTCCTTCCACGATAATCAAGCTCACCATGTCGAGTGGTCATAGCCCTTGATCCAAGTTATTGTGCTTTGGTCTTTGGAAGCATTTGGTTAGAGGAGAATAAATCCTCTTGCCCCTTGATAGACGTCTGGTTCATCATGACCTTGTATCACATGCCCTTTAAAATGGTCACCGGAAATGATATGATATTATGTTATAATGTTGTGTACAAGTAAACAAAGCAAACAAGTCATTATGTACAAATAATCATATACACACAAAGCAGACAAGTCCTTAGGTTTAGGCTTGCATGGAGTCATAGGTTGAAGCTTAGTTGGTTCAACCTGTCCAAGAAAGTAATCGGGTTCTAGGGGATCTCAATATCATTTATCTTTCTCCATTGGGCATTGTCTCAGCATAATCAATCTTTTCTTGCGGCCGAAATATCCCAAAAGTCTGATCTCAATGAGTGTAGTATCAAGTATCAACCAATCTTCATATTTACACCAAAGTCGGCTATCTCACTACTTCCCAATGGCCAATTTGTTCAATTAAAGGTTCTATGGTTAGTTAGTGCTTTAGGACACCGCTCAGCGGCCCCGTATTCTCCTCAATTCAACACAAGGGATACCGGTACCAACAAATGCGTCACACTAACGTAGCCATTGCTTCAACCATATCGGTCTATGCCGTACAGTTTCCATAATCTATTGCTACTAACCTAATGGTGTTCCCCGGTCCGGGTAGAGGATCAATACAAACCCAAACAAGGTCCCATAAAGATAAAGCAAACAAATCAAACAATGACAACAATTAAATGTGATCTAACTCTAAGGTAACCCCACTTTTAAGTTTATTCCCCGACAGAGTCGCCAGTTCTGTAATACGGTGGAAGAACTGACTTGGGTGTTTTGCGTTTTATCGCAATTGTTGTGGATAGAAAGAGTCGCTGCCAAATTTTCTTTTATCTAATAAAGGAAAGGGTGAAAAGAACAGGAAAGACCTTTGAGATATTTTCTTTAGTTCAGGGGGTAGGTTATGAAAAGGGAAGGTATTAGCACCCTTTTCATTCGTAGTTATCTACGGGCTCTTAGTTGTTTGCTAGATCACTTGAAAATGCTTTGTTTGAAAATGTGTTTTGTGATGGGTGTTAGTTTGAAAGTATTTTGAAAACGCCTTTGTTGCGGCAAACTTTGTAATGATTCTCGTCTCCATAAAAATGTATACAAAGTGTTGGTTTTGAAAATAGTTCCAAGAAATGTTTGTTTTTGAAAATGTTTTGAATGTGTAAGTGTGGAAATGGTTTTAGTTTGTGAGCAAGCAACTACGAGCGTCCTACCTACTCAAAAGGTCTATTTTCTTTTCCTCCTTCTTTAGATGGTGCTATATTACCATTGATTGGTAAGAAGCCCCATCATTGGATGTGAAGGGATGGGCGTGGGTCAATCGTATAGTCATAGAAGGCAACTTATGAGATGTTTTAGCAATTTTTGTAAGGGACTAGATCGTTTACCGGAGGCAACACCAAGGACATCGAGGGACTACGATCTTTTTTATCGAGGGTCTTTGCTAAAACGCCCATATTCAAGGGACATGACTATTTTCTGAGGCAACAAGCGAGTTTACCCTAGAGGTGCACGTGTGTCAATAGTGTGTTTGATTGCATGCATTTTTGTCTTTGAAATTAGGGTTTTCTAACGGTTGATTTTATGTTTCCATACACACCCTAATCACTAACAATTTATATTAAAGTGGTAAATTGCATAAATTAAAATCCTAAGCTATTACATCACTTTAGGGGATGGGGGATACAAATGTACAAATGGGGATGGAAAGCAATAAAAGTCCTAATTATTACAATCATATTGAATAGCAATGAAATAAAATATATAGAAAATATAAATATATAAAAATAAACAAACAGCGCAAATGAGAGAATTTTTTTTCTGATTCATGCAGTATGTTCGAACCATGCATCCTTCGATTCACAGAAAAAAAACAAATCTTTCGATTCATGCAGTATGTTTGAAGCATGCACCCTTTGATTCACACACCCTTTTTTCTGTTTTTTGGGCCTGTAAAGGAGTGTGTGTCGAATCCTAAGGCTTTATGCTGAAGCATGCTGTAATTTCTCACTCCAACATTGTTTTACGGTCTGTACAGGTTAGTTCTTGACAAGAAAGGAAAACAAAAAAAAAGAGTAGCTTTGAAGGTAATGATTAATGATGTTTGAAACGAAGGGTTTAGATTCAAGAAGACTTACCTTGAAGATGGAATGTATGTTTTGGACTTGAGTTGTTGCCTCTGAATGCTCTTGGGTTCGAATGAAAAGAAAAGAGGTTTTGTCTTTGTTGGTTATGGGTTCGAAAGAAAATAAACAGAGGTGTCTTGTTTTTTTTTGTTCTGGGTTTAAGTGTGTTCTAAGGCTTCAGCCTTGGGTTCTCTCCTCTCTCTTTTTTCTTCTACTCCTTTTTCCTTGTCCAAAATCCCCCTCTGTGTGGTATGAAAACAACTTATTTATAGAAGAGTCTGGCTGGGGTTTTAGTGGGGAAAACAAATAAAATTTGAACTGTTTGGGTATGTTGTTTTCATAGCTTTCGAGGTGTATCTCTTATATGCTAGTTTGGTGCAAATATAGGACTGGTTTAGGAGCAGCACATCAGGACTATTTTGCAACAATTTCGGAGTGTTGTGGCAGCTTGGTGTAGGGCTCTTTCATAGCAGTGCAACAGACTGCTTTTTGACATGGTTTTAGGCTGTTATGTGGCCAGTACAACAAACTTGGGTTTGGCAGCATATAGGACCTTGTTCAGTAGCCTTCGACCAAACTCATCAAAAGACAAGACAATATTTGTTTCCACCAATTGTGTGTTCTTCTAATGGACCAACAATTGTATGTTCTTTGAATCCATCAATTGTATGTTCTTTGAATGGACCACCAATTATATGTTCTTCGAATCCACCAATTAATATGTTCTTCAAATCCACCAAATGTATGTTTTTCGAATGGACCACCAAATTTATGTTCTTCGAATGGACCACCAAATGTACGTTCTTCAAATCCACCAATTGTATGTTCTTCGAATGGACCACCAATTGTATGTTCTTCGAATCCAACAAATGTATGTTCTTCGAATGGACCACCAGAATCTATGTTCTTCGAATCCACCAAATGTATGTTCTTCGAATGGACCACATTCATCTGAATGTACCACTTTGAGTATGCAAGATGATCTCATTGGCATAGTCAAAACAAAAGAATTTCCGGATTGCTTTCCTACTAAACAAACTTCACAAAGTTTTTTTTAGGTATCTCAAGACTTGGAATATCAATAATCATATCTTGAGTAATCGGTTTATTAAGTGGTAGAAAGTTCAAATGTCCAAACTTCAAATGCCACAACCAACTATCCTTGTGGATCAAGGCAAGCATGAAGGAAGCCATTGCCTTGTAGATCGAAGCAAGCATGAAGGAAGCCATTGCTTTATGGATCAAAGCAAGCATGAAGGAAGCCATTTCTTTATGGATCGAAGAAAGCATGAAGGAATCCATTTCCTTGTGGATAACTTGGGAAATCGAAGCAAGCTTGCTCTTTTTCGATTTGTCAAAAATCCGCCAACCAACCCTTTCGACCAGTCATGTAGTTCGACCAGCCTGAATCAGATTTTGAATTTGAGATAGTTACCTGTAGTGCACACTTTTTTCTTTTATCTGCTTTTCCCTTTTTACAGTTTCCTCTTCGACCTGATGCTTGAATGTCCTATATTATTTATGGAAACTATATGGGAGCATTAAAAAGTCCAATTGTACTTGTCCAAACCCAAACTTTAAATTTGAGCCCAATGTTGAGGAAGTGTCTTGAGTTGATCAAACATTATGCAATTTTGAGCAATGGATATTTTTTTGAGAGAATATTTGAGAAAAGAGAGGGAAAAATTTGGGGTACAACAAAAAGTATTAAAGAGTATCTGCTTGAAACTCATATCTTTCTCCCTCCCGTTGAAGGAAGACCATTGATCATGTATCTGACAGTGTTAGATAATTCTATGGGTTGTATTTTGGGACAACAAGATGAAACAGGAAAGCAATAATATGCCATTTATTATCTCACCAAGAAGTTTACTGACTGTGAGTTACGGTATTCTACGCTGGAAAATACATGTTGCGCTTTATCCTGGGCGGCTAAGCGATTACGACAATATATGTTGAATCATACTACTTGGTTGATTTCCAAAATGGATCCAATTAATATATTTTTGACAAGCCTGCTCTTACTGGGAGAATTGTCCGTTGGCAGATGTTGTTGTCTGAATATGATATTGAATACCGTACTCAGAATGCTATAAAAAGCAGTGTGCTGGAGGATTATCTTGATCACCAACCGATAGATGATTACCCGTCTGTTAAATATAATTTCCGTGATGAGGATGTTATGTTTCTGAAAGCGAAAGATTGTGATGAAACTTTGCCTGGGGAAGGTTCTGATTTGATTTAAAATCCCCATAATTTTGATTTCTTGCTGTAATATTTGAATTCTTAAATCCCTGGATATGGCTATCCCCATGAAGTTTCATAAGTTCTCCCTAGAGAAGTTAGTGCAATCCTCGCTCTCAGTATTGAAGAATGTATCTTGGTTTCCCCCCGACGATGTGTTGTTAACCTCTCCAATAAAGTCAGTACAATATCTACAGTTGATGTCTCAACAATATGGTATCGTTTCCCCCATTGAAATCAGTATCTCAATTCCCAGTAGAATTACAGACCTTGAAACATTTGTGTTTTCCCCATTAAAGTTTGTATGATATTCTTCGGTGAACCCTGGAGGAGGATGTTATATCCCTGTATTTGTATTGATTTATTGTTATGATTTGATTATTCTCAGATTATGTTCCTTCCCAGTGAAGTTAAGTCGTGAAGTAGGAATTTGGTTCCTCAGTCGGTGCTTACTTTCTCATGAATTTTTCATCTTGGGTGTGTTTTAGCCGAGTATTGACTGTACCCAACTTGGTTTCATCTGGTTATCCCCAGTGTTATATGTCTGTTTTGGCAACATATACATGATAACATTCATACATTCATGCATACATCATGCATAGTTGAATTTAGAAAATCATTGCTCATTTGCATTCATTAATATTTTGTTGACATATTACTCTGTTTTGCAGGGTTGTGTTATCCTCTCTCCAATAGAGTGTCAACCTTAAGCAGAAAGTGTATATTCTTCCAATTTCCCCACTGAGTTATCACTCATGGAAGAATTTTGCTTTAGCCTTCCTGTTCAATTCATCGTCTGGATGGAATGTGGTTCACTCTTGAGTTCATTGTCCTATGAGGTGTTATTTTGGTCGACTATTTCATTCCGGTTTATTTCTGGTTTGAATTTGTGGTCCCCAGCAGTATTATTATTTTGATTTCTGCAAGCTTTGAGCCCTGGATTGAAAATATGCATTTATTTTGGCACGAGAAGACTTTATCCCCTCAACAAGAATATATTGGCATTCCCTAGGAAGCCGTATTTCTTTTCCCAGGAAGACATTATCACAATTCCTACTCATAACAGCAAGTGACAGGACTCCTTATTTGAGCAGCATATACTTCCCCAATAAGTCTATCAGTTCCCAGAGAAGATTCAGATTTGTTACTCCAATGAATGGTAGCCTTGTCATTATGGAAGGTAGTTTTTTGTTGAGATTTATTACTCCAATGAATTGTAGTCTTGTCATTATGGAAGGTAGTTTGTTGTTGAGATTTGTTACTCCAATGAGTTGTAGCCTTGTCATTATGGAAGGTAGTTCGTTGTTGAGATTTGGTACTCCAATGAATGGTAGCCTTGTCATTATGGAAGGTAGTTCGTTGTTGAGATTTGATAATCCAATGAATGGTAGCCTTATCATTATGGAAGGTAGTTCATTGTTGAGATTTGGTACTCCAAGGATTGGTAGCCTTTTCATTATGGAAGGTAGTTTGTTGTTGAGATTTGTTACTCTAATGAATGGTAGCCTTATCATTATGGAAGGTAGTTTGTTGTTGATATTTGTTACTCCAATGAATTGTAGCTTTTTCATTATGGAAGGTAGTTTGTTGTTGAGATTTGTTACTCCAATGAATGGTAGCCTTGTCATTATGTAAGGTAGTTTGTGTTTTACCCCAATTTTTCCCCCTAATATCCCTTCATCATACCATATTGATTCAATCACAACAAGATCACATTAGGGATTTTGGTTCTCCTCCCAATCTTTAGTGTTTCTCTTTGAAGAATCACCAAGCACCTAGACTTGTTTTTCTTTTGTGATCATTTATGTTTTGTTTTGAATTTCCTTTTAATTAATAAAATTCAATGTTGGTTTATCTCACTTGTTAATAATGTAGGTAAAGGCAATGAGGCTTAGCAAGTTGATCAATGGGTTCATGAGTTTATTTCCATGCCCTAGTCAATAAAGCTTTAGAAGTTCAAACCTCACCATTGAAGTTATTTTGGAAGAAATGGCATGGCAAGGTTTATCTTGGTTCACCATATTTCAAAGTTATCAAGATTGATTCAAAAGTACAAGGGTTTGATTGAAGAAGTTGTCATGGTTGGACAAGGTCTTGTTCCCATTGGTCACAAGTGTATATTTCTCTCAATTCTCAAGATATGAAAATGTTTTTGGTGGATATGAGTTCTCATTACCATCCTCAAAAACTCCTATTTACAAAGCAAAAGTGTTGGTATAAGAAGGTTGTTCAAAATTATCAAAGTTCCTTAAAGCATTTTATTAATCTAGGAGCTAGTGTTTTGAGCTTGAAAGAAGTATATATTGCTCATCTTTTGGTATTTTTGAGTGATTCCAAATACATACTTCTCTTAAAAGGGTTATTAACAAATCACTTCAAAAGTTTCAAGGATTTTTCATGTGGAAGAAGCTTAATGATGAAGAAAGATTACAAGTCCTCCAGATGAACCCCCATTTTTCCATGTGTGACTTCAAATGATCATAACTTGGTAAATTTTTATCACCTTGAGCCCACTATTTTTCCATAATGATCTTGAGGGTGTGAACTTTATGTCTTACGTTATGTGCAAAGTGAGAAAATGGATGGAAGATACCCCAAGGATACAAAATATTATAGGTCATTTCATGATTTTTTGCCAACTTCAACAATTCATAACTCTCTAAATTTTTGGAGGTTTTGAATGATTCAGGTTTCAAAATGTTATTCAAGATGTCTATTTCATGCCATCTTTTTTGGTTAAGAGCAAATTCCAAGTAGAAGGCCATGTTTTGATGCAAAACATTATAGGTCACTTTTGAAGAAAAACTAAAATATTTCTAAGTATGGAAAGTCAACTTTTTTCCCAACTTTTACTCATTGCAACTTTCAGCTCAAGCATCCATTTGATTCCATTCTTTTCCTATTCCAAAGCTTGTAATCTCATCTTTCTAAAACATCAAGAATCATGCCTTAAGACCCCTTGAGATGAGAATGTCATTGGATTGAACTTGGTAACTTAAAACTGAAGTTTCTTCATAAGTGAGAATTTGAAATTCATGTTTTGGCTTCTAAACATCAAATTAGCATGTGTTTATGGCCTAAACATGTTTAACCAACTTGCCAAAGTGGATTAGAGCCTTAAAACGCAAGGATTGGATGAGCTTTGATTGAAAAACATATCACACCTTACTCGTGTATCAAGTTCACACGATTTCCCTCCAAACATCATCATTTCACACGCTTGAACATTCCATTTGATTCCCTATAAATAGAGGGTCATCCCTCATTCATTTCCGCAAGCTTGAACAACCAGAATCACCCTGCCGAACTTGCTCCATAACTCAATTTTCTGTAACTTCGAAATCAATGTTCAAGCCTTTTACAATCCAATTTTTCCATTAATTCACCTTCCTTGATCTTCCTTGAAGCTAACCATATAATTACCTTCAAGAATCGTGAACTATATTGATCCATAGAAGTCCAGTTTCAGAGCTCTGCAACTCAACTTCAATAGGTAGATTTCTCCACCAATTCTTCAAAACTTTGATATCATTGTGAAGCTCTCATTGCCCTGGTTCTAGTCGCAACACATGATTTTATCTGGAAACACATTTTGACCATGAAATTTCAAAACTTTCCTTCCAAATTGCTTGAGCTACAATTTATAAAAATTTGTCGCGAGGGTGTGGTTGTCTTTGTCTTGAAGAGATGAAGCGAATGGCATATGTCTGAGCTTCTGATTTTACAGTTTGAGAGACCTGCAATTCATGTTGGCTGGAGGTTGAAGATGACCAACGTATCATCTTCCAACCAATGATGGCGTACCACTTGGTTTTTTTGAAATTTGATTTTATATTTGATCCTATGTTTTATTCACTAATGACAATGATATGCACAGCGTGCCAGATCCCTTGGATTTGATTACTAACGCGTTTTGACTCTATTCCAATGGTCCACATATTTTTTACTTTATTTTTTTTCTGATTTTATATTTAATTGTTTTAAATTTCAAAAAATGATAGAAAAATCATTTTTAGTCCAAAAAATATGAAAAATATTAGGAAAAATATTTTTGATTTTTCTCTTTTTGTTTTTTTTTATTTTTTCACAATTTTATTTTGTGTTTTGATATTTTTTTATAAACTTTCACTTTATTTGAATTGTTTTAAATGTTTAAAAATACTTTTATGCATTTTTTAAATTCTGAAAAAATTATGGAATGATCAAATGATATTGTGACAAATATTGGTAACCTCATTTATTTTTTATTTCTGACTTTGATATTTTTTTATCATTTTTGGTTTATTTTACTCATTTCTTTTAATTTTAAAAATAGTTTCTGACTTTAAAAAATTACCAATAATTTTATAAAAATATTTGAGTTCATTTCTGATTTTTCTATGGTGCTACTTAATACTTCTTGATTAATTTGAACATAGTTGATATTTTTCTCTTTTATTTCTATTTTAAAACTTTTTTAAAAACTTTTTTTAATATATATATTAAATGCAATATTATTTTGTGATTATTTTCTGGCTGATCTTGGGTTAAATTTTTGATCATGTACTTTATTATCATCATTGAATCCATGGTGCTGAGTCTAACTCCACAAAAATGGATGAATGATTTTAATAATAGTTTGATTAAATTTTAATTCAAAATTGGTTTATATTCTTTCCCACCCCTCTTCATCTCATCCCTTTCTTATTGCACTAAGTTTTATTGGAGCATGATCTCTATATCATGTCTCAAAACAAATGGTGCATAGATTGCTATTGACCGGCCTCAAAATAGGTGCGATTTCTATATAAGTCCACATACGATTGCTTAACATAGGGCTAAATTTTGTCCCGATTCGAATAAATGATCATTTATGGCCCAAACCTATGTTTGCAAGCCTAAGTATGTTAATTTGATCTCTTTGATCTAATAACCTTGATATTCATTGTGTGGAGGCTTTGGTTCTACCAATCCTCTAATGGATCTTCATCAATTTTGGTTAATGCGGATCACTTAAACATCGTTGATTATTACATGTTACTTTTGAGAATTCCAAATGGATGATATACTTGACAAAAAGCAAATGCAACTTGTTGTGTAGAGGCTTTGGTACTACCAATCCTCTAATGAGTTCCAAATGCAAGTTTCAAGATGGTCATCCAACTAACCACTAATTATTAAATTGTTTTTATTTTATGCTTTTATTTTTTATACTTTATGTACCATTTACTTTAAGCATTACATTTCATTCCATTTTTATTTTGCTCACTTGAGCATTTATTTTCTTGCAATTTTCAAGTTTGCTCACTTGAGCTTTTCTTTTCTCTTCTAAGACACCAAATAATCAACATGAACCATAAAAACATTTAATGATATTTGGAATATTTGGTTACTATCCTTGGCATTATGGAGTATTGGACTTCTTGGACTTAGGATTAGAAACTTTAGCCTATGTTGGAGACCTTGTGATCTTAATTGATGTTTTCTATGGATTTCTTGAGGTTTACCTCAAGATATTGGGTTGTTTGTTTGTTTTTTTTATGTGCAAGTCATTGTGATTACACACTTTCTTTGTAATCTGGAATTCACCCTTATACAGCTGTTACTTTGCCCAATTTTTGTGAAGACTTAATATATTTGAAGTTTAGTTCTCTCAAGAGGTCTAGTATCTTTGCTTGTTTGGTTTCAATCCAAAGAATGGGAATTCTATCTTGACTCATAATGTTAAGTATTGACTTCTTGTTGGTTAGATGGTTCTTATCCCTAGCTTTTACCTTATGCTTTAGGATAGTCTCTTCTTCTCCTCCCATATTCTTTAATTTCAAAAATCTTCCTCCTTTTGAAAACTCTTCTTGTTTTTTAAACTTGAACCATTTTTCATAAATAAACTCCAATCAACTTAATAATACCTTGACGTTTTTTGTGAGAAGACTAAAAGTCAATTGATCTCATTTCAAACCATTTTGCCTCTTTGGCTTTCTACTTTAAAACTTTTCTCAAAAGATTGGACTCTTGTCAATCCTTGTAGTGATGCAAACAACTATACTTCTACAATATGTAGTGAAGAGAGATATTTTCCACTTGGGTGTTGAGTGAGGAATTATTGATTTTAAAGTCCAAGCCATATCTTCCACTTTGAGATGATGCAAATCCTCCTTTCTAATGATTGTGGGTAGTAAGTATGTTTTCCACACGGATAATGACGATGATGTCTTATCTCGTAAAAATTAACCAACACATTTGTGTTTTAAAATCTTTTTAAAAGGTGAACTATGTGTACCCTCATCCCCTATTACACAAAATATGGTACGTAGGCACTAAAGGTTCACAACCGCGGTGGGTGCAAAATCATAAAAAATACTTCTCTTCTCACCTCCACCATCTATTTCTATATAACATATTTTATAGCCAAAATATACAAATTTTTAAAGAGGTTCCTGCGGAGTACCGTATATGTTTAGGGTGCTAATACCTTCCCTTTGCATAACCAAAATAATAAAGTGTGGTGGCAATTTTTATTTTTTATTTGTACAAGTCTAGTCAATCCAATGGATTAGTCTTAAACATTTCTACCGCTACAGAAAAAATGGCGACTTCACTGGGGAAAGATTGACCTCTTAGTGGTCCATCCCTAAGTGGGTTAAACCTATCTTTGTTTGTATCTGTATATGTGCTATTGTTTGATTATATATTATATGTTATATATCTGTTTGTCTGGATTTTCCAGGTTTTCAGGGTGCTTGGTGATTTCTCATAAGTCCTATACCCGAACTTGGGTAAACTTAAGATAGGACGGGCGGTATAGTCATGTTAACTTTGAGGGAGTAATCCCGAAAAAGGAGGCATGAGATCCCCAACTCAGCAGATGCCCCTTTGACTGTAGTGTCGTTTACCGAGTAATCTGGAAGACGTGCTGCTTTTGACCTGGGAGCCTGCTGAAACTGAGGACCGTAGAATACCTAACCCATCTTGGCCTTTTAGGTGTATGTGGAAGCTATGACGAAGTAATATGGAAATAGTTGTCACGTGATACTACGCTCGAACAAGTTTTTCTTGAGAATATTACTAATTACCGAGTTAATCATGAAGTTGGTAATATCCGAAGGAAGGATGTAGACTATGGGAACCTCTAGAACCTTGTTCGGTAGGTGATAACTTTTAGACCATACCCTATGGGTAGTACCTTCGACCTCATGCCCGTGACATTGAAACTATGAACCCTATGTTTGTGATCTTGTGTGTGATTGTTGCATCATGCATCCATGCAATCATAAGCATCTTTTGAAGAAATTTTATTTCAAGGGACTTGAAAGTTAACCATTTGTGAATATCTTAGATACCTTTTGAACATGGATTCTGGAAAAAGAAAGATCGGAAAATACAGTTTCAAAGATCCCAAGATAGATGAGTCAATTAGTCTAATTCTCGAGATTGAGTCTTCTACATATTTTCGGAAGAAGTATGGATCCATCATTCCTCTCATGAAACTTAGGATGAAGGAGGGTATTCTCTCGACCTTGGTCCAGCTCTATGATCCTATGTATCATTGATTTACTTTCCCTGACTATCAATTGATGCCTACACTAGAGAAGTATTTTTATCTGTTGGATTTACCTATTACCGATCGTGTTCCTTTTACTGGTTTGGAGGGTGAGCCAAAACCACACGAGATTGTTGCTTTGATCCATTCGGGGAAGTTTAAGGTTGAAGCCCATATGACTACTAAAGGAGGGATTAGAAGATTTGCAGCTCAGTTTTTATTGGAGAAAGCTCGTTACTTTGCCAGGATGAAGAGTACAGTCGCTTTTGAGGCCATCTTTGCTCTACTTACTTACGGGTTGTTTTTATTTCCTAATGTGGATAATTTTATTGAAGTTAATGCTATCAGGGTCTTCATGATTGGAAATCCAGTTCCCACATTGTTGTGTGATGCTTATAACTCTATTCATCTTCGAAATTCTTATCATGGGGGATGATTATCTGTTGCACTCCTCTGTTGTACCGATGGTTTATTTCTCATATGCCTCTGTCTGATTCTTTCTGGGATGTCAGGAAGGAACCCCGTTGGGCTCCTAAGATCATGGCACTTACTCACTCAGATATTGATTGGTATCATCGGGCTTACCATGATGTAGAGATTGTTGAAAATTGTGGTAGTTTCCCTAATGTACCTCTTCTTGGTACAAAAGGAGGAATTAACTACAACCCTGTTCTTGCACGACGACAACTTGGTTATCTGATGAAGGATAAACCAAATAGTATTCATTTGAGTAGTTTCTTCCTGAAGGAGGGAGAAGACCATAAGGAAGCTAGGGAGCAGATTACGAAGGCCTGTCGTCACATTCATAGGAAGAGTAGGAAAGACTTGGGACCTAGAGGGGCTGTTTCTTTGGAGCCTTATCTTCAGCGGGTTCAAACGAAAGCTTTTCAGTTGAATATGTCGTATTACCGGGAAACACCTATGCCTGATTTGTTTGTGAAGACCACTCCTCCATTATTGGATGATATAGAAGAGCTACAGCTTGCTTTGGTCAGGATGCAGTAGGAAGAGGAAGCTTGGAAGAATAAGTGCCAAACTTTAGAGACTTCTTATAGAGCAGACTTGAAGGAGAAAGATGACTTGATTGAGATTCTTGAGAGTTGGGCTGTAGAGACCATGGAGAGGAAAGGGGATTTATTTTCTCCTAAGCCTCAGTCAGATGCTAGTTTCTCACTGTTGTACCCCAAAATTTGCCCTCTCATATTTCTCAAAATATTTCAATAAAAATTCACAAGTCCAACCCGGCGCGTCATATTCAGGTGTTATTTCGCCAAGATATCTCTGATAACGTATTCTCAAATTCAGGTTCGGCTCAAGAGTCAATTCTTTAAAGAAGGTATTCGAATGTGTGAGTTTTCTCGAAGAAATATGGTGAAAAAGTGTGCTAAAAGTGTAGTTTTTATGCGCTAAAAAATTCATAACTTGAAGATCGTGGCTTGTTTTGAACCCGTTTCGGTGGCCAAAATTCTGTCTTGATGTCATCTATGTTTTCATCTCTCACGGCTGGAAGCCAATTTCAATCAGAAAGTCTTCAAAAATATGGATTTATCAAGTATTTTCGTACAGAAAATTTGTGACAGAAGTTTATTTGCGTCATGTTCAGAAAATCATAACTTGGTCGATTTTGATCGTATCGAGCTGGTTTCGGCGCCAAAATTTCACAAATTGAGTTGGCTACATTTTCACATAAGGTATTGAGTTCAAACGGTATTCAAAAGACCTTCGTTTTTTGCTCAGAGTGCATGACACGCCGAAAATCCTGAATGCTGAATATTATTTTATCTGGGTTGAAACTTCGAAAATTCATAACTCGGTCAATTTTTATCGGATTGGGCTCATATTTTTACACAAGGTCACTGACTCATAGATATACAACTTTACTTCAAAAGTTGAGACCGTATTATGCTCCAATCAATACCAGTTTTTTATTGAAGAACGTGTCAGAGTCGACACTAGAGCCCAAAATAAGTTTGTCTGAGCTGAAACTTCAAAAATTCATAACTAATTCACCGTTTATCCGATTGAGCAGATTTTCAGACAGGAGTTAGTTCTCGATATCGGTTATATTTTGTTTAGACATTTCAACTTCAAAAATTGCACTTAAGTCCCTGCGATTTAGCCTGGAAAGTGACGAACTCAAGTGAACATTGGAGGCTCAATTGCACATTCAAAGCCCATTTTCTTTACCCTAATTTCCATTATATAATCACATTCTTTTCACACAAACCAGGAGAGAAAAAAACCTGGCCACAACACTGTCAGAATATCAAATTCTTTCAAGAACCCTAAAATCTTAAAATCCTTATTACAAATCTCTCTCTCACTACAAACAAGCCATCCCAGTTACAAACCAACATCTCACTACAAACAAGCCATCTCAGTTACAAACCAACATCTCACTACTTCTTCAGTAAGGGTAAGGCTGGCTTGATCTCCATGATCAAAAGGGCATAAAAGCATTCATGTCACTACTTTTCCAGTAAGGGTAAGGTTGATTTGATCTCCATGATCAAAAGGGTATAATCATGCATACATGCCATATTGACCTAAACATTAAATTTCTTCATATATTGGCTTTATTTGTATTTTATGATATATAGTAATTTATTTAATGTGTTCATGAGATTTAACACTGCAGATTTAGACAGGATCCCATGCAGGTTCATTAAGGAACGTTGAGGCCAAAACACAAATGGCCAAAAGCCAAAAGCCAAATGGCCAAAACAGAACAGCTTACACATGACACCAATACATGGTAAGACAAACATCCATAGAAGGTTAAGGAACGTTGAGGCCAAATAACAAATGGCCAAAAGCCAGAACATAAATGGTCAAAAGCCAAAACACAAATGGCCAAAATAAAACAGTTTACACATGACGCCAACAGTTGTTTCACCCCTCCAATCAAGCCCGTATACTCCTAAACTCTCTCTCTATTTTTATTATTTTCCTTTAATTAATTAATCGTTATTCTTTTTATTAATCACTAACCAATTAACATTTTTTCCTAATAAAATCAAAAACACAAAAAATATTTTATTTATTAAAATTAACTTCATCACTTTTATTTTTGTAAATAAATTAATTTAATCAATTTAGCTTTAATTAGATTTAACTTTTAATATTTTTTGCAATATTTAAAATCAATTTAGAATATTAGGTTTTTATTAGCATTAATTCAATTTATTTTATTTCTTTAAAGACTCAAAAATACAAAAATATTTTCATTATTTAATTTAATTTAATTGTTCATTTAATTTAATTCCATTTAATTCAAAAATAACCAAAAAAATCACTTTCTTTCAAAAAAGGGTCAAAACCCCAAAAAAAACTCGCATCCGATTTAATTTCTTGCACGCGGTCCATTTTATCATATTATTGTATCTGTTTCCCGGAATGTAATAGCTTTTAATTAGGACTTTAATTATTTTATCGCTTTATTTACTTTCCGCATTTTAATTTCAAGGGTTGTTTTTGGCGATGTAAATACCCGACGCCTTGTAATAGTTTAGATTTAATTTCCGCAATTTAAATTCCGCAACTATTAACTGTTAGATGTTTGATAAATAGGTTATGCATGACAAGATTTATCTTAACTTAAAATCAACCGTAGCTCACCATAACATGTACAAAGATAACATAACTGAAAATTGACACATTTGCACATACCACTCCTAGGGTACGCCTCACTTGGTTGCCTCGACGTGGTCATTGAGTATAGGGTGTTTTAGAGGTCGCCCTCCTGTCTAAAGATCAAAGTTGCCTCGAAACGGCTGCCTCGATAAAAAATGATCTAAGAGATTAGGGTTACCGCTAAGGCATCCTACCGTTGCTTTAGTGACCACATGTCCCTAACATCGAATTGACCCGAAAACTCCAACGACGGTGCTATCTACTTCTCAATAGTGGGATAGTACTGTCTAAAGGACATTTACACAGCTTAATTTCTTTTGAGTAGGTAGAGGTTCTCAGGTACTTGCTCTTTCAAAACAAAAATACTTTTCGCACTTACACTTTTTGAACAAAGTTTTCAAACAAACACTTCATACACTCTTGAGGAGAGATACAAGAGTCAAATCGAAGTTTTCAAAAAAACTTTTTCAAAACCCACAAACACAAGAAAAGCAAAACCTTTTGAAAACATAGTGAGCAAGTACCTAAGAGCCCGTGGATAACCACAGATAGAAAGGGTGCTAACACCTTCCCTTTCTATAATCTACCTCCCAAACCCGAGAAATCTCGAAAAGGAATTTTGCTGTGCTTTTGTCCTTTCCTTGTTGGAGAAAATAAAAGATGGTGGAGACTCTTGCTTACCGCGACATTTTGCGAAACGCAAACGCGAACCAGCATTCCAAAAACTGTCAGTGCTATTTCCACCGATCACAGAACTGGCGACTCTGCTGGGGATATTTAAATAAGTGAGGTGTACTTTAGGATTAGATCACTTGTGTTTTCACTTGCATGCTCTGTATGATTTATCTTTGTAGGCTTGTATCGGAGTTTCATAGATCCTAACCCAGATCTGGGGAATACCCTTTAGGTAAGTATCAATAAGCTGTGAGGGACCTGTCCGGCGTAGACCGACACGGGTGAAGCAGTAGCTACATTGGTGTGACACCTTGGTCTGTACCGATATCCCTTGTGGTGGAACGAGGAGAATATGGGTCTTCTGAGGAGTCATTAAGCACCAACTGACCTTAGAACCTTAAATTGACCAACTTGGCCATAGAACAGTAGCAGTATGCTACACTCATTGAGGCTAAACTCTCGCGATGGTTCCGGCCGCAAGAAGAGGTTGCTAAGCTGGAGTTATGACCGATTGAGGGTAGTCAGTGATATTGAGATCCCCTAGAACCCGGTTACTATTTTTAGGATAGGTCTTAACCAACTGAAACTGAAAGAGGGTAGTACCTAAACTTCATGCTAGCCTGAACTCTAAGGGCTCTTTTGTGTGACTTGTGTGCCTTTACCATGTTTGCCTTTTGTGAATACTTGTGGTGTGCCTTTACCATGACATCATAACATCATAACATTGCATACATCCTGCATAAGGACTAACCCATTTCAAGGATCTCAAAGGTTTGTGATGCAGGTCATGATAAACCAAATGTCTAGCAAGGGGCAAAGGGGATTTATTTTCCTCTAGCCAAGGTTGTTCGGAGATCAAAACATGATGACTTGAGTCAGGGGCTATGACCCACTCGATATGGTGAGCCTGACTCTTGAAGAAGGACTCTCAGCAACATGAAGTTCCTTCAATCAAGCTACCAAATTCAAATTCTAACAAGTTTCTTTGTTTACCCCGCGAGATCCTTGAAAACATTGCATACATATATCATACATATCATTGCATAACAGGTCATCCGATACAGGTCTCTCACGTTCTCGATGTTTATTTCAGCAATGGCTTTCCAACAAGACAACCAGGATCTTCATACTCAAGAGACTCAGTTCAGAGAAATCTTCCTAAGCCTATCCAAGGGGCAGGAAGAGTTGAGAACACTCCTCATGGGGAATTTGGTCAAGAAGAGTCCTGAAGACAGTAAGGACGAACGGCTGAAACATCTGCAAGCTGAGGTAGATGCAATGAAAACCCAGATGCTAGGGCAGAAGGCTCTTATCCAAGGCTTAGCTCGGGAGCAAGAAGAGTTGAGAACCATGATCAACCAGCTTCATCAAGACAGATACAACAGTAGGAAGCAAATAGTCAAGGTTGATGATCAAGTCATTAATCAACTTCCGAGAAGTCAAAGGTTTGGTTTGATGAAGAATAGACCTCTCCAGGGTGCCACTACCTCACAGGTCCAACAACAACCTGACCATAAGCAACGGGCTACTTCGAGGCCGTTTACCAAGCTCAACATGCTGCTGTCCCAAGCTTTGCAACACCTGTTGAATTTGAATCTGGTGACGTTGGTAGGACCTCACCCGAATCCTAAGACTTCTTCACCCAACTACAATCCTGATGCTAGGTGTGCATACCATTCTAACAGCCTGGGGCATGATACTGACGACTGTTGGAAGTTGAGGTACAAAATCCAACACCTGATTGATGAAGGAGCATTGGAGTTTGCACAAGATGGTCAGGCTGAGTTCTTCTACTATCCCTCCAAGGTTCACCATTTGAGGTGACAAGTCCTGGGACGAGAAGACTTTTGGTTCATTGGAATTTTCAATTTGTAATTTTCTTTTGATTTTTCAAAAATTTATTCATGTCAAACTTTATTACTTTATCAATGCATCGCATATGTCTGTTTTGAATCAATCCATTCGTATCCACTATATTCAAATTGATTTCATTTTTTGTGATGTTTAACTCTCGATTAAAAATCCTAAGCCTTTTGAGGGAGGATGACGAAAACGATACCACGATCTCTACAGTATGCTTTTGAACAGACCCCGCTGATGAGGTACAGGCATTGTTTCAAATCCTAAACAGTGGAGTTATAAGGAAGATAATCCCTAGTCAACCCCTTTGAGCCAAAGAAGTTGGAGTTTTTCTTTTCAAAAATTAAAACCCTTAATTATAACCTGGGGCAGGGTAGTTCTCTCAGTTGATCCAAGTGCATAATGAATGGCATCAAAGAAGTCCTTCCGAGACAAAAAGACAGTGATGGTTCCGAATAATCATAAGGACATGCAGTCATCGTCTCTCAAAATAAAAGCCCAATAAGTCAAAACCTATGAAGGAGACTTACAAAACTGGGGCATCCCGCTGACTATAATCACAAAAGAAATAGTTCAGGCAAAAAGACAGGGATAATAAAATCGAAAAGAAAGAGGTCCTACAAACCCTCAACAAAAAAGAAATGACTGCCTATTCAAAATAAACTGTCAATATCCGAACCATCACCGAAATATCAGAGCAAAGACTCAAACAAGGTCTAATGCACGATTAACTGAGTTTAGGATCGAAGAACATCACGAAGAGCGGGTGGGTACAAATAAATTTTGAGCCTTTATCCTTTGTTTCTTAAACAATGAACCAGGCCACGTTATAACCCTTAAAAGTCCTAGCTGAAGCGTGGGTTAGTTCGAAAGCATACTGTTACCAAAGGTATCCTGACTCCTGTAGGGCTTGCTGTAAAATCTTGAGTTGACATCACATTTTACAAAAATTCACTTGTTTTATTGAAAACTGCATTTTCAAAAACTTCAAGACAGACATAAGCTTTGCATTCTTAAAATAACATTGTTTGCATATGACTAATTGTTCAAACAGCAGAGAAATCCGCACGACAAATATCTAGTGAACAAACGCCTTTTCAATAAAAAAGGTCACCTCAAGTGGAAAAATACTTCCAATCCAGGGGCACGACATGAGCATTGTCCATCATCTGGGGCAGTTAAGTCAAGATTCAAGGAATCTCTCAAAATGCCAAATAGTCAGGGGCAAATCTCCATCTGAATCAATTGGGGCATTGAACACGAATTCCAGCGACGAATCTTGCATAATCAGAGATCTTCTGGTAGTATGGCAACACAACACTACTGAAAGTGACAATTCCCTGCATCCTGAGAGCATGGACATAGTAAAAAAAATACTACGCATAATCAAAGACCCGCTAGGTCGACAGGCCCAGGAAAAAATAAGGGCTTCCCAGCGAACCAAAAGGGTTCGGGCAAAAATAAGGGATGAAAATGAAAAATCTGTACACCCGGCAAGTCGAAAACCTGAAAAGGCGGCTTGGGCAAAAAGGGGTATCCCGATGGACTGAAAACCCGAAAGGGCGGTCCAGGAAAAAGTTAGGGATCAAAAGCGTATGACTATGTCCCGTCATCTTGTCACTTTCCTACCATAATAAGATTTGTCAATCGGCATTTATCAAGCACCTCCACAGGTACCTTCTCCCACAGAAGCTGGGGCAATAAGAATTGTCCGAACTGTTCAAGCTGCTCTGTCCTCCAGGTACAAGGTAGGTTCAGCTGAAGAATATGACCAAGATACCTTCACTCCCCAAGCAGAGTTGGTCTACCATCAGCCCTAAAAAAAGGGTTGGGTATCCCCAGTAGGTCTTAATATTCCCCAGTGGAGTATACAGATATTCCTCAGCAAGCATCCCCGACAATATTAATATTCCTCAACAAAATATAAGAATGTTCCCCGGCGGAATACAAGATACCTCAGTGGAGCCATTTGCCAGCGCAGTCTAAAAAAGCTTCCCCGCCGGAGTTGAATCATTTTACCCAGTAGATTCTGGAAGCTTGTCCCCTGCAGAGTACAAAATCTCTCCTCAGCCATATTCAGAGGTTATCCCCACCAGAGCCTAACTGGGTTATCCTCAGCAAGTTGTTACAATGGAAAGATCGTCCCCAGCAAAGTTCTTTCTATCCCCTAGCGGAGTTCATCATCAAAATCCCCAACAAGCTTATCGACGGAGTCCCCAGCGGAGTTATCGTTAAAATCTCAGCGAAGCATCTCTTCTCCACAGAGTAATTCCCTGTAGAGTAATCTCTTCACCAGGTTTATTCCCCAACGGAGTCATCTTCTCCTACCGGTTTATTCTTGCAATCATCTTCGTTCATTATCCCCAGCGGAAACGAAGAACTCTACTCTTCAGCATCAGCCCAGGATTCAACAAACTCCCCGGCATCTGTCAAGGATTTATTTTCCCAGACGAAAATACATTCATAAACATATCACATTTCACATCTCCTATTTACATACATGATAAAGTGCATACGACACGACCTCATTTACTCTGGAGAAAATCATGACATCATGCATCTCATACATCATGACATTGCATACAACTAACTCTTTACATTTTCAGGAAAGAACGATCAACAGATAAAAGTCATTACATTTTGGAGTAGAAGTCGTCCAAGACTCCTTCATCATCCCGTTGAGGTAGAAGTCACTCAAGATTCCTTCATCATCCCGGTGAGGTAGCAGTCGTCAAGATTCTTTCATCATCCCGTTGAGGTAGAAGTCATCAAGATTCCTTCATCATCTCGTTGAGGTAGTAATCATCCCAGATTCCTTCATAATCCTGCTGAGGTAGTAATCGTCCCAGATTCCTTCATCATCCTGCTGAGGTAGTAATCGTCCAAGATTCCTTCATCATCCTGCTGAGGTAGTAATCGTCCGAGATTTCTTCATCATCCTGCTGAGGTAGTAATCGTCCGAGATTCCTTCATCATCCTGCTGAGGTAGTAATCGTCGAAGATTCCTTCATCATCCTGTTGATGTAATAATCGTCCGAGATTCCTTCACCATCCTGCTGAGGTAGTAATCGTCCAAGATTCCTTCATCATCCTGCTGAGGTAGTAATCGTTCGAGATTCCTTCATCATCCTGCTGAGGTAGTAATCGTCCAAGATTCCTTCATCATCCTGCTGAGGTAGTAATCGTCCAAGATTCCTTCATCATCCTACGGAGGTAGTAATCGTCCCCGATTCCTTCATCATCTATTTGGAGTAGCAATCGTCTCAGATTCCTTCATCACATCATTATAAAAAAAAGCCTTCTTAAGTTCCAGATCAACACCTATAACTAGCCAGGAAATATCTGTGGACGACTGATTATAGGTTAACACCTGAAACTAGATAGGAAAACCACCTATATGAACTAAATTGTAGATCTATACCTGTAACTAGCCAGGAAAGCTATCTACATGAAGAGACTGAAGATCAACACCTGTAACAGGACAGGAAACCATCTTTCTTTCTCAGGTCAGAGATTAATACCTGAAACCAGCCAGGACAACTATCTCGTCGGCCAGCCTTCTTAAGTTACGGATTAATACCTGTAGCAAGCCAGGAAATATTTGTGGACAACTGATTGTAGATCTATACCTAAAACCAGACAGGAAAGTTATCTACATTGAAGAGATTGAAGATTAATACCGGTAGCGAGCCAGGAAAACTATCTTTCTTTCTCAGGTCAGAGATTAATACCTGAAACCAGACAGGACAACTATCTACTTGACCATCATGAAGTAACCCTACACCGGTTCTTTCTCTTTCAGATGCAGTTTTACACGGACCCATCATCAGGCAACCCTACGCAGGTTCTTTCTTTCAACCTACCAAGTTACAATTCAACAAATGATCTCCAGATGGCATCTATAAGCCCATCCTTCTATCAACAATCTCCAAGTGGCATCTATAAGCCCATCCTCCTATCCATCATCTCTCCAAATGGCATCTGTAAGCCCATTCCCGACATCACAATGCTGATACTACACCATACGAGTGCAAATTTTTGGGCACTCTAGTGTTCAATTATCTGCCACCTTCGAATCACGAATGGCTCAAAAGCCAATCTATATCCTCAGGTCTAAGAAAATTGAACAGGGGCAACTGTTGTACCCCAAAATTTGCCCTCTCATATTTCTCAAAACATTTCAAGAAAAATTCACAAGTCCAACATGACGCGTCATATTCAGGTGTTATTTCGCCAAGATATCTCTGATAACTTATTCTCAAATTCAGGTTCGGCTCAAGAGTCAATTCTTTAAAGAAGGTATTCGAATGTGTGAGTTTTCTCGAAGAAATATGGTGAAAAAGTATGCTAAAAGTGCAGTTTTTACGCGCTAAAAAATTCATAACTTGAAGATCGTGGCTTGTTTTGAACCCTTTTTGGTGGCCAAAATTCCGTCTTGATGTCATCTATGTTTTCATCTCTCACGGCTGGAAGCCAATTTCAATCAGAAAGTCTTCAAAAATATGGATTTATCAAGTATTTTCGTATAGAAAATTTGTGACAGAAGTTTATTTGCGTCATGTTCAGAAAATCATAACTTGGTCGATTTTCATCGTATCGAGCTGGTTCTGGCGCCAAAATTTCAAATATTGAGTTGGCTACATTTTCACAGAAGGTATTGAGTTCAAACGGTATTCAAAAGACCTTCGTTTTTTGCTCAGAGTGCATGACGCGCCGAAAATCCTGAATGCTGAATATTATTTTATCTGGGTCGAAACTTCGAAAATTCATAACTCAGTCAATTTTTATCGGATTGGGCTCATATTTTTACACAAGGTCACTGACTCATAGATCTACAACTTTACTTCAAAAGTCGAGACCATATTATGCTCCGATCAATACCAGTTTTTTATTGAAGAACGTGTCAGAGTCGACACTAGAGCCCAAAATAAGTTTGTCTGAGCTGAAACTTCAAAAATTCATAACTAATTCACCGTTTATCCGATTGAGCCGATTTTAGGACAGAAGTTAGTCCTCGATATCGGCTACATTTTGTTTTCACATTTCAACTTCAAAAATTGCACTTAAGTCCCTGCAATTTAGCCTGGAAAGTGACGAACTCAAGTGAACATTGGAGGCCCAATTGCACATTCAAAGCCCATTTTCTTTACCCTAATTTCTATTATATAATCACATTCTTTTCACATAAACCAGGAGAGAAAAAAACCTGGCCACAACACTGTCAGAATATCAAATTCTTTCAAGAACCCTAAAACCTTGAAATCCTTATTACAAATCCCTCTCTCACTACAAACAAGCCATCCCAGTTACAAACCAACATCTCACTACAAACAAGTCATCTCAGTTACAAACCAACATCTCACTACTTCTTCAGTAAGGGTAAAGCTGGCTTGATCTCCATGATCAAAAGGGTATAAAAGCATTCATGTCACTACTTTTCAAGTAAGGGTAAGGTTGATTTGATCTCCATGATCAAAAGGGTATAATCATTCATACATGCCATATTGACCTAAACATTAAATTTCTTCATATATTGGCTTTATTTGTATTTTATGATATATAGTAATTTATTTAATGTGTTCATGAGATTTAACACTGCAGATTTAGACAGGATCCCATGCAGGTTCATTAAGGAACGTTGAGGCCAAAACACAAATGGCCAAAAGCCAAAAGCCAAATGGCCAAAACAGAACAGCTTACACATGACACCAATACATGGCGAGACAGACATCCTGAGAAGGTTAAAGAACGTTGAGGCCAAAATACAAATGGCCAAAAGCCAGAACATAAATGGCCAAAAGCCAAAACATAAATGGCCAAAACAAAACAGTTTACACATGACGCCAACAGTTGTTTCACCCCTCCAATCAGGCCCGTATACTCCTAAACTCTCTCTCTATTTTTATTATTTTCCTTTAATTAATTAATCGTTATTCTTTTTATTAATCACTAACCAATTAACATTTTTCCTAATAAAATCAAAAACACAAAAAATATTTTATTTATTAAAATTAACTTCATCACTTTTATTTTTGTAAATAAATTAATTTAATCAATTTAGCTTTAATTAGATTTAACTTTTAATTTTTTTTGCAATATTTAAAATCAATTTAGAATATTAGGTTTTTATTAGCATTAATTCAATTTATTTTATTTCTTTAAAAACTCAAAAATCCAAAAATATTTTCATTATTTAATTTAATTTAATTGTTCATTTAATTTAATTCCATTTAATTCAAAAATAACCAAAAAAAATCACTTTCTTTTAAAAAAGGGTCAAAACCCCAAAAAAAACTCGCATCCGATTTAATTTCCCGCATGCGGTCCATTTTATCATATTATTGTATCTGTTTCCCGGAATGTAATAGCTTTTAATTAGGACTTTAATTATTTTATCATTTTATTTACTTTCCGCATTTTAATTTCAAGGGTTGTTTTTGGCGATGTAAATACCCGACGCCTTGTAATAGTTTAGATTTAATTTCCGCAATTTAAATTCCGCAACTATTAACTGTTAGATGTTTGATAAATAGGCTATGCATGACAAGATTTATCTTAACTTAAAATCAACCGTAGCTCACCATAACATGTACAAAGATAACATAACTGAAAATTGACACATTTGCACATGCCACTCCTAGGGTACGCCTCACTTGGTTGTCTCGACGTGGTCATTGAGTATAGGGTGTTTTAGAGGTCGCCCTTCTGTCTAAAGATCAAAGTTGCCTCGAAACGGTTGCCTCGATAAAAAATGATCTAAGACATTAGGGTTACCGCTAAGGCATCCTACCATTGCTTTAGTGACCACATGTCCCTAACATCGAATTGACCCGAAAACTCCAACGACGGTGCTACCTACTTCTAAATAGTGGGATAGTACTGTCTAAAGGACATTTACACAGCTTAATTTCTTTTGAGTAGGTAGAGGTTCTCAGGTAATTTCTCTTTCAAAACAAAAATACTTTTCGCACTTACACTTTTTGAACAAAGTTTTCAAACAAACACTTCATACACTCTTGAGGACAGATACAAGAGTCAAATCGAAGTTTTCAAACAAACTTTTTCAAAACCCACAAACACAAGAAAAGCAAAACCTTTTGAAAACATAGTGAGCAAGTACCTAAGAGCTCGTGGATAACCACGGATAGAAAGGGTGCTAACACCTTCCCTTTCTATAATCTACCTCCCGAACCCGAGAAATCTCGAAAATGAATTTTGTTGTGCTTTTGTCCTTTCCTTGTTGGAGAAAATAAAAGACGGTGGCGACTCTTGCTTACCGCGACATTTTGCGAAATGCAAACGCGAACCAGCATTCCAAAAACAGTCAGTTCTATTTCCACCGATCACACTCACTTTTTGATTCAAGAGATTGGAAGGAGGTTTCCACCAGGTATGCGGAAGAAAATCAGAGGTTGAAGGTTCAGATTTCCAGGTTTACAAGAAAGCGCCAGCGTGTAGAGTGAACTCCATCAGCTTTACTTCTTAGGATTTTAGACTTTATTTTCATCTTGTACTTGGGATTATTGAAACTTGTAATCCATTTTGAAGTTATTATAATAAAAAATTTCAGTATTCCAAACGTGTTATCACTTTGATATTTGCAATGTGTCTATAAATCTTTAAGTCCCTTTAAATGTTAATAATAAAAAAAGTCATGTGCATTGCATATCACGCACCATATTGCACATATTTCTTGAATTTGTTATACATATCCAGGTATCTTGCCTATCTTCTTTACTTCGTTCAGTAAGTTGTCTCACCACTATAACACTCGAGCTAATTTCAGAAGGAAGATGGATAACTTAGAACAAGAGAATTGCGAGCTGCGCGAGGAAGTTTCTTCTTTGAAAGTCGGCATGGCCATTCTTACCGCTTTGATGGAATCTCTGGTGGCTGCTCACAATCAGCCACTGAGTGTTCAACCTCAACAAACAAGGGGGACTATTGAAGCTTTGACTGTTCTTGTGTCTGCTACTCGAGCTGTTGTTCAGAATAGCATGCCTCAAGGTTGTCCATGGGGAATTCCAGAGAACTATGTGCCTAAAGGTCCTCAAGTTACTCCAGTTGTCCAAACTACTGTTACTCCTAAACCTCCTGTGGTGCATGTTGCTCCCGCTGCACCTCCTTCGATGAATATGGTTCCATTTTCTAATGATGGCATGCGTCGTCCTTTTCCTCCACCAAATGAAGACTTGGGTCTCTATGATAGAATGGATGATTTTCAAGAGCAGTTTGACAAGATGCAGAGGGAGATGAAGGCCCTCAGGGGAAAGGAATTGTTCGAGCAGAATGTGAATGAATTATGCTTGGTCCCGAATGTCAAGATACCTATAAAGTTTAAAGTCTCAGAGTTCGAGAACTACAAGGGAAACACTTGTCCTCGTGCTCATCTTATGATGTATGTAAGGAGATTGTCTACCCATATTGATTATCAGCATCTGTTGATCCACTTTTTTCAGGATAGTTTGACTGGTGCTATGCTGAAGTGGTATATGAGTTTGGACAGTGTCAATATCCATACATTCAATGACTTGGGAGAAGCATTTATCCGACAATACAAATACTACATGGACATGGCGCCTGATCGTGATCAACTCAGGGCCATGGTCCAGAAGGACAGGGAATCATACAAAGAATATGCATAGAGATGACGTGTGGTAGCCGCCCAAGTGATTCCTCCCATGGAAGAGAAGGAGATGACTAAGATTTTCTTGAAGACTCTGGGTGCTTTCTACTATGAAAGGATGGTAGCAAGTGCACCAAGTGACTTTACTGAAATGGTAGGCATGGGTATCCGCTTAGAAGAGGCTGTAAGAGAGGGTCGTTTAACGAAAAGTGAAAGTTTGGAAGTGCGAAGAAGCCATCTTATGGGTTTGCCAAGAAGAAGGAAGGAGATACAAACGCTGCTATACAAGAAAGGAGGGTTAATCCTCCTAGAAGAAATTATCAGCGTCATCAGCAAGTCGCTTCAGTTACTCCAGTTGTTGGTGTAACTCCAACCACTATTGCTTATCAGAGACCATCCCATCAGGGGAATCAAGGGTATAATCAGATAAGGGAGAGTTATGATCCTATCCCTATGAGCTATACAGAATTACTCATGGAGTTAATTCAGAAGAAGTTGGTTCATACCAGACCACCTCCCGCTATACCATCACCATTACCTTGGTATTACAAGGAAGACCAAACATGTGCTTTTCATCAGGGAGCACCAGGGCACAATGTTGATAACTGCTATCCTTTGAAAACAGAAGTACGGAAATTGGTGAAGTCTGGTATCCTATCCTTCAAGGATGTTGGCCCTAATGTGAAAGATAATCCTCTACCAAAGAATGGAAAAGAAAATGTTGTGAACATGGTGGCCAGTTGCCCAGGTGACTTCCAGATTTTTGATGTTAATTTGGTTAGAGGAGATTTGGTGAAAATGCACGCAGACCTCTGTGAATTTAGCTACTATACACATGATCATGCCGGTTGTGCTATTTGCAGTATAAATATACATGGTTGTGACAAGATAAAGGCTAATTTGTAAGAGATAATGGATGAGGGCCTCATCCACATAATCAGGCCTATGGAAGAGTATGAAGTAGAAGTTGACATGGTTTCTGGATGTCCTGGAGAGTTCTGAATTTTTGATGTGGAATATATGAATGAGGACCTTGTGCAATTGCACGCTACTTTCTGCCACATGGTTGGTCAGATAGAACATCAGTATGGATCTTGCCGAATTTGTTGTCGGGACTCCTGAGGATGTTCAATTGTTAGGAATGGTATTCAGTTGTTGTTAGACAATGGAACTATAAAGGCTACAGGTTAGAGGGATGATTACCATGAAGTTGATGTGATTGAGGTTTGTTTGGCTGAAGAGGAGTCAGATGATAAGTATGCCTTTGTAGATGACTACTTCTCCTCAGATGAAGATTTATTTTCCAGAGATGACTCTGTAATAACTGATTGTGTTGAAGAGGGAGTAAACGTTATTGTGCCTTGTTTTGGTGCACCCACCCATTTTGAAGTTGAATATCATAGCAAGCCAGGTGTTACTCCATTGGTGATTAGTTTGCCGGGTTTTGTCCCCTACAAGTCAGATAAGGTTGTACCCTACAAATATAATGCTACAATCTTAGAGGATTGTGTGGAAGTTCGCATCCACCCAATGCCTAATGTTGGAAATATTGCTGAGACTAGCAGAGTGACCCGCAGTAGTCGTGTATTTGCACCATTTGTTCGTGGAGATGTTAATACTAGAAAGAAGGTTGTTAAAAATGTTGAACCCAAGAAGGAAGTGGGTGAATCTAATGGAGCTACGCTAGAGAAAGAGGTGGATGATATTTTGAAGATAATCAAGATGAGTGACTACAAAATTGTAGATCAGATACTGCAGACTCCTTCAAAAATATCTATCTTGGCTTTATTGATGAACTTCTCTGCTCACAGAGAATCTTTGATGAGGGTATTGGACCAAGCTTTCATGGAAAGTGAAATGCCTGTAGACCAATTCAGCAGTGTAGTAGGGAACATTACTTCATGTAATAACCTGGGTTTCTGGGACGATGAGCTGCCTGATGAAGGAAGGAATCATAATTTGGCCCTCCACATTTCTATGAACTGCAAAAATGACTAATTATCCAATGTGCTGATATATAATGGATTTGCATTGAATGTTATACCGAGGAGCACACTTATGAAGTTGAAATATCAAGGAACTCCCATGCGCCCAAGTGGCATTATTGTAAAAGCGTTTGATGGATCAAGGAAATATGTTATTGGTGAAGTGGACTTGCCTATTCATATAGGCCCACATTTGTTTCAGATTACTTTCCAGGTCATGGATATTGTACCCCCTTATAGCTGCTTGTTGGGACGGCCATGGATATATGAGGCAGAGGCTGTCACTTCGAATTTACACCAGAAGTTGAAGTTTGTGCGTGAGGGAAAAGTGGTGATTATAAATGGTGAACAGGCATTATTGATATCTCATTTGTCCTCTTTCAGCAATGTGGAGGCGGATGAAGCTACTGTTGGAACACAGTTCCAAGCTTTATCCATTGATAATGTGAGAGAAAATGAGAACTCTATGGCTTCGTTCAAGGATGCGCAGCAGGTTGTGCGTAATGGCCATAGTGAAGTATGGGGACAAATTGTTGATCCACCTGTAAACAAGAATAGAGCTGGCTTGGGGTTTTCTGTGAAGAATGATAAAAGTAAGAGCATGAAGTCGAAGTCTGTTGCAGGAAAGTATCAAGACATCTTTCGTAGCGGGGGTTATCTGCATCCAACTGTTTTCGATATTAATACCATTGTGGAAGATGAAGCAGAGCCAGAAATTCCAAATTATATGATGCACGGAGTTAGGGTTCAGAACTGGATCACCATTGATGTTCCCTCTTGCATACATGTTTCGAAGTAATTTTTTTTTGTTAATCATTTTGGAAATCTTTCGCTCTGCCCAAGGTGAAAGTATTGATATTGTATGAGCTTATCTACTTGCTTTGATTTTTAAAATCAATAATGAAAGTTGTCTTTGTTTCCCAAATTGTGTCTTTTATTTTTTGTTTTTTCTTGGAAAATGATAATAAAAAAACCTTTCAAAATAAATAATAACTGAAATTCAATTTGCATGATCACTTGTTGTATGTGTCAGTTTCTAAAAGCAATCATAAATCATATGTGCAAATTAATTAAAAAACCCGTTGAATACAATGACCCTGCACCCTCTCCCAACTTTGAATGTCCTGTGTATGGGGCTGAAGAAGAAGACTATGATGAGATTCCATAAGAGGTCTTATGGTTTCTTGAGCGCGAGGAAAATTCCATTCAGCCATATAAAAGGGCCATTGGAAGTAATCAATTTGGGTTCAGAAGAAGATCCAAAAAAGTCAATATTGGAGCATTGCTACACCCTGATGTGAAGAGAAGGTTGATCAAGATGTTGAAAGAATATATGGATATTTTTGCTTGGTCTTACCAGGATATGCCTGGTCTAGATACAGATATTGTAGAGCACCGTTTTCCGCTGAAGCTAGAGTGCCCTCCAATCAAACAGAAGTTGCAAAGAACTCACCCAGATATGGAAGTAAAGATCAAAGAGGAAGTTCTAAAGCAGATTAATGCCAGTTTTATTATGAAATTAGTGTACCCTCAATGGATTACCGATATTGTCCCAGTACCGAAGAAAGACAGAAAATTTTGCATGTGCGTAGATTACATAGATCTAAATAAAGCTAGTCCAAAAGATGATTTTCCATTGCCACACATTGATATGTTAGTGGATAGCATAGCAAAATTCAAAGTTTTCTCGTTCATGGATAGATTTTCCGGGTATAATCAAATAAGGATGGCGCCTGAGGACATGGAAAAAACAATGTTTATCACACCCTGGGGAACATTCTGTTACAGAGTGATGCCCTTCGGGTTGAAGAACGCTGGTGCAACGTACCAGAGGGCTATGACAACCCTATTCCATGATCTGATGCACAAGGAAATTGAGGTATATGTTGATGATATGATTTCTAAATCCCATACTGAAGAAGGGCATGTATAATATTTATTGAAGTTGTTTCAGCGTTTGAGGAAGTATCATCTCCGCTTGAATCTAAATAAATGTACCTTCAGTGTTCGGTCAGGGAAATTTATGGGTTTCATTGTTAGCCATAGAGGGATTGAAGTTGACGCTAATAAAGTCAAAGCAATTCAAGAAATGCCAGCACTGAGAACTGAAAAGCAAGTCAGAGGGTTCCTCGGGCGTTTGAATTATATTTCTATATTCATTTCCCACATGACTGCAATGTGTGAATCGATCTTTAAGTTGTTAAAGAAAGATCAAGGTTGTGTGTGGACAGATGACTGCCAAAGGGCATTTGAAATTTTTAAATAATATCTGCTTGAATCTCCTATCTTGCTCCCTCCTGTTGAAGGAAGACCATTTATTATGTATCTGACAGTGTTAGATAATTCCATGGGCTGTATTCTGGGACAACAATATGAAACAGGGAAGAAAAAGTATTTCATTTATTGTCTCAGTAAAAATTTTACTGATTGTGAGTCGCGATATTCCATGCTAGAAAAGACATGTTATGCTCTGGCCTGGGCGGCAAATCGTTTGCGGTAGTATATGTTAATTCACACTACTTGGTTGATCTCCAAAATGGATCCAATCAAGTACATTTTTGAAAAGCATTCTCTTACTGGGAGAATTGCCCCTGGCAGATGTTATCATCTGAATATGACATTGAATACCGCACTCAAAAAGCTATTAAAAGCAGCGTGTTGGCAGATTATCTTGCTCATCAACCAATTGATGATTATCAGTCTGTGAAGTATGATTACCCTGATGAGGATGTGATGTTTTTGAAAGTGAAATACTGCGATGAACCATTGCCTGAGAAAGGTCCTGATCCTAAATCTTGTGAGCAACCCCTTCATAATTGGTTTTGAATGATTGAAAATATATGTGAAATAATAAATACATGTGTGCATTACAAAAATATAATATAACATGTTTAAAATAAATTGAAAATGTGTTTTACTCATAATGCATCATTATGAATCGACACAACAGGTTTTACATCGATCCAAAACATACTGAAGCCCATGGAATACTATCTCAAACTATTATGCATCGATACAAAATCTTATGCATCGACACATAACACTTTGATGCCCCTGTAATGCAAACTTAAAATTGCATGCATGGATACAAAATCTTATGCATCGACACATAACACTTTAAAGCCCCTGTAACGCAAACTTAAACTTGTATGCATCGACACAAAACCTCATGCATTGACACATGACATTATGATGCTCCTGGAAAACATTTTTTAATTTATATGCATCGATACATAATATCACGCGTCGACTCATACCACATTTTATGTTCAAAAATAAAATAACAATCAGTATGCATCGACACATACGTGTTATGCATCGACGGATATAAAATTATTGGTTCTTTAAAATGTTATGATATGATCTTGCATCGACTCAAAACAACATGTGTCGACCCATCCTATAACTCATAACTAACATGAGTCGACTCATGACTAACATGCATCGATTCATAATACTTTCTTTTGCCTAATTGTTTTCTGTTACATATATAAGCAAGTATTTTTCTCAGCAGCAAGTCATTGCAACATATCAAAATTGTGTGCAAACATTTGTGAGCAGCCAGAAGCCTAAAGAAACTTCATATTCATCATCTTCTCAATCATCTTCATTCAACAACAACAACGAAAATCAAACATCCTTGTTGAAGTAGATCAAGAGGTCAGAGATGATGTTCAGCTGTGTATTGAAAGAATCTCAGCTGAGTTGAAGATTGTAAAGGAGGCTTCAAGAAATAAACCAAGGGGTTTGTACTTCAAGAACGGGTGTGTTCTTGAGGGCTTATTAGTCACGGTCGCATAAGTCAGATTCAGCCGTAGCGAGGGGTTTGGAAATCAGAAGGATTTTTGCAAACAGGACGTGGAAGCGGAGGATCGATTGTGGACCTTGCAGGGAATCTTGATACAGCTCATATCAAGTGGTGGTTCTTACAAGAAGAAGAAGATCATAGGGATTTCTATTTGTCTGTGTAGTGTAACCTTGTTATCAAACATTCAGCAAATTGTTATAAAAGTTCTCAGTTTCAATTGTGAAATTGAGAGGGAGACATAGCCACAAGCAAGGACGGTAGTGGGAAACTTTCTTACCAAACTGCCTGCGTATCGTTCTTTATTTCTTTCTCTTTATCTTTTTACATATTCCATAATTTTGTAATTCATTTGGCTTGCTGAGTTTTTCTGTCTAATGATAAAAATATTGGTTCAAATACTTTCATCAAACCACCACTATTAAATCATTAAACAAGCATATGCCAAGTGTTTGACAAAATTCCTAATAAATTTCTTAATTCATTGGAAATACTGCTTTAATGATAAGTGCGTTGAAATGTTAAGAAATATGAGTTGTATATTCATCAATTTCATCTAATAAAATCCAGAAAGTTTTTCACATGTCTAATTTTCTAGTAGTCGGTTCAAAGTAGACGGAATTGATTCAGGATGTTAATTTTTCGCTGCTTTCAACACGCTTGATAAAATAATTTTAAATCCTTGAAAAAGAAGAGGTGATCTATTCACCCCCCCCCCCCCCCCCCCTTATCGATCACTTGCCACACCGTCTAACAAGTGGTATTAAAGCACCGATTAGCTGGTGCTTTGTGTCTACTAGTAACGCTATGGCCTTTGAACCAAAGGGGGCGTATAATAGAGCTCTTGTTTTCAATGGTGAAAACTATGGCTACTGGAACGACTGCTTGCGAGTACACATAAATTCCATTGACATGAATGTATGGATTGCCATTCAAAATGGTCCCTTTCAAATTACCATGAGGAATGATGGAGGTGCAATAGTACCTAAACCTGAGGATCAATAGAATGAAATGGATGAAAAGAAATGGTTGTGCGATTGGAGAGGCAGAAATATTATAATCTCAGCACTTGGTGTTGATGAGTATTATAGAGTGTCTCATTGCACGTCCGCTAAAGAAATGTGGGATGCTTTATAAATTTCCCATGAAGGAACTACTGAAGTTAAATAGTTCCGCATCAACACACTCAATCAAGAGTTCGAGCTCTTTCGCATGAAACAAGGAGAATTTGTCTCTGACATGCAGAAGAGATTCGTTTATCTTGTGAGCCGTTTAAATGCACTTGGAAAACCTGTTTCCAATGAAATTGCTACTAATAAAATTCTGAGATGTCTTAGCAGGGAATGGAAACCTAAAGTAACAGCTATCAAGGAAGCAAATGACCTCACTATGCTTACCATTACAACTCTGTTTGGAAAGCTGGAAGAACATCAACAAGAATTGCAAAGTCTTGAAAATATGAAAACAAGAGTAAGAAGGAGAGGAACAAAGACAGGGAGGGTGAGAAGAAGTCAATAGCTCTAATGGCTTCTAGTTCTAAGTCCTCAACCAAAGAGCAAGATGATAATGACTCAACTAGTGATGAAAATTATGATGATGAAGAAATGGGACTTTTTGTTCGTAGATACAATAGGTTTATTCGAAAGAATGGAATCAAGCACTCTGATAAGAATCTCATAAACTTTCGAAAACAATCTAAAGAGCCAAGGCAAGAAGAAAATAAAAATCAAAGAGGTAAAGGACCTTGTTACAATTGTGGTAAAGTTGGACACTACAAACCAGATTGTCTAAAGATGAAAAAGGATAAAGGAAAAGCTCCACCAAAGAAGTTCAACAAACAAAGAAGAGCTTACATTGCATGGTAAAAGATAGTGATTCATCAAATGATGACAGTTCAAGTGATAGTGATGAAAGTGCAAATTTATGTCTGATGGCACATACCAAAAATCAGTCCTACCACAAGAAAGACAACCACAACAAGCAAGTAAGACAAGCATATCCTAACAACTTTTCTTCTATGTCTTTTTCTGAACTAAAAATAGCTTTTGAAAAACTGCAATACAAAGCCGAAGATGCTTTTAAGAGATTATCCTCCGATAAAAAAATATTTTCATTTCTGGAGAGGAAAGTCTGTATAGCTGAAAAAGACTTAAAAAGTCTAAAAGCTAGTATTGCAGAAAGTTCAAAGGATAAGGATGTTACAAGATGTATTCCAAGAAGGGAATGTGAAGTTTGTCATATTTGGCAACAAGAGGTTAGAACTCTTAATTCCAAATTAGAAAAAGTTTTACAGCCCAAGGTCACTTTTGCAGTCGATCCTAGAGTTTTTAAGAAAACATTGAATCCAACATATTCAAAATATTATTTTGTTGAAAAGATACCAAAGGATTCAATGAGCATAAGTAAAACAATACATCATCATCATGGTTTATGCCATTATTGTTGTTGTTCTGGTGATACCATTGAAAAATGTAAGTTTAGGAGGTTCCTTGTTCCTAAATGCATTTACCAACGGAGGCCTAAAGGAAACCATGTTACCACTTACCCACATGAACCCAATAAAAATTAGGTACCTACCTCTCTCTTTTGATATTGCAGGAAAAGTGTCTTACATCCATGGATAGAAGATGGTTTCTAGACAGTGGGTGTTCAAGGCACATGACCGGTGACATATCGCTCTTCATTGACCTCAAAGAAAAGAAGAAAGGATTTGTCACTTATGGAGACAATAACAAAGGAGATATACTCGATAAAGGTAGTGTAGGTAATCCCTCTACCACTACTATTTCTGATGTCCATTTAGTAGAGGGGCTTAAACATAATTTACTAAGTATAGTCAATTGTGTGACAAGGGTTATAAAGTTACCTTCACAAACACTTACTGCATAATTGAAAATACTGAAAAGGATATTGTGTTTAAGGGCACTAGAGTAAACAACGTCTATATGCTTGACCTTTTTTATGTATCTTTAATAAGCACTAAGTTTCTAGTCACCTTGAATGATAATTCTTGGCTTTGGCATAGACGTCTAGCGCATGTTAACTTTGATTTTCTTAATAAGGTTGTATCCAAGGATCTAATAGTAGGTCTTCCAAAGATAAAATTTACAAAGGATCACATATGTGATGCGTTCCAAATGGGAAAGAGAACAAAGGTCTCTTTCAAATCTAAAAATATGATTTCCACTTCACGACCCCTTGAGCTTCTCCATGTGGACCTCTTTGGACCTTCTAAAACAAAAAGTCTAGGAGGAAATTATTATGGTTTTTTGATCGTTGCGACTACTCTAGATTTACTTGGACTATATTCCTTCATAGCAAAAATCAAACTTTTTCTGCTTTTAAGAGTTTTGCAAAACTATCTCAAAACAAAATGGAATTGAAAATAATTGCAATTCAAAGCGATCATGGAGGTGAATTTCAAAACCGTCTCTTTAATAAGTATTGTGACAAGCATGGTATTAAGAATAAATTTTCAGAACCTCGAACTCCACAGCAGAATGGAGTTGTGGAGCGCAAAAATAGCGTCTTAGAGGAGTTGGCATGAACAATGCTCAATGAAGGTGGATTACCAAAATATTTTTAGGCTGATGCAATTAGCACAGCCTATTATGTTTTAAACAGAATATTAATTCGTCCCATTTTGGATAAAACACCTTATGAAATTTTAAAAGGGAGAAAGCCAAACTTGTCACGTCTTCATGTATTCGGTTGCAAATGTTTTGTTTTCAATAATGGAAAAGAAAATCATGGAAAATTTGATGCAAAAGCATATGAAGGTATATTTCTCGGATACTCATAATCAAGTAAAGCATATAGGGTATACAATAAATGTTTACTTACGGTTGAGGAGTCAGTTCATGTCTCTTTTGATGAATATTATTCGAAACATGTCAGAAAATGTATTTCTCTTGATGGTGCAGGTGTATCTACTGAAGATATACTCAAAGAAACTGTTGAGGAAATTGTTCAGTCCAAAACAGTTGACGATGAGGAAGAAAAAGATACAAGCCTTTCAAAAGATGAGGAAGAAGAGCCAATGGAAGCTAATGATCTTCCACTAGCTTGGAAGTCCTCTAAAGACCATCCCATTGACAACATATTGGGAGATATCTCAAAAGCAGTAATGACTCGCTCTAAGATAAGTAATTTTTTTTATCATTTTGCTTTCGTTTCACAAGTAGAACCTAAAAATGCTAAAGAGGCCTTGATTGATGAATTTTGGATAATGGCCATGCAAGAAGAGCTAAATCATTTTAAAAGAAATGATGTTTTGGAACTTGTCCCTCGTCTGTGAGACCATCATATCATAGGCACTAAGTGGGTTTTTAGAAATAAACTTGATGAAAACGGAATGATAACCTGCAATAAAGCATGCTTAATAGCACAAGGATATAACTAAGAGGAGGGCATTGATTATGATGAGACTTATGCTCCAGTTTACTCTCCTTGAGGCTATACGTCTCTTACTCGCTTATGCGTGTGCAAAAGATTTTAAGCTTTATCAAATGGATGTAAGGAGTGCCTTTCTTAACGGAGTCATAAATGAAGAGGTGTATGTCTCACAACCTCCTGGTTTTGAGAATAACGAATATCCAGATCGTGTATTCAAATAAAAACGAGCTTTATATGGTCTTAAACAGGCCCCTCGGGTATGGTATGAAAAACTTAGTAAATTTCTACATGATCATGGTTATTCAAGAGGTAAAGTGGATACTACTCTTTTCATTAAACGTAAAGGAAAGCATATCCTTTTAGTTCAAATATATGTAGATGATATTATTTTTGGTTCAACTAATCTACACTTGGTCGAGGAACTTTCCAAAGTCATGCAGGGTAAATTTGAGATGAGTCTCATGGGGGAGCTAAACTACTTCATCGGTATCCAAATAAAGCAGCTCAATGAAGGCCCAATTATATGTCAAACAAAATATTGCCAAGAGTTGCTTAAACGATTTGGAATGAACAACTCAAAACCAATTGACACCCCCATTCCTACCAACGGGAATTTAGACAAGGATGAACATGGTATGAGTGTTGATATCAAAAAATATAGAGGTATGATCGGATCCCTCTTGTATCTTACAGCATCTAGGCCTGACATCATGTTTAGTATTTGCATGTGTGCAAGATATCAATCGGATCCTAAGGAATCCCACTTGAAAGCTGTCAATCGTATACTTAGGTATCTTAATAATACATCTAAGTATGGGATATGGTATTCCAAGGGAAGCGCTTGCAGTTTAGTAGGTTACTCCGATTCTGATTTTGTTGGCTGTAAATCAGATAGGAAAAGCACTAGTGGAACATGTCACTTATTTTCAAATTCTCTAGTAAGTTAGCATAGCAAAAAGCAAGTTTTTGTTGCTTTGTCAACTGCTGAGGCTGAATACGTTGCAGCTGGTAGTTGTTGTGCTCAGATCTTATGGCTGAAGCAACAATTACAAGACAATGATATTCAATTAAAACATATTCCAATAAAATGTGACAACACAAGTACTATAAATCTCACTAAGAATCCAGTCTTACACTCTCGCACTAAACACATAGAGATTAGGCATCACTTTCTTCGCGATCATGTTGAAAAGGAAGATGTTACGTTTGAGCATGTTGATACTAAAAATCAACTTGCTGACATCTTTACAAAACCACTAGCAACAGAACTCTTCTTCAATATTCGTTGTGAGCTAGGGATTTTAGATCTCTCTTACGTGATGTCTTAAGCATATATGTATTTGAAATATATCTATGTCTCACCATACTGTTGAGATGTGTTTTTCAGCTTTAGTACATGTGTCTTAACATTTCATAAAACGAGGTAATACCTTTCCTATCTACTTTCTCAATTACTTATAAGTTGACCGTAATGTTCCATTGATAATGTCTATACGTATATCTCTTTTACATAAATTGTTTGAACTTGACATATGAAAATTTCATTACATCATTATGCATACATAATACTCTTCAAATGATTCATTTTTCATAATCATTTAAATTGGAATTGGGTACCATATCCATCTGTTAACAAGAACTTGTGAAAAAAACGGCACTTCTATCAAAAATTGTGTTATGAGTCGATACATACAGTTATGAGTCGACTCATATCAAAAAAAAATTTAAATAATAGAAATTAAGAATTGGTTTCAGGTCGACACATCAAGATTTGCATCGACACATATTACTTCCCGTCGACTCATATGATTCTTGAGTCGATGCAAAACATTTAAAACAACAAAAACTGTTCTTTAACACAGGATGTGTCGACACATACGAATTTCGTGTTGACACATAAGAATAATAAATGTCATTAATTTGAATTGGGCCAACCCATCTACCCAAATTAAACTCCCTCCAACTATTTGTCTCATTACATATAGCATCTAACCCTAATCATCGTTCGCTACTCGCATCACTCTTTCATCTTCCAAAAACCCTCATCCCTAAACTCTTAACTACCCTTCTTATACAAACAAAATGCGTCCAAAAACAAAAGGCAAGGTAAAACTTGGTGCAGGACCATCCGGATCTCTCACAGATATCCCTCCGAGCGCTTTGTCTATCATGCATCCTGCCATCGCTGAAGAATTTGAGCAATCCTTTAAAATAAGGTTAGTTATGAAGCCTCGTGTCTTTGATAAGGCCGAGGTTCTATCTCTTCATATCACAGATGTCTATGATATCCTAGATGCTCAACAATTAGGGTCATTTCTTAACATTAGAGAAGACTACCATAAAGACTTTATAAGATCTTTTTATGCTAGTTTAAAAACAAATAAGGGCTGGTATTTTAAAGTTAAAGTCGGGACAAGAAGATATGTTTTTGAAGCCATTGACTGGCAAAGTGTTTTTGGCATTCCATTTGGAAGGTCAATAACGAAGAGCTATCATGACCAAAGTTTTGATACTGACTATGATGAGGAAGATTTCATAACCTCAATTCTGAAACTTGATCTACCTCTAGGCGAGTTTGAGCCCATAACCACCAGCACAATCAAAAGCATTCCTAGAATGCTTCACTGGATATCTTCACATATATTGCGTCCAAGATCCGGTGGCCACTCTAAGCTAGACAGGTCAGATATTCATCTTCTTCATATTTTGCTAGATAGGGTTCCCCTAAACTGGCCAAACTACTTTGTCAAACGCATGTTTCTTATGCGAAATAGTCATAAGAATACAACCTTTGGATATACTGCTCAAATTATGAGAATTATCAAGTTTTGGAATCTTGTTATTCCTCCTGTTCCTCTTATCTCCCGTACTGCTGCCCAAGAGTTTAATAAGGCTACTCTATCTCACATGGGATACAGATGGGACAAAAATCGTCAATGCCTTTATTTTAAGGAGAAAGGGTCAAATGTAAGGGTATATAATTTTGATACACCCTATGAACAGATTTATGAGGATGAGGATCCTGTTGATGCAGACATGCCAGATATAAATGAGAATGTCCAACCTGAGGCAAATCAGGTTGGAACTTGTTGGGGTGAGTGGCTTCCAAACCGGTGGTCTCCAATAAATTCTCAATTTGATCAAACCACACAACTTCATGATACTCCCACTGTTGTAGCAGGCTCTTCCTTGGAAGCTCCTACTTACCTCACTGCCATGTTTCAGCAAATTCAGGTTGCCAATGATTCTTGACATGAAGAAGCGAGACAGTGGCATAACCAGCAAAGTGAATGGCACAAAGAGCACGAACAGTGGCATGATGAGGATACACGGATGTACCAAAATCAGCATTCGTGGCACTTAGATTTGGTAAAATGGCACCATGTATTCTACAATGAGATGACAAGCTTCATGGATGACTGTCGTCAAAATCCTGGAATCATGGAAAATTTCATAAATGTCAATATCCAGAACAGATTTCGACGTTATCAGTTCATGACTCAGAATCCTGACATCAATCCACCTCCACCACCTCATCCACCCTACAACTGTGACGAATCCTGTGATGGGCATAATCCCTAGTCTGTATCTCCATGTCATACATTTCATACCATTAATTCATGACTCTTTTTCTAATATTTGTATTAATGTCTCCTTCAAACAATCTATTTTGCTTATGTAATCTAACTCTTATCTGCATTAATTACTTTTAACTTGATTACTTCCTGTTTATTCAATTATTTACTCAGTTATTGATAACATTATGCCAAGACATTCTGTGTGAATGCCAAGACAATATTTGCTGAAATTGCATATCAATTTTCTTATGTGCTGAGATTGCTGAAAATATTGCTTATTCTCTTTTTGATGTGGTCAAAGGGGGAGAAGAATATTGTGTTAGTGAAGATTGTGTTAGTGTTAGAAAGAAGATGCAAAAACTCAGGGGGAGCAAGCTTATTCATCTACACTATGTCACCACACATCATCAGATATTTGCCGTCATCAAAAAGGGGGAGTTTGTGAGCAGCCCCTTCATAATTGGTTTTGAATGATTGCAAATATATGTGAAATAATATATACATGTGTGCATTCCAAAAATAAAATATAACATTTTTAAAATAAATTGAAAATGTTTTTTACTCATAATGCATCATTATGAGTCAACACAATAGGTTTTGCATCGATCCATAACATACTGAAGCCCCTGGAATACTATCTCAAATTATTATGCATCGATACAAAATCGTATGCATCGACACATAACACTTTGATGCCCCTATAATTCAAACTTAAACTTTCATGCATCGATACAAAATCTTATGCATCAACACATAACACTTTGATGCCCCTGTAATGCAAACTTAAACTTGTATGCATCGACACAAAACCTCATGCATCGACACATGACATTCTGATGTTCCTGGAAAATATTTTTGAATTTATATGCATCGATACATAATATCATGCGTCGACTCATACCATGTTTTATTTTCAAAAATTAAAATTACAATCAGTATGCGTCGACACATACGTGTTATGCATCGACAGATATAAAATTGTTGGTTCTGTAAAATGTTATGATATGATCTTGCATCGACTCAAAACAACATGTGTCGACCCATCCTGTAACTCATAACTAACATGAGTCGACTCATGACCAATAATCATCGACTCATAATACTTTCTTTTACCCAACCGTTTTCTGTTACATATATAAGCAAGTATTTTTCTCAGCAGCAAGACATTGCAACATATCAGAACTGTGTGAAAACATTTGTGAGCAACCAGAAGCCTAAAGAAAATTCATCTTCATCATCTTCTCAATCATCTTCATTCAACAACAACAACGAAAATCAAACGTCCTTGTTGAACTGGATCAAGAGGTCAGAGATAATGTTCAAGTGTGTATTGAAAGAATCTCAGTTGAGTTAAAGATTGTAAAGGAGGCTTCAAGAAATAAACCAAGGGGTTTTTCCTTCAAGAACAGGTGTGTTCTTGAGGGTGTGTTAGTCACGGTCTCAAAATTCAGATTCAGCCGTAGCGATGGGTTTGGAAATCAGAAGGATTTTTGCAAACAGGTCGTGGAAGTGGAGGATCGATTGTGGAACATGCAGGGAATCTTGATACAACTTATATCAAGTGGTTATTCTTACAAGAAGAAGAAGATCATAGGGATTTCTATCTGTCTGTGTAGTGTAACCTTGTTATCAAACATTCAGTAAATTTTTATAAAAGTTCTCAGTTTCAATTGTGAAATTGAGAGGGAGACGTACCCACACGCGAGGACGACAATGGGGAACTTCCTTACCAAACTGCCCGCGTATGGTTCTTTCTTTCTCTTTATCATTTTACATATCCCATAATTTTGTAATTCATTTGGCTTGCTGAGTTTTTCTGTCTAATGATAAAAATAGTGGTTCAAATACTTTCATCAAACCACCACTATTAAATCACTAAACAAGCATATGCCAAGTGTTTGACAAAATTCCTAACAAATTTCTTAATTCATTGGAAATAATGCTTTAATGATAAGTGCATTGAAATGTTAATAAATCTGAGTTGTATATTCATCAATTTCATCTAATAAAATCCAATAAGTTTTTCACATGTCAGGTTTTCCAGTAGTCGGTTCAAAGTAGACGGAATTGATTCAGGACGTTAATTTTCCGCTGCTTTCAACACGCTTGATAAAATAATTTTAAATCCTTGAAAAAGAAGAGGTGATCTATTCACCCCCCCCCCCTCTCGATCACTTCCCACGCCGTCTAACAAATCTCATTGGAGTATGATATTTGATGGAGCTGTGAATGCTTATGGTAAAGGAATTGGTGTTGTGATTGTCACTCCACATGGATTATACATTCCTTTTATCGCAAGGTTGACATTTGATTGTACTAATAATATGGCAGAATATGAGGCTTTCATCATGGGTCTCGAGGAATTTATTGATCTCAGAATTAAAATTCTAGATGTGTATATCGATTCAGCTTTGGTAATAAATCAGATTAAAGGAGAGTGGGATACTCGTCACCCCGGCTTGATCCCTTACAAAGATTATGCTAGAAGATTGTTAGCCTTCTTTAATAAAGTTGAATTCCATTACATCCCTGGAGATGAAAATCAAATGGCGGATGCTCTGACAACTCTGGCTTCTATGTATCAAGTGAATACTTGGAATGATATACCTCAAATTACAGTTCGGTGACTGGATAAGCCCGCTCACGTGTTTACAATAGAAGAGGTAGCAGATGAGAAACGCTGGTATTATGATATTAAGCATTTTCTTCAGACTCAGGAATACCCGATTGGTGCATCGAATAAAGATAGAAAGACATTGAGAAGATTGGCTAGAAGCTTCTTCCTCAGTGAAAATATGTTGTACAAGAGAAATTATGACATGGTCTTGCTCAAATGCGTGGATAGACACGAAGCAAACATATTGATGCATGAGATTCATGAAGGTTCATTTGGCACTCATGCCAATGGATATTTGATGGCTAAAAAGATGCTAAGGGCAAGTTACTATTGGCTGACAATGGAATCTGACTGTTACAGATTTGCAAAGAAGTGCCATAAATGCCAAATTTATGCAGACAAAATTCATGTACCTCTGACACTTTTAAATGTTATTTCTTTCGCGTGGCCTTTCTCTATGTAGGGCATTGACATGATCGGGATGATAGAACCTAAAGCTTCGAATGGAAACCTTTTTTTCTTGGTAGAAATTGATTAATTCACCAAATGGGTGGAAGCTGCTTCATATGCTAATGTTACTAAGCAGGTGGTTATGCGCTTCATTAAGAATAATCTCATATGTCGGTATGGTGTGCCGAGCAGAATCATCTCCGACAATGGCTTGAATCTGAACAACAAGATGATGTCAAAACTTTGTGAAGAATTCAAGATTGTCCATCACAACTCATTTCCGTACAGGCCAAAGATGAATGGGGTTGTTGAAGCTGCTAATAAGAATATCAAGAAGATCATCCAGAAGATGGTTGTTACTTATAAAGATTTGCATGAAATGCTCCCTTTTGCTTTACATGGATATCGGACATCTGTCCGCACTTCAACAGGAGCAACCCCGTTCTCCCTTGTGTATAGAATGGAAGTTGTGCTCCCAATCGAGGTTGAGATTCCCTCTTTGCGTGTGATAATGGAAACTAAGTTGTCAGAGGCTGAATGGGTCCAGAATAGGTTTGACCAATTGAATTTGATTGAAGAGAAGAGAATGACGGCTTTGTGTCATGGGCAGATATATCAGAAGAGAATGAAGAAAGTTTTTGATAAGAAGGTCAAACCTCATGAATTCAGAGAAGGCGACCTCGTGCTCAGGAAGACCATGTCTTTTAACATTGATTCTAGGGGCAAGTGGACTCCCAATTTTGAAGGCCCGTATGTTGTCAATAAATCCTTCTCTGGCGGTGCATTAAATCTTGAAACTTTGGATGGCGAGGAGTTCCCACGTCCCATGAATGCTGATGCAGTCAAGAAATACTTCGCCTAAAGAAATGAAATAATAGCTCGCTAAGTTGAAAACCCGAAAGGGCGGTCTAGGCAAAAATTAGAGACATAAACAGAATAAAATTTCCCGCTAAGTTGAAAACCCGCAAGGGCAGCTTAGGAAAAAAGTTAGGGACTTTCTTGGAAAGTAACTGCATCAAACGAGACATGATCATTGAAGCAACAATCTTCTTGGGTCCTCACCATACTTCAACAGGAGTTGCTGCTCAGGATTTCAAAGTTGTTAGAGGGAATAGTGGTCGTTGTATCTCAATGTATCTTTTCCGTTATATATTACCATTTTCCAAACTTTGTAATTATCCATGGAGTCTCGCCATTCACAGACTACCATTCTATCAATAAAATTTGAGCTTTTACCCAATTCTTTGTAGTTCTTATTTTTATTCAGCTTACAAAGACTCCATTTATTATTGATAATAATTTTCTAAGCAAAAAGATTAAATAAAAAAATTATTTTTTAAAAAGAATTTACAACTTACTTTTACTTTAGATTTTGTGATTCAAGAGGAAAAAAAAGTGGTGATCCCAGGAATGGACGAACTCCAATAAATTTTGAGAAGTTTTGTTCCCCCGAGTAAGGTTTTTCTCAGGTCGTTTTCGCTGGTATGCGCGTGATTTTCGTATATTGAAGATGATACCAATTGCTGTAAGGTGTGGTATCAGGTTTGTGATCCCAATGTTCCCAGTCAAGCCTTGGTTCATTTTTTATGATTTTTGGGTTTGCATGGTCTGAGGCCTCTATCCCAGATTCCCCAGCAAATGTTTCCCTCATATGACGAAAGGTCTTTTTCCCTTAATGTGCTGAGATGAAACTATTTGCAAAATGTCACTCTTTCTGCAGTATTGGCATTATTGTTGGTATTTATTTCCCAGTCAGCTAAATCAGGGCAGTATATTTTCTAAGAAGTGTTGAGACATTTGTCAACCCTTTGGGTTTTCACCCGCCAAGTGCTAGGTTTGATTTAAAATCCCCAAGAGCTTGACCTCTTTCTATAATGTTGATTTCTTGATTCCCCAGGAAGGCTATCTCAAGGCATCTTTTGTTGGAATGAGTTTGCATGATATAAAGGTTCAAACTAGGGTTCCCCAGTGAAGGCCTTACTATTTGATAAAAGTCTTTTCTCCCTGTGCGTGCTGAGTTTTGACTCATTTACGAAGCATCTCTCTCTCGGCAGTACTTGCAGTTCGTTTGATTGCCCGATAATCAAGCAAGGGTAGTGTTTTATTTAAGATGTGTTGAATTGGTTATCAACTTTTTGGGTTTTCACTCGCCAAGTGTTGGGTTGGATTTAAAATCCCCATAAGATTAATCCATTGCTATAATGTTTGACTTCTTAACTCTCTAAGTTGTTGTCCCCATGAGATTTCATACTTTTCCCCCAGAGAAGTTGGTGCAATACTTACTCTCAATATTGAAGAACGTATCTCTGGTTTTCCCAGTGAGGAACGTATCTTGGTTTCCTCTCTTCGATATGGTGTTGGTATCTCCCCATTGAAGTCAGCACGATGTCCCCCGATGATATCTCAATGATGAGGCACTATCTCCCCTAGTGAAGTCTGTATGATATTTCTCCATTGAAGTCAGCTCGAAATCCTCAGTTGATGTTTTGCCGATATGGTGTCTGTCTGCCTTATTTGAAATTAGTATTGTAATCCCCAGTAGGAGTGCAGATCGTGAAAACATTTTTTTTCACCATTGAAGTCTGAGTGTTATTCCCTGGTGAAACCTGGAGAAGGATGTTATATCCTTATATCTATACTATTTTGTTGCTATGTTTTGATTACTTCTGGGTTATGTTCCTCCTCAGTGAATTTAAGCCGAGAAATAGGATTTTGTTTCCTTAGTGGTGCTTATTTTTCTTATGGGATGTTCATCCTGGATGAGATTTATCCAAGTGTTGTTGGTGCTCGTGTTGGCTTTGCTTGGTTATCCCTAGTAATATATATCTACTTTGTCAGCATATACAAGATAACACTCATACATTCATACATACATCATGCATAGTTAAATTTAGCAAATCATTGTTCATTCACATTTGTTAATATTTTTGTTGACATATTACCCTGTTTTGCAGAGTTGGGTTGTCCTCTCTCTAATAGAGTGTCGGCCTTAAGCAGAAAGTGTATATTCTTTCAATTTCCCCACTGAGTTATCCCTCGTGGAAGAGTTTTTCTTTAGCCTTCCTGTACATCTCTTTGTCTGAATAGATTGGGTTTCCCTCTTGAGTTTATTTCTCAAAGAATGTATTTTTGATAGACTGTTTTGACTCCAGTTTATTTCTGGTTTGAATCTTTGATCCTCGGCAATTTTATTACTTTGGATTTTTGCAAGCTTCGAGCTTTGGTTTGAGAAGGTGCATTTATTTTGCACGAGAAGACTTTACCTCCTCAGCATAAATATATTGGCATCTCCCTAGGAAGTCATATTTCTTCCCCAAGGAATCCATATTGTTCTCCCCAGAAAGTCATTTTTTTTACAATCCTCTATAAAAGCAAGTAGCAAGTCTCCTTATTTGAGAAACTTGTACTTCCCCATAAAATATGATGTTACTTTTTTGCCATCTTCTCTATGAGTGGATAGTTTCCAGTTTGTTGTCAAGTTACTCCAGTGGATGGCAAGTCTTTCAATATCTTAGAGACAGTTCATTGTGAAATCTTTGCAAGTGGTAGTCTCTTTATTTGAGACAGCTTATATATTACCCTTTCCAAGAAGAATGCCTTGGTTAAAGAAGAAGTTTAAGACCCGTTCTAGGTGAAACACCAGAATTTTAGGGAAAACTTGTTATCTTTTGGCCGCCTTCAGTAAACGTTGGTAGTTCACCGTCAGTGAACATCGATGCTATGATATATTTTCTCTCTACCTTCAGTGAAAGTCGGTAGTTCACCATCAGTGGAAGTTGGTGATTGTTATCTTTTTGCTACCCTCAATGAATGTTGGTAGTTCATCGTCAGTGAACGGTGGTGCTATGATATATTTCCCTTTCTACCTTCAGTGAAATTTGGTAGATCACCATCCGTGAAAGTTGGTGTTTGTTATATTTTCTCTACCCTCAGTGAACGTTGGTAGTTCATCATAAGTGAACGGCGATGCTATGATATATTTCCATTTCTACCTTCAGTGAAAGTTGGTGTTTGTTATCTTTTTTCTACCCATAGTGAACGTAGGTAGTTCACTGTCAGTGAATGGCAGTGCGGTGATATTTTCCCTTCTACCTTCAGTGAAAGTTGGTATTCCATCGGCAGTGAACGTCGATGATTGTTATCTTTTTGCTACCCTTAGTGAATGTTGGTAGTTCACTATCAGTGAACGGCAGTGCGATGATATTTTCCCTTCTACCTTCAATGAAAGTTGGTATTCCATTGGTAGTGAACATTGATGATTGTTATCTTTTTGCTACCCTCAGTGAATGTTGGTAGTTCACTGTAAGTGAATGGCAGTTCTATGATATTTTCCATTCTACCTTCAGTGAAAGTTGCTAGTCCATCGGCAGGGAACGTCGATGATTGTTATCTTTTGCTACCCTCAGTGAATGTTGGTAGTTCACTATCAGTGAACCAAAGTGCGGTGATATTTTCCCTTCCACCTTCAGTGAAAGTTGGTAGTCCATCAGCAGTGAACGTCGATGATTGTTATCTTTTTGCTACCCTTAGTGAACGTTGGCAGTTCACTGTCAGTGAACAACCATGCTATGATATTTTCCCTTCTACCTTCAGTGAAAGTTGGTAGTCCATCGGAAGTGAACGTCAATGATCGTTATCTTTTTGCTACCCTCAGTTAACGTTGGTAGTTCATCATCACTGAATGGCGGTGCTATGATATTTTCTCTCCCTACCTTCGGTAAAAGTTATTAGTTCATCGGTAGTAATTGTCAATGATTTTTTCTCTCTACCTTCGATGAATGTTGGTAGCTCACTGTCAGTGAACATCGGTGTTGTTATTTCTTTTCTCTTTCTACCTGCAGTGAACATTGGTAGTTTCGCCTTCAGTAAAAGTTAATGTATCCTTTGACCTTTTTACCATCCTCTTTGAATCGGGTCTTTTGATCCACCAGTGATTTATTTTCCTGGTTGGGTTTCTCTTTTGATACTTATTTCCTTTGCTACATCCCCAGTGGTGTTTTGTGTCCTTTTGAAGTTGTTCATATGTATTCATACTCATAAGCATTGCATGTCATCTTAGGGCCAAAAATAGGGTTTTTTTATATTTAAATATCTTCGATCGCGTCGACACGAAGATTTTTAACCTTCGTATCTCCAGATAGAAGAAACTTAAATAAGGGCAGCTGTTGTACCCCAATTTTTGGCCCTAAGATCCCTTCATCATACCATATTGATTCAATCATAACAAGATCACATTAGGGCTTTTGGTTCTCCTACCAATCTTTAGTGTTGCTCTTTGAGGAATCACCAAGAACCTTGACTTGTTTTTCTTTTTTGATCATTCATGTTTTGTTTTGACTTTCCTTTTAATTAATAAAATTCAATGTTGGTTTGTCTCACTTGTTAATAATGTAAGTAAAGGCAATGAGGCTTAGCAAGTTGATCCATGGGTTCATGAGTTTATTTCCATGCCATAGTCTATAAAGCTTGAGAAGTTAAAACCTCACCATTGAAGTTATTTTGGAAGAAATGGCATGGCAAGGTTTATCTTGGTTTACCATATTTCAAAATTATCAAGATTGATTCAAAATTACAAGGGTTTGATTGAAGAAGTTTTCATGGTTGGGCAAGGCCTTGTTCCCATTGGTCACAAGTGTATATTTATCTCAATTATCAAGATATGGAAGTGGTTGTGGTTTCTATGAGTTCTCATTATCATCCTCAACAACTCCTATTTACAAATCAAAAGTGTTGGTACAAGAAGGTTGTTCAAAATTATCAAAGTTCCTCAAAGCATTTTTTTAATCTAGGAGCTAGGGTTTTGAGCTTCAAAGAAGTATATCTTGCTCATCTTTTGGAATTTTTGTGTGATTCCAAAGACATCATTATCTTCAAATGTTTATTAACAAATCAATTCAAAAGTTTCAAGGATTTTTCATGTGGAAGAAGCTTCGTGATGAAGAAATATTACAAGTCCTCCAGATGAACCCCCATTTTTCCATGTGTGACATCAAATGGTCATAAGTTGCTCAATTTTTATCACCTTGAGCCCACTCTTTTTCCATAATGATCTTGAGGATGTGAAATGTATGTCTTATTTTATGTGTAAAGTGATAAAATGGATGGAAGATGCCCTAATGATACAAAAGATTATAGGTCATTTCATGATTTTTTTCAAACTTCAATAATTCATAACTCTCTCAATTTTTGGAGATTTTGAATGGTTCAAGTTTCAAAATGTCATTCAAGAGGTCTATTTCATGCCATATTTTTTTGTCAAGAGAAAATTCCAAGTAGAAGGCCATGTTTGGATGCAAAACATTATAGGTCACTTTTTAAGAAAAACTTGAAATATTTCTAAGTATGGAAAGTCAACTTTTTCCCCAACTTTGACTCATTGCAACTTTCAGTTCAAGCATCCATTTGATTCCATTATTTTCCCATTGCAAATCCTGTAATATCATCTTTCTAAAGCATCAAGAATCACGCCTTAAGACCCCTTGAGATGAGAATGTCATTGGATTGAACTTGGTAACTTGAAACTAAAGTTTCTTCATAAGTCAGAATTTGAAATTCATGTTTTAGCTTCTAAACATCAAATTAGCACGCGTTTGTGGTCTAAACATGTTTAACCAACTTTCCAAAGTGGATTAGAGCCTTAAAACGCAAGGATTGGATGTGTTTTGATGAAAAACAGATCACACCTTACTCATGTATCAGGTTCACACGATTCCCCTCCAAACTTCATCATTTCACATGCTTGAACATTCCGTTTGATTCCATATAAATAGAGGGTCATCCCTTATTCATTTCCTCAAGCTTGAACAGCCAGAATCACCCTGTCAAACGTGCTCCATAAATCAATTTTTTGTAACTTCGAAATCAGTGTTCAAGAATTTTTCAATCCAATTTTTCCATCAATTCCCCTTCCTTTATCTTCCCTGAAGCTAACCATACAATTACCTTCAAGAATCGTGACCTATATTGATCCATAGAAGTCCAGTTTCAGAGCTCTGCAACTCAACTTCAATAGGTAGATTTCTCCATCAGTTCTTCAAAACTTTGATATCATTGTGAAGCTCTCATTGCCCTGGTTCTAGTTGTAACACTTGCTTTTATCTGGAAGCACGTTTTGACCATGAAATTTCAAATCCCTTTTCAAAACTTTCCTTCCAAATTGCTTGAGCTCCATTTTATATAAATTTGTTGCAAGGGACCTGCAATTCACGTTGGCTGGAGGTTGAAGATGGCCAACGTGTCATCTTCCAACCAAAGATGATGTGCCACTTGTTTTTTTTGAAATCTGAATTTATATTTTATTCTATGCTTTATTCACTAATGACCATGATATGCACAGTGCGCCAGATCCCTTGGATTTGATTACTAACATGTTTTGACTCTCATCCAATGGTCCACATATTTTTAACTTTATTTTTCTTTTCTGATTTTTATATTTAATTGTTTTAAATTTCAAAAAATCATAGAAAATTCATTTTTAGTCCAAAAAATCTGGAAAAAATTATGAAAAATATTTTTGATTTTTCTCTTTCTGTTTTTTTTCAACTATTTTATTTTGTGTTTTGATATTTTTTAAAAATTTTCACTCTATTTGAATTGTTTTAAATGTTTAAAATTACTTTTATGCATTTTTTAAATTCTGAAAAAATTATGGAATGATCCAATGATATTATGACAAATATTGGTGACCTCATTTATTTTTTATTTATGACTTTGGTATTTTTTTATCATTTTTGGTTTATTTTACTCATTTCTTTTAATTTTAAAAATAGTTTCTGACTTTAAAAAATTACCAAAAATTTTATAAAAATATTTGAGTTCATTTCTGATTTTTCTATGGTCCTACTTAATATTTCTTGATTAATTTGAACATAGTTGATATTTTTCTCTTTTATTTCTATTTTAAAACATTTTTAAAACATTTTTTAATATATATATTAAATGCAATATTATTTTGTGATTATTTTCTGGCTGATCTCGGGTTAAATTTTTGATCATGAACTTTATTAACATCATTGGATCCATGGTGTTGAGTTTAACTCCACAAAAATGGATGAATGATTTTAATAATAGTTTGATTAAATTTTAATTAAAATGTGGTTTATATTCTTTTCCACCCCTCTTCATCTCATCCCTTTCTTATTGCACTAAGTGTTATTCGAGCATGATCTATATATCATGTCTCAAAACAAATGGTGCATAGATTGATATTGACCGGCCTCAAAATAGGTGCGACTTTTATATAAGTCCACTTATGATTGCTTAACATAGCGCTAAATTTTGTCCCGATTCGAATAAATGAATCATTCGTGGCCCAAACCTATGTTTGCAAGCCCAAGTATATTAATCTGATCTCTTTGATCCAATAACCTTGAGATTCATTGTGTGGAGGCTTTGGTTCTACCAATCCTCTAATGGATCTTCATCAATTTTGGTCAACGCGGATCACTTAAACATCGTTGATCATTACATGTTACTTTTGAGGATTCCAAATGGATGATATACTTGACAAAAAGTAAATGCAACTTGTTGTGTGGAGACTTTGGTTCTACCAATCCTCTAATGAGTTCCAAATGCAAGTTTCAAGATGGTCATCCAACTAACCACTAATTATTAAATTGTTTTTTTATGTTTTATGTACCATTTACTTTAAGCATTACATTTCATGCCATATTTTTTGCTCACTTGAGCATTTATTTTCTTTCCATTTTCATGTTTTCTCACTTAAGATTTTCTTTTCTCTTCTAAGACACCTAATAATCAACATGAACCATAAAAATCTTTAATGAGTATTGGACTTCTTGGACTTAGGATTAGAAACCTTGGCCTATGTTAGAGACCTTGTGATCTTAATTTATGTTTTGTATGGAGTTCTTGAGGTTTACCTCAAGATATTGGGTTATTTGTTTGTTTTATGTGCAGGTCATTGTAATTGCACACTTTGTTTGTAATCTAAAATTCACCTGTATACAGCCGTTACTCTGCCCAATTTTTGTGAATACTTAATACACTTGAAGTTTGGTTCTCTCAAGAGGTCTAGTATCTTTGCTTGTTTGGTTTCAATCCAAAGAATGGGTATTCTATCTTGACTCATAATGTCGAGTATTGGCTTCTTGTTGGTTAGATGATTCTTATCCCTAGCTTTTACCTTATGCTTTAGGATAGTCTCTTCTTCTCCTCCCATCTTCTTTAATTTCAAAAATCTTTTTCCTCCTTTTGAAAACTCTTCTTGTTTTTTAAACTTGAATCATTTTCATAATAAACTTTGACTTAGGTTCATGCATTTTCAAAACATTGTCATAAATAAACTCCAATCAACTTAATAATACCTTGACGTTTTTTGTGAGAAGACTAACAGTCAACTAATCTCATTTCAAACCATTTTTTCACTTTGACTTTTTACTTTAAAACTTTTCTCAAAAGATTAGACTCTTGTCAATCCTTGTAGTGATGCAAACAACTATACTTCTATAATATATAGTGAAGAGAGATATTTTCCACTTGGGTGTTGAGTGAGGCATTGTTGATTTTAAAATCCAAGCCATATCCTCCACTTTTAGATGATGCATGTCCTCCTTTCTCATGATTGTGGGTAGTAAGTATGTTTTCCACACAGATAATGACGATGATGTCTTATCTCGTAAAAATTAACCAACACATTTGTGTTTTAAAATCTTTTTAAAAGGTGAACTATGTGTACCCTGATCCCTTATTGCACGAAAGGTGGTACGTAGGCACTAAAGGTTTGCAACCGCGGAGGGTGAAAAATCATTAAAAAAATACTTCTCTTCTCACCTCCGCCATCTATTTCTATACAACATATTTTGTAGCCAAAATATACAGATTATCAAAGAGGTTCCTGCGGAGTACCGTAGATGTTTAGGATGCTAATACCTTCCCTTTGCATAACCAACCCCCTTACCTTGAATCTTTCCCCCTTTTTTGGGTTAGTAACTCTTTTCCCATTCCTTTGGAAATAATAAAGTGTGGTGGCAGTTTTTATTTTTGATCTGTATAAGTCTAATCAATCCAATGGCTTAGTGTTAAACATTTCTACCGCTACAATTTGTTGTTGAGACTTGTTACTCCAATGAATGGTAGCCTTGTCATTATGGAAGGTAGTTCATTGTTGATATTTTTTAATCCAATGAATGGTAGCCTTGTCATTATGGAAGGTAGTTTGTTATTGAGATTTGTTACTCTAAAGAATGGTAGCCTTGTCTTTATGGAAGGTAGTTCGTTATTGAGATCTTTTTTTGATGAATGGTAGCCTTGTCATTATGGAAGGTAGTTCGTTGTTGAATTTCTATTGCTCTAAAGAAGTTCATTTGTTTCCATTCGGGAGCACTGATGCTAATCAGTTTCCGCTTACCCTAATATTAGTATTTACTGGTATTATTTTACCTCTTCTTTCCCTGGTGGGTCGACATTGCTTTTTTCTATCTCCTCAGCGAGTAGATAGTTAGCAGTCATCTGTCAATCACGGTTGTCCTCTATATCCTCTCTAGGCTTTACCCCAATAGAGTCAGGTCTCTTGTTCACCAGTGATTTATTTTCCTGGTCAGGTTTTTGATTTGATCTTTGTCTTTTATTTGCTATATCCCCAATGCGGTCTTGCGTCATTTTTGTATTTTTTTTCATTTGCATTCATAGTCATAAGCACTGCATGGCATCTTAGTTCCAAAAATAGTGCTTGTTTTATATTTAAGTATATTCAATATTGGGAATCATCGGAGATTTTTTAACTTTTGCATCTCCAAATAGAAGACACTTAAATAGGGGCAGTTGTTGTACCCCAAATTTTTCCCTTAAGATTCATATATCATCTCATACCATCATAATACAATAAGATCACACACTAGGGTTTGGTTCTTCTCCTTATCTTTAGCTTTGCTTATTGGGAATCACCAAGCACCTTGACTTGTATATTGTGATCATCTATGTTTTGTATTGATTAACTTTTAACTAATAAGTACAATGAATATTTGCTCTAATTGTTGGTATCATAGGTGAAATCATAATACATTCCATCAAGTTGATCCATAGGTTCATGAGTTTATTTCCATGCCTTCTTCAACAAAGCTTCATTGAGATTCAAGCTTCACTATTGGAGATATTTTGAAATAACATCATGACAAAGTCTATTATAATTCATCATGCCTCAAGTTGACAAAAATAGTTCAAAGGTGCAAGGGTTGATTGAAGAAGTTTGACCTAGTTGGACAAGACTTTGGTTTCATTGATCACAAGTGCATATCTCCCTCAATTCTCAATATTTTGAAGTGGTTTTGGTTGCTATGTTTTATCCTTATCATCCTCAAAAACTTCAATTTACATGACAAAAGTATTTGTATAAGGAAGTTGATCAAAATTGCAAAGGATTCCCAAGGCATTTTGTTGCTCTGGGAGCTAGGGTTTTTAACTTCAAAGGAGTATATCTTGCTCATCTTTTGGTATTTTTGAGTGATTCCAAATACATCCTTCTCTTCAAAGGGTTATCAACAAATCACTTCAATATTTTCAAGTAAATTTTGTGAGGAAGATACCTAATGATGAAGAACAATTACGGGTCCTCTAAACAAACCATCAAATTCCCATATGTGACTTCAAAAGATCATAACTTAGTCAATTTTTATCACCTTGAGCCTATTCTTTTTTCACATTGATCTTAAATATGTGAACTCCAACCCTTATTTTAAGTTCAAAGTGTGAAAATTAATGGAAGATGCCCTAAGGATGCAAAAGATTATAGGTCATTTTATGAATCCTTGCCAACTTCAACAAGTCGTAACTTTCTCAATTTTTTGAGATTTTGAGTGGTTCAAGTCTCAAAATGTCATTCGAGAGATCTTTTTCATGCCATATTTTTTGGTCAAGAACAAATTTCAAATGGAAGGCCATATTTGGATGCAAGACATTATAAGTCATTTTTGAAGAAAAAACATAGAATTTTTCTAAGTACAAAAGTCAACCTCTTTTTCTCAACTTTGACTCATCATAATTTTCAGCTCAAGCATCCATTTGATTCCATTCTTTTAACATTGTAAAGCTTGTTATCTCATCTTTCTAAAGCTTCAAGAATCATGTCCTAAGACTCCTTGAGCTGAGAATGCCATGGATTTGAACTTGGTAACTTGAAACTGAAGTTTCTTCAGAAGACAGAATTTGAAATCCTTGATTTAGCTTCTAAACACATTTTTTCTACGCGCTTTTGCTTCTAAACATGTTTAGTGAACCTACAAAATTGATTAGCATATTAAAACTCAAGGTTTGGAGGAGTTTTAATCAAATTAGAAGTAACACTTTTCTTGTTTGCAACTTCACACGATTTCCCTCCAAACTTCATCATTTCACACGCTTGAGCATTCAATCAGCTTCCCTATATATAGAGGATCATCCCTCTTTCATTTTCTCAAGCTTAGAGAGCCAGAATCACCCTGCCCAACTTCCTTTTGAACTCAATTTTATGCAACTTCGATTTTGCTCTTACAGCCTTTCTCAATCATTTTTCTTTGTCAATTTACCTTCCTTGAACATCACTAAAGATAACAGAAGAAGAATTAAGATTTGAGACTTCTTAAATCGCGCTAGCCAAGTCCAGTTTCAAAGCTCTGCAACTTAACTTCAATAGGTAGATTCCTTCACCAATTCTCTCAAACTTTGATACTTTTATGAAGCTCTCATCATCCTGATTCTAGTCGCAACACTTGTTTTCAACTGGAAGTGCATTTTGGCCATGAAATTTCAAATCCATTTTCATAAATTCTTTTCAAAAACGATTGAGCTGTAGTTTATATAAATTTTTCGCGAAGGTACCATTGGAATCGTCTTGAAGAGACGAAGCGAATGGTACCGGTCTTGTGTCCTAATTTTACAGTTTCTAGAACCTGCAGATTCGTTGGCCCGAGGTTGAAGATGACCAACGTGTCATCTATCAACCAATGAAGGCGTGCCACGCATTTTTCAAAATTTAATTTAAATAAATGATTCCATGTTTTATTCACTAAAGACCATGATATGCACAATGCGTATGATCCATTGGATTAGCTTACTAACGCGTTTTGACTCTCATCCATTGGTCCACATTTTTTTGACTTCATTTTATTTTTTGACTTTTATATTTAAATTAATTTAAACTTCAGAAAATCATAGAAAATTCATTTTTACTTCAAAAAATCTGAAAAAATTATGAAATATATTATTGATTTTTCTCTTTCTGATTACTATTTTTTCACAATTCTATTTTGTGTTTTGATATATTTTATAATTTTTCACTTTATTTGAATTGTTTTAAATGTTTAAAAATACTTTTCTCAATTTTTTAAATTCTGAAGAAAAAAAAAATGGAAAGATCCAATGACCTTTCCACAAATATTGGTGACCTCACTTTATTTTTATTTTTGACTTTACTATTTTTCATGATTTTTGGTTTGTTTTGCCTATTTCTTTTAATTTTAAAAATAGTTTCTGACTTTAAAAATTACCAAAAAAATTGTATAAATATTTGAGCTTATTTCTGATTTTTCTATGGTCTCAGTTGATTTTTCTTGGATATTTTGAATACAATTACTATTTTTCGACTTTATTTTCTTTTAAAATTCATTTTAAAAATATTTTTCTTTATTTCAAAATACTATTTTCGTTTGTACTATATTTTGGCTGATCTTGGACTATGAAATTTGGATCATAAGCTTTATTAACATCATTGGATCCATGTTGTTGAGTTTTACTCTACAAAAAATGGATGAATGATTTTAATAATAGTTTGATTAAATTTTTGGTTCAAATGTGGTTTAATTCTTACCCCATCCTTCTTCATCTTATCCCCTTCTTATTGTACTAAATATTGTGGAAGAATGATTTTCATATCATTTCTCAAAACATATGGTACATAGATTGCTATTGACCGACCTCGGAATATGTGCGACTTCTATATAAGTCCACTTACAATTGCTTAACATAACACTAAAATTTGTCCCGATTTGAGAAAATGATCATGCGTGGCCCAAACCCATGTTTTTAAGCTCAAGTATGTTAATTTGAACCCTTTGATCCAATAACCTTGAGATTCATTGTTAGGAGGCTTTGGTTCTACGAATCCTCTAATGAACTTTCATCAACTTTGGTCAAAATGTACCTCAACTGCTATTTTATCTGGAGTTCTTGGGGTTTATCCCAAGACATTGGGTTGTTTGTTTTCTTTGTATGCAGGTTATTATGATTACATGCTTTGTCTGTGATCTGGAATTCATCTGTATACAGCCGCTACTCTGCCCAATTTTTGTGAAGACATAATGCAATTGAAGCTTGGTTTTCTTAAGAGGTTTATTAACTTTGCTTGTTTGGTTTCAAATCTAAAGGATGGGAATTCTACATTGACTCATTGTGTCAAGTGTTTGCTTCTTGTTGGTTATATGGTTCTTTTCCCTATCCCTTACTTTATGCTTTAGTATAACCTCTTCATCTCCTCCCATCTTCTTTAATTTCAAAAATCTTCTCCCTCCTTTTGAAAACTCTTCTTGTTTAAAAACTTGAACCACTTTCATAATAAATTTGGACTTAGGTCCATGCATTTTCAAAACATTTTCTTAATCAAACTTTAATCAATCTAATCATACTTTGATATTTTTGGGAGAAGACTAAAAATCAATCAATCTCATTCAAACTATTTTTCAACTTTGGCTTTTTGCTTTAAAATTTTCTCAAAAGATTAGACTCTTGTCAATCCTTGTAGTGATGCGGGCTACTATACTTCTATGATATATAGTGAAGTGAGATATTTTCAACTTGGGTGTTGAGTGAGGCTCTGTTGATTTTAAAATCCAATCTATATCCTCCACTTTGAGATGATGCAAATTCTCCTTTCTCATAATTGTGGGTAGTAAGTATGTTTTCCACTCGGATAATGACGATGACGTCTCGTCTCTTAAAATTAACCAACACACTTATGCTTTAAAAATTTTAAAGGTGAACTACGTGTACCCTGATCCCCTATTGCATGGAATGTGGTACGTAGGCACTAAAGGTTTGCAACCGCGGCGGGTGCAAAAATTGTAAAATATACTTCTTTTCTCATCTCCACAATCTAGTTTTATACAACATTTATAGCCAAAATACACAGACTTACAAAGAGGTTCCTGCGGATTACCGTAGATGTTTAGGGTTCTAATACCTTCCCTTTGCATAACCAATCCCCTTACCTAGATTCTCTCCCCCCCCTCTTTTGGATTATTTTCTCTTTTCCCATTCCTTTGGAAACAATAAAGCACAGTGGCAATTTTTATTTTGATCTGTGCGAGTCAAGTCAATCCAATGGCTTAGTCTTAACATTTCTACCGCTACAGTAGCATTCCAAGTGTTATTTTCCCAGCGGGAAGTAACCTATGATGGTCACCCTAACCCATCCTACATTGTAAAAGTTGTCCTCATCCCCTATAATTCCCCAGCAGTAGTAATCTTGGGCACTCAGAGTCTTTATACGATTCAGCGTACGCATGCGTAATTCCCTAGTAGAGTAAACTTGGAGCATTCGAGAGGTTTACATGGTTTAGCATGTAATCCCCATAGGATCGTCATCTAATCTCCAATAGAGAATTAAATCGGGGAACTCAAAGACATCCATGTCTATCTCAGTGCGCATGCCAAGCATAATTCCCCAACAACAGTAAACTTGGGGCACTCGGAGTCTATGTGTGATTCAGCATATGTATGCGTAATTTCCCAATAGAGTAAGCTTGGGGCGTTCAAGAGGTTTTACATGGTTCAACATGTAATCCCCACAGGATCATCATCTAATCTCCAATAGAGAACTAAATTGGGGCACTCAAAGATGTCCATATCCATCTCCTGATCCCCAAAGTGGTCTAAGCGCCAGGCAGACTCAGGGCATTCAAAGAGATCCATATGGTGTTCATAATGCAACTCCCTATCATGTTTGTGTCCAATTCTACCATCCCTGAGAAGTCGGGGATATAGAGAAGTCAAGTTAGGTTGCTTCTTCCTCAACAAATCTACAATTCAGAATTCAGTAGCGTACCAGAAAACTCGCTTCATCAGCAATTCAATCCCCAGTAAGGTGCCATTGATCTTTGGTACCACAAGATTTCAAACACCAATCTGTATTAGTATTTCCTGACAATGAGCAATGGGTCCCAATGAAACTGTTCTTATCGCCAGATAGTTTATTTCTCTACATTTTGCATATAGTAATTATCATCGCATCACATTTCATCCTCAAAATGTGTAGCATATCCATTAAAATGGATCAATACACCACATAAAAATCCAAACATGCATATGAAGCATAAGCCAGATCAGGTACCTTGCACAAAAGACCTGAAACATTCAAAACAACAATACATCTTCACACAGATTATCACTCAAAAATCCCCAGTTGACGTCCTTCGTTACATCACAATACCCAGTTAACGGTGCCATTGCTCTGTACTCCCAAACACTCATTTGTGTCAGTTCTCTAAACACTTGTCTGTGTCAGTTCCCAAAACACTCGTCTTTGGTGGTTTTTTTTAAACACTCGCCCATGCTGGCCTTCATTTTTCTAAACACTCATCTGTGTTAACCGTCTTTGATCTTTACACTCAACAATGTTAAACCTTGCTTTGGTAATCGTCTGTATCTTATTTTGATACTCATCTATATTAATTTTTACACTCGTTCGTGTTAAACCTTTATTTGATACTCGTCTGTATCTTCTTTCGATACTCGTCTGTATTGAACCAAACACTCATCTGTCTTACCCTTTCTTTAACACGCTGTTGTACCCCAATTTTTGCCCCTTAGATCCCTTCATCATACCATGTTGATTTATTCACAACAAGATCACACTAGGATTCTTGGTTCCCCTCCCTACTTTGAGTTTTGCTCCTTTTGAGGGATTACCAAGCACCTTGACTTATGTTCCTTTTGTGATCATGAATATTGTTTTGATTTCTTCACTTAACTAATAAAATACAATGTTGGCTTGTCTTGCTTGTTATCCATGCAGGTAAGGGCAATGAGATTTAACAAGTTACTCCATGGGTTCATGAGTCTATTTCCATGCCCTAGCCAATAAAAGCTTGAGAAGTTCAAACCTCACCATTGGAGTGGTTTTGTAAGAATTTCCATGGCAAGGTTGCTTTGATTCATCACATTTCAAGGTTATTAGATATGACTCAAAAGTACAAGGGGTTGATTGGAGAAGCTGTTATGTTTGGACAAGGCTTTGTTCCTATTGGTCACAAGAGTGTATTTCTCTCAAATTTCAAGATATGGGAGTGGTTTTGGTGGATATGATTCCTAATTATCATCCTAAACAACTTCTATTCACAAATAAAGAATATTGGTACAAGAATTTTGTTCAAACTTGTCAAAGTTCCTCAAGGCATTCTCTTGATCTAGAAGCTAGGGTTTTGAACTTCAAAGGAGAATATCTTGCTCACCTTTTGGTATTTTTGAGTGATTCCAAAGACATCCTTCTCTTCAATGGGTTATCAAAAAATAACTTCAAAAGTTCCAAAGAGTTTTCATGTGGAAGAAACTAGGTGAAGAAGAAAGATTACAAGTCCTCCAGATGAATCCACAATTTTACATAAGTAACTTCAAATGATCATAACTTGGTAAATTTTCATCACCATGAGTCTGATCTTTTTCCATAATGATCTTGAATATGTGAAATTTATTCCTTCTTTTATGTGCAAAGTGGGAAAATGGATTGAAGTTTCCTTAAATATGTAAAAGATTATAGGTCATTTCATGATTTTTGGCCAACTTCAACAAGTCATAACTTGCTCAAATTTTGGATATTTTGAGTGGTTCAAGTTTCAAATTGTCATTCAAGAGATCTAATTCATTCCATCTTTTTTGTCAAGAGAAAATTCTAAGTGGAAGGATATGTTTGGATGCAAAAGATTATAGGTCATTTTTGAAGAAGAATTTGAAATATTTCTAAGTATGGAAAGTCAACCCTTTTTCTTCAACTTTGACTCAATGAAAATTTCATCTCAAGTAGCCATTTAACTCCATTATTTTTCCATTTCAAATCTTGTAACCTCGTCTTTCTAAAGCATCAAGAATCATGCCCTAAGACCCCTTGAGTTGGAAATGCCATGGATTTTAATTTGGTAACTTGAAACTGAATTTTCCACGAAGTCAAAATTTTGAAATCCATAATGTGACTTCTAAACACAATATTTATGTGCATTTTTTATTTAAACTTGATTAGCAAACTTTCCAGAAGTGATTAGCACCCCAAAATGCAAGATTTGGTTGGGTTTTGATGGAAATGAAGTCACACTTAACTCGTGCTCGACCTTCACTCAATTTCCCTCCAAACTTCCTTGTTTCTTCCAATTTTCATTCCCATTCACTTCCCTATAAATAGAGGGTCATCCCTCATTCATTTCTTCAAGCTTAGAGAGCCAAAAACACTCTGCCAAAACTTCACACTGACCCATCTTTTTTTAATTCAGTTTCTGAGACTTAAGTTCCCTTTTCCAAAATTCTTTGTGCGTTCATCATCCTTAAGCATCATATAAACTCTCCAGCACTTAAGCCAATCAAAACGAGCCATAATTCAAGCTACAGAAGTCCAGTTTCAGAGCTTCTAATCTATTCTACTCCTTCTCCTGATTCCAATGTCGATTACAATTTTTAAATCCATTGAGAATTGAGAGAGAAATCTCAAATTGAAGGTGCTCGCTTTTTTCTGGGTTTTTGATTCATATCTCTCTCCATACTTTATATAAATTTGGCGCGATGATGGTGTTAGAATCGTCTTGAAGAGACGAGTTCAATGATACTAGCCTGGGATCTTAATTTTTCCATTTGAAGGATCTCATAAAATCCCCATTGCAGGGTGTCTGGAGGTTGAAGACGATGACATGTCTCGTCTCAGCCGATGATAGCGTGCCAAACGTTTTAATTTCATCGGTTGCTCTTTTTCTGATCCTATACGTATCTCACTAAGGTCCATATCAAGCACAGCGCGTCTGGTCCACTGGATCAGCTTACTAACACGTTTTGACTATGATCTGATGGTCCACATCTTTTTGGTTTTATTTTATTTTCTGATTTTATATTTTTATTGATTAAATTTTCAAAAATTCATAACTCTTTTATTTTTTATCCAAAAATTATGAAAAAATTCACAAAAATACTTTGAATTATTTCTAATCTCATGACTATTTTTTCACATTTTTATTTTGACATTTGACATTTTTTGTATTTTTTGAATTATTTTCATTCTTTTAATTACTTAAAAAATACTTTCTGACATTTTTTTATTCTGAAAAAATTCATAAATATTATTTTGCATATTTTTTACTTTCTGAAAATTTTATGGAGTTTTATATTGAGGATTACTATTTTTACCTTATTTACTGTTTGTTTGAGCAATTTTAAAAAGTTTAAAAATAGTTTCTGACTTTTAAAAATACCAAAAATTTTATAAAAATATTTGGATCCATTTCTGATTTTTCTATGCCCTTACTTTTTCTTTCTTGATTAATTTGAACATAGTTGATATTTTTCTCCCCTATTTTGATTATTAAACATTTTTAAACCCTTTTAATGTATATATTAAATATAATATTATTTTGTGATTATTTTCTGCTGTCTTGAGTTGATTTTTTTGATCATGACTTTATTAACATCATTGGATCTTGGGTGTTGAGTTCAAATCCATCAAAATGGATGAATGATTTTAATAATAGCTTGATTAAATTTTTGATTCAAAAGTGGTTTATTCATTTTTCCCATCCCCTCTTCATTTTATCCCTTTCTTATTGAACTAGGTGTTATTGGAGCATGATCTCTATATCATGTCTCAAAATAAATGGTGCCTAAATTGCTATTGACCAGCCTTAAAATAGGTGCGACTTTTATATAAGTCCACTTACGATTTCTTAACATAACGCTAAATTTTGTCCCAATTCAAATAAATGATCATTTGTGGCCCAAACTTATGATTGCAAGCCTAAGTATGTTAATTTGATCTCTTTGATCCAATAACTTTGAGATTCATTGTGTGGAGGCTTTGGTTCTACCAGTCCTCTAATGGATCTACAACACATTTGGTCAACGCGGATCACTTAAACATCGTTGATCATTAAATGGTACTTATGAGAATTCCAAATGGATGATATATTTGACAAAAAGCAAATACAACTTGTTGTGTGGAGGATTTGGTTCTACCAGTCCTCTAATGAGTTCCAAATGCAAGTTTCAAGATGGCCATCCAACTAAACACTAATTATTGACTTGTTTTACCTTATGATTTTATTCTTTTTTATGCTTTATGTACTATTTAATTTTAGCATTTACATTTCATGCCATTTTCATCTTTGCTCATTTGAGCATTTATTTTCTTGCCATTTTTACTTTGCTCACTTGAGCTTTTCTTTTCCTTTCTTAAGATACTTAATAATCAACATGAACTCTAAAAATCTTTAATGGTACTTGGACTATTTGGTTACTATCCTTGACATTATGGAGCATGGGACTTTTTCTTGGACTTAGGATTAGAAACCTTGGCCTATCTTGGAAACCTTGTGATCTTATCTGATTATTTTGTCTGGGGCTCTTGAGGTTTACCTCAAGACATTGGGTTGTTTGTTTGTTTTATGTGCGGGTTATTGTGATTACACCCTTTGGTTGTAATCTGGAATTCACCCGTATACAGTCGTTACTCTGCCCAATTTTTATGAAGACTTAATACACTTGAAGTTTGGTTCTCTCAAGAGGTCTAGTATTTTTGCTTGCTTGCTTTCAATCCAAAGAATGGGAACTCTACCTTGGCTCATAGTATCAAGTATTGGCTTCTTGTTGGTTAGATGGTTCTTATCCCTAACTTTTACATTATGCTTTAGGATAGCCTCTTCTTCTCCTCCCATCTTCTTTAATTTCAAAAATATTCTCCCTCCTTTTGAAAACTCTTCTTGTTTTAAACTTGAACCACTTTTATAATAAACTTGGACTTATGTCCATGTGTTTTCAAAATATTTTCATAAATAAACCCCAATCAACTTAATGATACCTTGACTTTTTTTTTGTGAGAAGACAAAGTCAATCAATCTCATTTCAAACCATTTTGCCATTTTGGCCTTTTTATCTTTAAACTTTTCTCAAAAGATTGAACTCTTGTCAATCCTTGTAGTGATGCAAAAAACTATACTTCTACAATATGTAGTGAAGAGAGATATTTTCCACTTGGGTGTTGAGTGAAGCATTGTTGATTTTAAAATCCAAGCCATATCCTCCATTTTGAGATGATGCAAATTCTCCTTTCTCATGATTGTGGGTAGTAGGTATGTTTTCCACACGGACAATGACGGTGATGTTTTATCTCATAAAATTGACCAATGCATTTGTGTTTCAAATTTTTAAAAGAGGAACTACGTGTACCTTGATCCCCTATTGCATGAAAGGTTGTACGTAGGAACTAAAGGTTCACAACTGCGGCGGGTGCAAAAATCATAAAAAATATATTTCTTTCCTCACCTCCAACATCCATTTTATATACAACATTTTTTTATATAGCCAAAATATACAGATTTTACAAAGAGGTTCCTGCGGAGTACTGTGGATGTTTAGGGTGCTCATACCTTCCCTTTGCATAACCAACCCCTTACCTTGAATCTTTCCCCCTCTTTTTAGGTTATTCACTCTTTCCCATTCCTTTGGAAAAGATAAAGCACGGTGGCGATTTTTATTTTGATTTGTATGAAGTCTAGTCAATCCAATGGCTTAGTCTTGAACGTTTCTACTGCTACAAAAAAATGGCGACTTCATTGGGGAAAGATTGACCTCTTGCTGGTTCATCCCTAAGTGGGTTGAGCCTATATTTTTTTATATTTTTACATGTGTTATTACTATTTTTGTGATTATATGTTGCATATATGTTTGTTTGGATTTTCCTGGTTTTCAGGGTGCTTGGTGATTACTCATAAGTCCTATACCCGGACTTGGGCAAACTTTAAGATAGGACAGGCAGTATAGTCATGTTAACTTTGAGGGAGTAATCCCAAAAAAGGAGGCATGAGATCCCCCACTCAGTGGAGGCCCCTTTGACTGTAGTGTCATTTACTGAGTAATCGGGAAGACGTACTGCTTTTGACCTGGGAGCCTGCTGAAATTGAGGACCGTAGAATACCAAACCCATCTTGGCCTTTTAGGTGTAGTGCGGAAGCTATGACGGAGTAATCCGAAAATAGTTGTCACGCGATACTACGCTCGAACGAGTCTTTCTTGAGAACATTACTAATTACCGAGTTAATCGGGAAGTTGGTAATATCCGAAGGAAGGATGTAGACTCTAGGAACCTCTAGAACCTTGTTCGGAAGGTGATAACTTTTCAGACCAACACCTTATGGGTAGTACCTTCAACCTCATGCTCGTGACGTTGAACCTATGAACCCTATATGTGTGATCTTGTGTGAGATTGTTGCATCATGCATCCATGCACTCATAAGTATCATTTGAAGAAACCATATTTCAAGGGATTTAAAGGTTGACTAATTGTGGGTATCTCAGGTACTTTTAACCATGGATTCTGGAAATAGAAAGACCGGGAAATACAGTTTCAAGGATCCCAAGATAGATGAGTTAATCAGTCTAATTCCCGAGATCGAGTGTTCTACAGACTTTCGAAATAAGTATGGATCCATTATTCCTCTCATGAAGTTGAAGATGAAGGAGGGTATTCTCTCGACCTTGGTCCAGTTCTATGATCTGATGTATCATTGCTTTAATTTTCCCGACTATCAGTTGATGCCTACACTAGAGGAGTATTCTTATCTATTGGATTTACCTGTTACCGATCATGTTCCTTTTAATGGTTTGGAGGGTGAGCAAAAACCACATGAGATTGATGCTTTGATTCACCTGGGGAAATCTGAGGTTGAAGCCCATATGATTACTAAAGGAGGGATTAGAGGATTACCAACTCAGTTCTTATTGGAGAAAGCTCGTTACTTTTCCAGAATGAAGAGTATAGTTGCTTTTGAGGCCATCTTTGCTCTACTTGCTTACGGTTTGTTCTTATTTCCTAATGTGGATAAGTTTGTCGACATTAACGCTATCAGGATTTTCATGATTGGAAACCCAGTTCCTACACTATTGGGTGATGCTTATTACTCTATTCATATTCGGAATTCTTATAATGGGGGAATGATTATCTGTTGCACGCCTCTGTTGTACCGGTGGTTCATCTCTCATATGCCTCAGTCTGATGCTTTTTGGGATGTCAAGAAGGAACCCCGTTGGGCTCCTAAGATCATGGCACTTACTCACTCGGATATTGATTGGTATCATCGAGCTTACCGGGATATAGAGATTATTGACAATTGTGGTAGTTTCCCCAATGTACCTCTTCTTGGTACAAAGGGAGGAATTAACTATAACCTTGTTCTTGCACGGCGACAGCTTGGTTATCCGATGAGGGATAAATCGAATAGTATTCATTTGAGTAGTTTCTTTCTGAAGGAAGGGGGAGGCCATAGGAAAGCTAGGGAGCAGATTGTGAAGGCCTAGCGTCACATTCATAAGAAGAGTAGGAAGGATTTGGGACCTAGGGGTGTTGTTTCTTTGGAGCCATATCTTTAATGGATCTGATCGAGAGCCATTCAGTTAAAGATGCCATATACCTGGGAGATACCCATGCATGATCTATTTGTGAAGACCACTCATCCCTTATTAGATGATCTAGAAGAGCTGCAACTTACTTTGGTTAGGATGCAACAGGAAAAGGATGCTTGGAAGAACAAGTTCCAAACTTTAGAAAGTTCCTACAGAGCAGACCTGAAAGAGAAAGACGACTTGATTGAGATCCTTGAGAGTCAAGCGATAGAATCTATGGAGAGTCAAGGGGATTTATTTTCTCCTAAGCCTCAATCAGGTGCTGATCACTTACTTCCTGATTCAGATGATTGGAAGGAGATTGCCATCAGACATATGGAAGAAAACCAGAGGTTGAAGGCTCAGATTGCCAGACTCCCGGGGAAGCACCAGCGTATAGAGTGATCTCCATCAGTTCTTTTTCTCAGGATTTTAGATTGTATTTTCCTCTTGTACTTGAGATCATTGAAACTTGTAATCCATTTTGGAGTTATTATAATAAAAAAATTCAGTATTTCAAAAGCTTTATTACTTTGATGTTTGCAATATGTCTATAAACCTTAAATCCCTTGAAATATTAAATAATGAAGCAAAAATAATCGTGTGCATTGCATGTCATGAATCATGTCGCATATATTTCTTGCATTTGTTATGCATACCCATGTGTCTTACCAAGCTTCTTTACTTCGTTCAGCAAGCTGACTCATCACTACAATACTCGGGCTAATTTCAAAAAGAAGATGGATAACTTAGAACAGGAGAATTGCGAGCTGCGTGAAGAAGTTTCTGCTTTGAAGGCCGGCATGGCCAATCTGACTACTCTGGTGGAAGATCTGGTGGCTGCTCAGGATCAGCCACCGAGTGTTCAACCTTAATCAACAAGGGCAAATACCGAAGTTCCGACTGTTCCTGTATCTGCTACTCCGGCTGTTGTTCAGAATCGCATGCCTCAAGGTTATCCATGGGGAATGCCAGAGAATTTTGCGCCTGAAGGTTTCAATCTTGGTCCTCAAGATACTTCAGTGGTTCAGACTATTGTTACTCCTACACCTCCTGTGGTGCATGTTGTTCCTGCTGCACCTCCTTCGGTGAATATGGTTCCGTTTGTTAATGATGGTGTGTGTCGTCCTTTCCCTCCACTGAGTGAAGACTTGGGTCTTTATGACATAATGGATGATTTTCAAGAGCAGTTTGACAAGATGCAAAGAGAGATGAAGGCCCTTAGAGTAAAAGAGCTATTTGGGCTAAATGTGAATGAGCTATGTTTGGTCCCGAATGTTAAGATACCTGCTAAGTTCAAGGTCCCGGAATTTGAGAAGTATAAGGGCAACACTTGCCCTCGTGCTCACCTGGTAATGTACGTGAGGAGAATGTCTACCCATACTGATGATCAGCATCTGCTGATTCACTTCTTTCAGGATAGTTTGACTGGTGTTGTGCTGAAGTGGTATATGAGTTTGGACAGCGCCAATATCCATACTTTTAATGATTTGGGAGAAGCATTCATCAAACAATACAAGTACAACATGGACATGGCACCTGACCGTGACCAACTTAGGGCCATAGTTCAGAAAGACAGGGAATCGTTCAAAGAGTCTGCACAGAGATGGCGCGAGGTAGTCGTCCAAGTGATTCCTCCCATGGAAGAGAAGGAGATGACTAAGATTTTCTTAAAAACGCTGGGTGCTTTCTACTACGAGAGGATGGTAGCAAGCGCGCCAAGTGACTTTACTGAGATGGTAGGAATGGGTATCTGCTTGGAAGAGGCTGTAAGAGAATGCCATTTGACAAAGAGTGAAGGATCTAGAGGTGCGAAGAAGATAACTTATGGGTTTGTCAAGAAGAAAGAGGGAGATGCAAATGATGTTATGCAAGAGAGGAGGGTAAACGCTCCTAGAAGGAATTATCAGCGTCATCAGCAAGTCGCCTCAGTGACTTCTGTTATGAATGTCTCTCCAACTACCGTTGCTTATCAGAGACCGTCCCAGCAGGGGAATCAAGGGTATAATCAGAGAAGAGAGAGTTATGACCCTATTCCCATGAGCTATACAGAGCTACTACCAGCATTTATTCAGAAAAAGTTAGTCCAGACACGACCACCTCCCGCTGTACCATCACCATTCCTTTGGTATTATAAGGCAGAGCAAACGTGTGCCTTTCATTAAGGAGCACCAGGGCATAGTGTTAAGAATTATTATCCTTTGAAGAATGAGGTGCAAAAATTCGTAAAGTATGGTGTTCTATCTTTCAAGGACATGGGACCTAATGTGAAAGATAACCCTCTACCCAAGCACGGGGGAGTAAATATTGTAAATATGGTGGCCGGTTATCCAGGTGACTGCCGGATTTTTGACATTAATCTAGTTAGAGGAGATTTGGTGAAAATGCATGCAGATCTCTGTGAATTTAGCTAATATGTGCATGACCATGCCGATTGTGCTACTTGCAGTACATATATACAAGGTTGCGATAAGATAAAGGCTGATTTACAGGAGATGATGGATGAGGGCCTCATCCACATAATAAGGCCTAGGGCAGAGTATGAAGAAGAAGTGAATATGGTTTCTGGATGTCCTGATGAATTTAGAATTTTTGATGTGGAGTATTTGAATGAGGATCTCGTGCAGTTGCATGCTACCTACTACCATACGGCTGGTCAGGTGGAACACCAATATGGATTTTTCCTAGTTTGATGTCGAGATCCCCGAGGATGTTCAATCGTGAAGGAGGGTGTTCAGTTGCTATTAGACAATGGAACTATCAAGATCATAGGTCAGAGGGATGATTATCTTGAGGTTGATATGGTTGAAGTTTTTTTAATGGAAGAAGATTCGGAGGAAGAGTATGCCTCTGCGGATGAGTATTTCTCTTCAAACGAAGATTTGTTTTCCAGAAATGACTTTTTGATGACTGACTGTGTTGAAGAAGGGGTAAATGTCATTGTGCCTTGTTTTGGTGCACCCGCTCATTTTGAAGTGGAGTATCATAGCAAGTCAGCTGTTACCTCATGGTGATTAGTTTACCAAGTCCTATCCCCTAAAAATCAGATAAGGTTGTGCCTTACAAATACAACGCTACAATCTTAGAATATGGGGTGGAAATTACCATCCAGCCAATGCCCGATGTTGGAAATATAGCTGAAAATAGCAGGGTGACCCGTAGCAGTCGTATGTTTGCGCCGGTTGTTCGGAGAGATGTTGCTGCTGGAAAGAAAATTGCTGAGAATGATGAACCTAAGAAGGCTACAGGAGAGACTAGTGGAGCTACGCTAGAGAAAGAAGTGGATGATATTTTGAAGATAATTAAGATGAGCGACTACAGAATTGTAGATCAGCTACTGTAGACTCCTTCAAAGATATCTATCTTAGCTTTATTAATGAATTCCTCTGCTCATAGAGAATCCTTGATGAGGGTACTGAACCAAGCTTTTATAGAGAGTGACATGCCAATAGATCAATTCAGCAGCGTAATTGGAAACATTATGTCATGTAATAATTTAAGTTTCTGCGATGATGAATTACCAAATGAAGGGAGGAATCACAACCTGGCCCTCTACATCTCTATGAACTGCAAGAGTGATTTGCTATCCAATGTGATAATTGATAATGGATCCGCGTTGAATGTTATACCGAGGAGTACTCTCATGAAGTTGAAATATCAGGGAACACCTATGCGCCCGAGTGGCATCATTGTGAAAGCATTTGATGGGTCGAGGAAATTTGTCATCAGTGAAGTGGACTTACCTATCCATATAGGACCACAGTTGTTCTAGATAACCTTCCAGGTCATGGACATTATTCCCACTTATAGTTGCTTGTTAGGACGACCGTGGATACATGAAGCAGGGGCTGTCACTTCAACTTTACATCAGAAGCTAAAGTTTATGCGTGAAGGGAAGGTAGTGATCATAAATAGGGAGCAGGCATTGTTGATATCTCATTTGTCCTCTTTCAGTATTGTAGAAGCGGATGAGGCTGCTATTGGAACCCAGTTTCAAGCCCTATATGTTGATAACATAAGGAGAAATGAGAATTCCATGGTTTTGCTGAAGGACGCGCAACAAGTTGTGTGCAATGATCATAATGCAGTTTGGTGACGAATTATAGATCTACTCGTGAACAAGAACAAAACTGGTCTGGGTTTCTCTTCAAAGAATGGCAAAGGCGAAAGTTTGAAGTCAAAGTCTACTATGGGCAGCTATCATTATGTTTTCCGCAGCGGAGGTTACCTTCATCCAACTGATTCTGGAATTAATGTTGTTGAGGAGGATAAAGTAGAGCAGGAAATGCCGAATTATGTGACGCATGGAGTCAGGGTTCAGAACTGGGTCACCATTGATGTTCCCTCTTGCATACATGTTTCAAAGTAATTTGATTTGATTATTCTTTTTTTTCTTGAAATGCTTTCACTCTGCCCAAGGTGGAAGTATTAATGTTGTAGGGCTTATCTGTTTGTTGTGACTGTTAAGATCAATAATAAAAGTTGTCTTTGTTTCCCAAGTTGTGTTTTTATTTTTTGATTTTTTTTGGAAAATGGTAATCAGGAAAAAAAAACCTTTCAAAATAAATAATAACTTAAATTCAATCTGCATGATCACTTGTTATATGTGTTAGTTTCTAAAAGCAATCATAAATCATATGTGCGGATTAATTAAAAAACTCGTTGAATACAATGACCCCGCACCCTCTCCCAAATTTGTGTTTGGGGCTGAAGAAGAAGATTATGACAAGATTCCAGAAGAGGTATCATGATTGCTTGAGCACGAGGAAAATACCATTCAGCCATATAAAGAGCCTTTGGAAATGATCAATTTGAGTTCAGAAGAAGATCCGAAGGAAGTCAAGATTGGAGCATCATTGCATCCCGATGTGAAGAGAAGGTTGATTGAGTTGTTGAAAGAGTATGTGGATATTTTTGCTTGGTCTTACCAAGATATGCCCAGTCTAGATACAGATATTGTCGAGCATCGTTTGCCGTTGAAGCCAGAGTGTCCTCCAATTAAACAAAAGTTGAGAAGAACTCACCCAGATATGGCAGTAAAGATCAAAGAGGAGGTTCTAAAGCAGATTAATGCTGGTTTTCTTGTGACGTCAGTGTATCCTCAATGGATTGCCAATATTGTCCCAGTACTGAAAAAAGACGGAAAAGTCTGCATGTTCGTAGGTTACAGAGATCTAAATAAAGCTAGTCCAAAAGATGATTTTCCATTGCCTCACATTGACATGTTAGTGGACAACACAACAAAATTCAAAGTATTCTCGTTCATGGACGGATTTTCCGGGTATAATCAAATAAGAATGGCTCCAGAGGACATGGAAAAAACAACGTTTATCACACCCTGGGGAACATTCTGTTACAGAGTGATGCCCTTCGGGTTGAAGAACGTTGGTGCAACGTACCAGAGGGCTATGACAACCCTATTCCATGATCTGATGCACAAGGAAGTCGAAGTATATGTTGATGATATGATTGCCAAATCTCATACTGAAGAAGGGCATATAGAAGATTTGTTGAAGTTATTTCGGCGTTTGAGGAAGTATCGTCTCCGCTTGAATCCAAATAAATGCACCTTCGGTGTTCGATCAGGGAAGTTGTTGGGTTTCATTGTTAGCCAGAAAGGAATTAAAGTTGACCCTGATAAATTCAAAGCAATTCAAGAAATGTCAGCACCAAGAACTGAAAAGCAAGTCAGACGTTTCCTCGGGCGTTTGAATTATATTTCCATATTCATTTCCCACATGACTGCAACGTATGAACTGATCTTTAAGTTGTTAAAGAAAAATAAAGGTTGTGTGTAGTCGGATGACTGCTAAAGGGCATTTGAGAGTATTAAAGAATACCTTCTTGAAGCTCCTATCGTGCTCCCTCCCGTAGAAGGAAGACCGTTGATTATGTATCTAATAGTGTTAGATAAATCCATGGGTTGTATTCTGGGACAACAGGATGAAACATGGAAGAAGGAGTTCGCCATTTATTATCTCAGCAAAAAATTCACTAATGTGAGTCGTGGTATTCCATGCTGGAAAAAACATGTTGTGCTTTGGCCTGGGCGGCAAAGAGTTCGCGGCAATATATGTTGAATCATACCACTTGGTTGATCTCCAAAATGGATCCAATCAAGTACGTTTTCGAAAAGCCTAGTCTTACTGGGAGAATTTCCTGCTGCAAGATGTTGTTATCTGAATATGATATCGAATATCGCACTCAAAAGGATATTAAAAGTAGTGTGTTGGCAGATTATCTTGCTCACCAACCAATGGAAGATCACCAGTGTGCAGAATATGAATTCCCCGATGAGGATGTGATGTTCCTGAAAGTGAAAGATTGTGATGAACCATTGCCTGAGGAAGGCCCTGACCCTGAATCTTGTTGGAGTATGATATTTGATGAAGTTGTGAATGCTTATGGTAAAGGAATTGGTGTTGTGATTGTCACTCCTCATGGATCGCACATTCCTTTTACTGCAAGGTTAACATTTGATTGCACTAATAATATGGCAGAATATGAGGCTTGCATCATGGGTCTCGAGGAAGCTATTGATCTCAAAATCAAAATTCTAGACGTGTATGGCGATTCAGCTTCGGTGATAAATCAGATTAAAGGAGAATGGGACACTTGTCACCCTAGCTTGATCCATTACAAAGATTATGCTAGAAGATTATTACCCTTCTTCAATAAAGTTGAATTCCATCATATCCCTAGAGACGAAAATCAAATGGTGGATGCTCTGGCACCCCTGGCTTCTATTTACCAAGTGAAAACTTGGAATGATATACCCCGGATTACGGTTCGACGGCTGGATAGGCCCGCTCATGTGTTTACAGCAGAGGAGGTATCAGATGAAAAACCCTGGTATTATGATATCAAGAATTTTCTTCAGACTCAGGAATACCCAATTGGTATGTCGAGGAAAGATATAAAAACATTGATAAGATTGGCGGGCAGTTTCTTCCTCAGTGAAAATATGTTATACAAGAGAAATTATGACATGGTCTTACTCAGATGCGTGGATAGACACGAAGCAGACATGTTGATGCATGAGATTCATGAAGGTTCATTTGGAACTCATGCCAATGGACATTCGATGGCTAAAATGAATCTAAGGGCAGGTTATTATTGGATGACAATGGAATCTGACTGTTACAAATTTGCAAAGAAGTGTCATAAATGCCAGATTCATGCAGACAAGGTCCATGTGCCTCCGACGCTTCTCAATCTGATTTCCTCCCCATGGCCTTTCTCTATGTGGGGTATTTACATGATTGGGATGATAGAACCCAAAGCTTTGAATGGGCACTGTTTTATCTTGGTAGCAATTGATTACTTCACAAAATGGGTGGAGGTTGCTTCATATGCCAATGTTACTAAACAGGTGGTTGTGTGTTTCTTCAAGAATAATCTCATATGCCGGTATGGTGTGCCGAGCAGAATCATCATTGATAATGGCTCAAATTTGAATAATAAGATGATGACATAACTGTGTGAAGAATTCAAGATTGTCCATCACAATTCATCTCCATACAGGCCAAAGATGAATGGGGCTGTTGAAGCCGCTAATAAGAATATCAAGAGAATTATCCAGAAGATGGTAATTACTTATAAGGATTGGCATGAAATGCTCTCTTTTGCTCTGCATGGATATCGAACATCTGTCTGCACTTCAACAGGAGTAACCTCGTTCTCCCTGGTGTATAAAATGGAAGTTGTACTCTCAGTCGAGGTAGAGATTCCCTTGTTGCGTGTGATAATGGAAACCAAGTTGTCAGAAGCTGAATGGGGTCCAACACAGGTTTGACCAATTGAATTTGATTGACGATAAGAGGATGATAGCTTTGTGTCATGGCCATGTATATGTGAATTTAGAGAAGGTGACCTCGTGCTCAGGAAGATCATGTCTTTCAACACTGGTTCTAGGGGCAAGTGGACTCCCAATTTTGAAGGTCCATATGTTGTCAAGAAAGCCTTCTCTGGCGGTGCATTAATTCTTGAAACTATGGATGGCAAGGAGTTCCCACGTCCCATGAATGCTGACGCAGTTAAGAAATACTTCGCCTAAAGAAATAAAAAGAACAGCTCGCTAAATTGAAAACCCGAAAGGGCGGCTTAGGCAAAAAAGGAGCGTCTTGGTAGCTCGAAAACCCGAAAGGGCGGTCTAGGAAAAAATTAGAGACCTAAACAGAATAAATTTCCCGCTAAGTTGAAATCCTGCAAGGGAAGCTTAGGCAAAAGTTAAGGATTTTCTGGGCAAGTAACTACGTCAGACAAGACTAGATCGTTGAAGCAACAATCTTCTCGGATCCTCACCATACTTCAACAAAAGCTGCTGCTCAGGATTTCAAAAGTTGTTAGGGGGATAGTGGTCATTGTATCTCAATGTATCTTTTCCATTATGTATTACCTTTTCCCAAACTTTGTAATCATCTATACAGTTTCGCCATTCATAGACTACCATTCTATTAATGAAATTCGAGCATTTACCCAATTCTTTGTATTTATTATTTTATTTAGCTTACAAAGACTCCATTTATTACTGATAATAACTTTCAAAGCAAAGAGACTAAATTACAAAATTCACTTTTCAAAAAAAATGGATTTTTACAATTTACTTTTACTTTGAGATTTGTGATGAAACAATGACAACAAAAATGGTGATCCTAGGAATGGACAAAATCCGGTTGTTTTGAGAAGTTTTGTTCCCCTCGGGAAGGTCTACTCAGGTTGTTTTTGCCGTATGGGGTTTATGGTTCCGGTATCCTCGGTCAAATTTGGATTCTTTTCTCCTCTTTTCAGAGTTTTCATGATGTGAAGTTTCAATCTGCATTTTTCTCCAGTGAAGTAGGCTTGAATTCCCCAACGAAGTTTGATTGTTTCGGTGTCAGTCTGCTTTATTTGAGACTGGTCTTGCAATCTCCAGTAGGCATGTTACTTTTGAAAAAACACTGGTTTCCCTGATGAAGCCTGAAGAAGGATGTTCTACCCCAGTATCTGTTTGATTTGGCTACCTCCGAATTATGTTTCTTCTCGGTAAAGTTAAAGCAGGTAATAGGTTTGGTTTCTGCAGCTGGCCTTTACCTTTCTTGAAATGATCATCCTGGTTGAAGCTTAGCCGAGTGTTGTTAGTGCCCGAGGCAGTTTTGTCTGGTTGTTCCCCATGTTGTGTATCTATTTTGTCAGCATGCATATGATAACACTCATACACTCATACATGCATCATGCATAGCTAAAATTGAAAAATCATTGCTCATTAACATTTGTTAATATTTTTGTTGACATATTACCCGTTTTACAGAGATAAGTTACCCTCTTTTCATTAGAACGTTGGTCTTAAGCAGAAAACGTACATTCTTTCAATTTCCCTACTGAGTCGTCCCTCGTAGAAGATTTTTGCTTTAGCCTTCCTGTACAGTTCCTTGTTTGGATGGATCTTGTTTTCCCTCTTGAGTTTATTTCTCAAAGGATGTATTCTGGTTGACTGTTTCATCCCAGTTTATTTCTGGTTTGGATCTGTGGCTCCCCGGCAATATTATTTACTTTGGAATTCTGAAAAAACTCCAAGCTTTGGTTGGTGCATTTATTTTGCACAAGAATACTTTATCCCCTTTGCGATAATATCATGGCATCTCCCCAAGAAGTCATACCTCTTTCCAAAAAAAGCCATTTCCTTTTACAATCCTCCGTGATCGTAAATAGCGAGTCTCTTTATTTGAGGCAGCTTATGTATTATCCTTTCCAGGCGGTGTGCCTTGGTTAAAGAAGAAGTTGAGACCCGTTCTAGGAGAAACACCAGAATCTTGGGAAAACTTGTTATCTTTTTTCTACCTTGAGTGAATGTTGGTAGTTCATCGTCAGTGAACGGAGGTGCTATGATTATTCTTTTTGTTACCCTCAGTGAACGTTGGTAGTTCATCATCAATTAACAGCGGTGCTATGATTATTCTCTTTCTACCTTCAGTGAACGTTGGTAGTTCATCATCAATGAACGGTGGTGCTATGATTATTCTCTTTCTACCTTCAGTGAGCGTTGGTAGTTCATCGTCAATGAACGGAGGTGTTATGATTATTCTCTTTATACCTTCAGTGAACATTGGTAGTTCATCGTCAATGAACGGTGTTGATATGATATATTCTCTTTCTACCTTCAGTGGAAGTTGGTAGACCATCGGCAATGAATGTCGGTGTTTGTATTCTTTTTGCTACCCTCGGTGAGCGTTGGTAGTTCATCGTCATTGAATGGAGGTGCTGTGATTATTCTTTTTGATACCCTCAATGAACATTGGTAGTTCATCGTCAATGAACGGCGGTGCTATGATTATTCTTTTTTCTACCCTCAGTGAATGTTGGTAGTTCATCGTCAATGAACGGCGGTGCTATGATTATTCTCTTTCTACCTTCAGTGAACGTTGGTAGTTCATCGTCAGTGAACGGTGGTGATATGATATTTTCTATTTCTACCTTCATTGAAAGTTGGTAGACCATCGGTATTGGATATCGATGTTTGTTATCTTTCTCTCTGCCTTCAATAAACGTTGGTAGCTTCGCCTTCGGTAAAAGTTGGTGTATCCTTTGACCATTCTACCATCCTCTTTGATTCAAGTCTTTTGATCCACCAGTGATTTATTTTCCTTGTGGGGTTGCTCCTTTGTTTATTTATTATTGTTGCATCCCCAGTGATACTTTGCGTCTCTTTGGTCCTGCTCATATGCATTCATATGCATAAGAATTTGCATGGCATCTTAGGGCCAAAAACAGGGTTAGTTTTATATTTAAGTATCTTCAATCGCGTCGACACGAAGATTTTTAACCTTCGTATCTCCGGATAGAATAAACTTAAATAAGGGCAGTTGTTGTACCCCAATTTTTGCCCTTAAGATCCCTTCATCATACCATGTTGATTTATTCACAACAAGATCACACTAGGATTCTTGGTTCCCCTCCCTACTTTATGTTTTTCTCCTTTTGAGGGATTACCAAGCACCTTGACTTATGTTCCTTTTGTGATCATGAATATTGTTTTAATTTCTTCACTTAACTAATAAAATACAATGTTGGCTTGTCTTGCTTGTTATCCATGTAGGTAAGGGCAATGAGATTTAATAAGTTACTCCATGGGTTCATGAGTCTATTTCCATGCCCTAGCCAATAAAAGCTTGAGAAGTTCAAACCTCACCATTGGAGTGGTTTTGGAAGAATTGGCATGGCAAGTTTGCTTTGATTCATCACATTTCAAGGTTATTAGATGTGACTCAAAAGTACAAGGGGTTGATTGGAGAAGCTGTTATGTTTGGATAAGGCTTTATTCCTATTGATCACAAGAGCCTATTTCTATCAAATTTCAAGATATGGAAGTGGTTTTGGTGGCTATGAGTCCTCATTATCATCCTCAATAACTTCTATTCACAAATCAAGAATATTGGTACAAGAAGTTTATTCAAACTTGTTAAAGTTCCTCAAGGCATTCTCTTGATCTAGAAGTTAGGGTTTTGAACTTCAAAGGAGCATATCTTGCTCACCTTTTGGTATTTTTGAGTGATTCCAAAGACATCCTTCTCTTTAAAGGGTTATCAACAAATCACTTCAAAAGTTCCAAAGAGTTTTCATGTGGAAGAAACTAGGTGAAGAACAAAGATTACAAGTCCTCCAGATGAATCCACAATTTTACATAAGTAACTTCAAATGATCACAACATGGTCAATTTTCATCACCTTGAGTCCATTATTTTTCCATAATAATCTTGAATCTGTGAAATTTATGCCTTCTTTTATGTGTAAAGTGTGAAAATGGATGGAAGTTGCCTTAAATATGTAAAAGATTATAGGTCATTTCATGATTTTTGGCCAACTTCAACAAGTCATAACTTGATCAATTTTTTGAGATTTTGAGTGGTTCAAGTTTCAAAATGTCATTCAAGAGATATAATTCATTCTATATTTTTTGTCAAGAGAAAATTCTAATGGAAGGCCATTTTTGGATGCAAAAGATTATAGGTTAGTTTTGAAGAAGAATTTGAAATATTTCTAAGTATGGAAAGTCAACCCTTTTTCTTCAACTTTGACTCAATGAAACTTTCATCTCAAGTAGCCATTTAACTCCATTATTTTTCCATTGAAAAGCTTGTAACCTCATCTTTCTAAAGCATCAAGAATCATGTCCTAAGACCCCTTGAGTTGGAAATGCCATGGATTTGAATTTGGTAACTTGAAACTGAATTTTCCACGAAGTCAGAATTTTGAAATCCATAATGTGACTTCTAAACACAACATTTATGTGCATTTTTTATTTAAACTCGATTAGCAAACTTTCCATAAGTGATTAGCAACCCAAAATGCAAGATTTGGTTGAGATTTAATGGAAATGAAATCACACTTCACTCGTGCTCGACCTACACTAAATTTCACTCCAAACTTCCTTGTTTCTTCCAATTTTCATTCCCATTCACTTCCCTATAAATATAGGGTCATCCCTCATTCATTTCTTCAATCTTAGAGAGCCAAAAAGACCCTGCCAAAACTTCACACGAACCCATCTTTTTTTAATTCAGTTTCTGAGATTTAAGCTCCCTTTTCCAAAATTCTTTGCGCATTCATCATCCTTAAGCATCATATAAACGCTCCAGCACTTAAACCAATCAAAATGAGCCATAATTCAAGCTTCGGAAGTCCAGTTTTAGAGCTTCTTCCTTGAACTTCGAAAAGGTAGAATTCTCCACCATTTGGATCCAAATCAAGCACTAATCTATTCTACTCCTTCTACTGATTCCAATGCTGCTTACAATTTTTAAATCCATTGAGAATTGAGAGAGAAGTCTCAAATTAAAGGTGCTCGTTATTTTCTGGATTTTTGATTCATATCTCTCTCCATACTTTATATAAATTTGGCGCGATGGTGGTGTTAGAATCGTCTTGAAGAGAAGAGTTCAACGATACTAGACTGGGATCTTAATTTTTCCATTTGAAGGATCTCACAAAATCCCCATTGCAGGATGTCTGGATGTTGAAGATGATGACATGTCTCATCTCAGCTAATGATAGCGTGACAAACGTTTTAATTTCATTGGTTGCCCTTTTCTGATCCTATGCGTATCTCACTAAGGTCCATATCAAGCACAGTGCATCTGGTCCACTGGATCAGCTTACTAACGCGTTTTGACTATGATCTGATGGTCCACATCTTTTTTGTTTTATTTTATTTTCCGATTTTATATTTTTATTGATTAAATTTTCAAAAATTCATAACTCTTTTATTTTTTATCCAAATATTATGAAAAAATTCACAAAAATACTTTGAATTATTTCTAATATCATGACTATTTTTTCACATTTTTATTTTGACATTTATTATTTTTTGTATTTTTTGAATTATTTGCTTTCTTTTAATTACTTAAAAAATACTTTCTGACATTTTTTAATTCTGAAAAAATTCATAAATATTATATTGCATATTTTTTACTTTTTGAAAATTTTATGGAATTTTATATTGAGGATTACTATTTTTAACCTATTTTCTGTTTGTTTAGCAATTTTAAATAGTTTAAAAATTTTATAAAAATATTTGGATCCATTTCTGATTTTTCTATGGCCTTACTTTTTCTTTCTTGATTAATTTTAACATAGTTGATATTTTTCTCCTCTATTTTGATTTTTAAACATTTTTTAAACCCTTTTAATATATATATTAAATATAATATTATTTTGTGATTATTTTCTGGCTGTCTTGAGTTAATTTTTTTCATCATGACTTTATTAACATCATTGGATCTTGGGTGTTGAGTTCAACTCCACCAAAATAGATGAAATATTTTAATAATAGTTTGATTAAATTTTTTATTCAAAAGTGGTTTATTCATTTTTCCCATCTCCTCTTCATCTTATCCTTTTCTTATTGCGCTAGGTGTTATTAGAGCATGATCTCTATATCATGTCTCAAAACAAATGGTGCATAAATTGCTATTGACCGGCCTCAAAATAGGTGCGACTTCTATATAAGTCCATTTAAGATTGCTTAACATAGCGCTAAATTTTGTCCTGATTCGAATAAATGATCATTTGTGGCCCAAACTTATGATTGCAAGCTCAAGTATGTTAATTTGATCTCTTTGATCCAATAACCTTGAGATTCATTGTGTGGAGGCTTTGGTTCTACCAATCCTCTAATGGATCTACAACACCTTTAGTCAACGCGGATCACTTAAACATCGTTGATCATTAAATGGTACTTATGAGAATTCCAAATGGATGATATACTTGAAAAAAAGCAAATGCAACTTGTTGTGTGGAGGCTTTGGTTATACCAATCCTCTAATGAGTTCCAAATGCAAGTTCCAAGATAGTCATCCAACTAACCACTAATTATTGACTTGTTTTACCTTATGCTATTATTCTTTTTTATGCTTTATGTACTATTTACTTTTAGCATTTACATTTCATGCCATTTTCATCTTTGCTCATTTGAGCATTTATTTTCTTGCAATTTTTACTTTGCTCACTTGAGATTTTCTTTTCCTTTCTTAAGATACTTAATAATTAACATGAACTCTAAAGAATCTTTAATGGTACTTGGACTATTTGGTTACTATCCTTGGCATTATGGAGCATGGGACTTTTTCTTGGACTTAGGATTAGAAACGTTGGCCTATCTTGGAAACCTTGTGATCTTATATGATTATTTTGTCTGGAGCTCTTGAGGTTTACCTCAAGACATTGGGTTGTTTGTTAGTTTTGTGTGCAGGTTATTGTGATTACACCCTTTGTTTGTAATCTGGAATTCACCCGTATACAGTCGTTACTCTGTCCAATTTTTATGAAGACTTAATACACTTGAAGTTTGGTTCTCTCAAGAGGTCTATTATTTTTGCTTTCTTGGTTTCAATCCAAAGAATGGGAACTCTATCTTGGCTCATAGTGTCAAGTATTGGATTCTTGTTGGTTAGATGGTTCTTATCCCTAACTTTTACCTTATGCTTTAGGATAGCCTCTTCTTCTCCTCCCATCTTCTTTAATTTCAAAAATCTTCTCCCTCCTTTTGAAAACTCTTCTTGTTTTAAACTTGAACCACTTTTATAATAAACTTGGACTTATGTCCATGTATTTTCAAAATATTATCATAAATAAACCCCAATCAACTTAATGATACCTTGATTTTTTTTTGTGAGAAGACTAAAAGTCAATCAATCTGATTTCAAACCATTTTGCCATTTTGGCTTTTTTATCTTTAAACTTTTCTCAAAAGATTGAACTCTTGTCAATCCTTGTAGTGATGCAAACAACTATACTTCTACAATATGTAGTGAAGAGAGATATTTTCCACTTGGGTGTTGAGTGAGGCATTGTTGATTTTAAAATCCAAGCCATATCCTCCATTTTGAGATGATGCAAATTCTCCTTTCTCATGATTGTGGGTAGTAGGTATGTTTTCCACACGGACAATGACGATAATGTTTTATCTCATAAAATTGACCAACACATTTGTGTTTCAAATTTTTAAAAGAGGAACTACGTGTACCCTGATCCCCTATTGTACGAAAGGTGGTACGTAGGCACTAAAGGTTCGCAACCGCGGCGGGTGCAAAAATCATAAAAAATATATTTCTTTCCTCACCTCCACCATCCATTTTATATACAACATATTTTTTATATAGCCAAAATATACAGATTTTACAAAGAGGTTCCTGCGGAGTATCGTGGATGTTTAGGGTGCTAATACCTTCCATTTTCATAACCAACCCCCTTACCTTGAATCTTTCCTCCTCTTTTTGGGTTATTCGCTCTTTTCCCATTCCTTTGGAAACAATAAAGCGCGGTGGCAATTTTTATTTGGATTTGTATGAAGTCTAGTCAATCCAATGGCTTAGTCTTGAACATTTCTACCGCTACACACGCGTTTATATCTTCTTTCGATACTTGTTTGTATTGATTCAAACACTCGTATGTGTTATCCTTATTTGATACTCATCTATAACTTCTCCTGATACTCGTCTGTATTATTCAAACACTCGTCCATGTTATCCTTCTTTGATAATCATTTGTATCTTCTTTTGATATTCGTCTGTATTGATTCAAACACTCGTCTGTGTTATCCTTCTCTGATACTCGTCTATATCTTCTTTTGATACTCGTTTGTATTGTTTCAAACACTCATCTGTGTTATCCTTCTTTGATACTCGTTTGTATCTTATTTTGATACTCATCCGTATTGATTCAAGCACTCTTGTGTGTTATCCTTCGTTGATACTCGTTCATATCTTCTTTTGATACTAGTTCGTATTAATTCAAACACTCGTATGTGTTATCCTTCTTTGATACTCGTCTGTATATTCTTTTGATACTCGTTTTTATTTATTCAAACACACGTTCATGGTATCCTTCTTTAATACTCGTCTATATCTTCTTTCGATACTCGTCTGTATTGATTCAAACACTCGTTTGTGTTATCCTTCTTTGATACTCGTTTGTATCTTCTTTCGATACTCGTCTGTATTGATTCAAATACTCGTATGTGTTATCCTTCTTTGATACTCGTCTATATATTCTTTTGATACTCATTTTTATTTATTCAAACACACGTTGGTGTTATCCTTCTTTGATACTCGTATGTATCTTCTTTCGATACTCGTCTGTATTGATTCAAACACTCATCTATGTTATCCTTCTTTAATACTCGTTTGTATCTTCTTTTAATACTCGTCCGTATTGATTCAAACACTCGTATGTGTTATCATTTTTGTGATCCATATGAGAGTTCTTCACCGGAACTCGTTTGTATTAACCACCAGCACTCGTTCGTGTTAATCAATCCTCCCTCCCTACAGAATACCTTGTATTGGCACCGTTACCACGTTAGGAGCTATCACTACTCAAATTCATTCATAAACCTTTTCACCAAAAACTGAAGAAAAACATTTTCCCCAACGGATATGACAAAAATAAATAACCCACTCACACCATCCTTTCAGAATAAATTTTTGATATTAATGATTAATCATCTTCTACCTTGAACGTTCAAAAGGCTCACGCCAATCACACTTGCAGGTTTAGGACGATTAAATAGGGGCAGTTGTCATACCCCAAATTTGTCCTACCCCTTTATAAGTATCATACAGCTTATGCTTCTCGCATCTTTCGTGTACATACTTCTCATTAGGTCATTTGGTATTGCATACATCATTTATTCGTAAATGGTCATGGGATCAAGGCATTTCTTTTTGGAAGCTACACATAAAAAGATTGTTCCAACGGGCAGTATAACAAGGCAAAACTCTGGTTTTTCAAGGTTTAAAGGTGTTCCGCATGTTTTGCAAGCTATCAAAGTAATAATCAATCAAACCATAATCATTTCAAGCTCTCATGTATGTCAACACACTTTGAATTGTGGAGGAATCAAGTGTTTCAGTGAATTTGAGACGGTGTGAACCAGAAATAGCGTTTTTACTAGTTTAAGCTTAGAAATTTGCAACTTGCAATCGGGATACTATTTTGAAATGGTTCCTCATGCATTAGAACCGTCTCGGAATTTTCATCATTTCATATATTCAGATCGGAAGCCAATTCCGTGAGGAAAGTCTCCAAAGAATTTGATCTTCCAGAAACGGTAGTTGAATTTAATGACTGGTTATCTGCTTATCGAGTGTTCAGAAATTTATAACTTTCATCCGATTTAGTATTTTCACTTGATTCTTTGAGAATTGAGACCGTCTTGGTTTTCTTATCATTTCTCATTTTTGGATCGAAGGCTAATTTTGTGAAGTAGGTCTTCGAGAATTTTAATTCTTCGAAGACCGTGTACTGAATTTAATTGTTGGTCCACTATTTCGCGGGTATTCAAAAATTCATAATTCTGATTGTAATATTTTTTGGAGCAGTTCTTGTAGCATTAAAATCGTCTTAATGTCGTCTTCAATTTTTATGTTCAGCTTGGAAGCTAATTCAGAAAGGAAGGTCTCTGAATGTGCGGATACTTTGAGATGGTATAGTGAAAATACAGTGGAAACGGTGTGCTGAACCGTTAATTTTTAGACGTTCAAAATATCATAACTTCTGTCTGGTTCAACGTTTTTAAGTAGTTCTTTGGGCGAAAAATATGTCTTGACTTCATCTTCATTCCGTATGTTCGGGTCAAGGGTTGATTCTTTGAGGAAGACACTCGGAAATGTGAATTACCAGAGAAAATACTAGGCTAAACCAGATTTTTATTTTACCGTTTCTCGATATTGTAAAAATCATAACTTCTTCAATTTTTATCGTATCGAGACGATTCTTTCGGCATAATTTCAAAAATAATGTTGGCTACAAGTTTTCTTCAGAGCTCGAGTTTGGATTGGACTCTGAAGACTTCGGTTAATGGCTTATTTCTCAAACTGAACAGTGGAAAGTTCTGCATTACTGGAAAAGACAATGTCAGAGCCAAAGTTTCTCGCCATTCAAAAATTCATAACTTGCTCGTTTTTTATCGTATTGAGACGATTCTTTCAGCATGACATCAAAAATTTCGTCATATACAATTTTGTTATTATTCTCGCGTCAAGATTTTGCACCGTTTATTTTTTAGTTCATGAATTGTTCGTGCAAATACGTTTGCTGACACTGGAAATCCAACTATTAAAAAATTGATTGGGCTTTCTCTTGACCCAAACAAAGGACAAATTGTCAAGACTATATATTGTTTTTACCTCTCTATTTTCACAATATCTCAATCATTTTCTAAATTTCACTCTCTTTGCTCTCATCTTTTCTCTCACTCTCAAGATATAAAAAATCAAACTCCCTTCACTCTCTCTCTCTCTCTCACTGTGGTTTCTCTCTCTCTCTCTCTCTGACACCAATGCATGCTCTGATTCCTTTCGTCCACTGGTCATCTAGTCGATGTCCTCCCTCCGTGTCGTCGTAGCTGGAGCATCGGTACGCTCCCTCTCCGCACCGTGAACTCGTCCGGGTTATTTCCCTTTGTCTTCTTCGGCTGTCCATGCGGACATCTCTCCTTTCCCCGCTCCCCCGCCTTCTCCGGTCAATTTTCGGCGCTTCCTCCTCTATTCAGTTGAGCTTTATGGCCAGCACCTTATTCCGATTCTTGAAACTTGACTCAATTATTATTGCAATTTATTTGTTGAACCTTGAATTAGTATGTTCATGCATGGAAATTTCTTGTGGTATTGCTTGATTGAATTTTCTCATGAGTTGAACATATCATTGTGTTGATTTAAATTTTAGTGTTGTCGAAATCCGGAACTGGATGAGTGTTGTTTAATTGATGCGAATCTTGAATTTTAACCGATATTCGCTATTGATTTTGTTGATAATAATGGAGAAGATCATGAGTTGATATAATGTTGAACTGAATTGGATGATAACACAACTTTTTATACATTAGAATTTTTTGATTCAAGTAATTGTTCTAACTCATGAAGTGTGTTGTTTGTGATTGGAAACTTGGGCATCAATGTGAATTTAATTCATTACAAGTGTTTCTGAATTTTAGATAATATTTCATGAGTCAATATTTGTTTCCGATACATTCGAATATGAGTTTGAAACAAGAATTTTTATGTATGTTGATTCATGAATAAGGTTGTCTGGAATAAACAAATAGCTTGTAATATGCATTTTAATTTGTGTTTGATGTGTGTTGTTCATGATCGGTCATTTCTTGAATGTTTATGTTGAGTTTTAGCAATTTAAATTCAAGTTTTCGGATAATTTTGTGGAATAATAAGTTACTGTCCGGTATCGATAAATCATGCAAAATACGCAATTTAATTCTTGATAAATACTTAGAGAAGCTTGCCTTGGTAATTGATGAGTACCGGTACCATCTCGGTTTATTTCAGAACTAATTTCTTATGCATTTTGTGAATAGAATAATGATGTCTGGAATTTAGTTTCATGTGCATATTCTGCTTTAATTTCCATTTGACATTTATTTGTACTTAATTGAACATTTCATGAGCATTAATATTGAATTTTCTTGTTTCCGATACAAGTTTCCTCTTAAACTTTTATATGTACATAATGTTGTCCCGTTTTCAATTCCACATGTATATGTCATTCTAATTTTCATTTGATATTAATTTATACATATCTAAACATGCCATGACCGTTAATGATGAGTTTTCTCGCTTCTGATGCGTTTTACCGGTTAATTCCAAGCTTGCATATGTTTCTGCCCGGTTTTTCTATGTTGCATTCGAGATTAATTTAATTGTTAGTTCACGCATTATTGCACTTGTATTGGTATATCTTGACCATATGCATTGGGTTTTTATGTTTTTAAACCAACATTTCACACAATTCATGTTATGGTGCACATGATGCCATGTATTTGATTTTGTGTTTCGATTACTTGGTTGATTTTATATTATGCATGATAATATTCCATTTCAAGTTGTGATGTCGTTTGTTGAGTTACATTTGATATTCCTTGTTATTTTCTAACTCTTGTGACATTGTGCAAGTTTGGGAAGGCAATTCATCGTGACGCATTTGTCCGGGTATTTATATGTGCACGACATTAGCTTGGAGCATGCATAGCTTGTGATTTATTTTCGCATTGTAATATTGGATGTTGTATCTGATTTGGTTTATTTATTGATGCTAGCTCTCTCAAAGTATTTCGGGTTTCTTGGCTTGTACCTTCTATATAACAGACTCTTATACATTTGGTATATCTCTGGTTTATTTTTCTGCATTTGTTTACCACTTTTCTGATGCCATGAGAAGTAGGAATAGAAATCCATGAGTATTTACCACTTTATGATGCCATGAGAAGTTGGACTAGAGATGTATGTTCTGAGAGTGCTTGCGTTAGGTGAGCAATGCCATTTTAAAAGACCTGTAGCACGCAATTCCTACTTGTGCTTGTTTGTTTACCATTCTGATTGATTAATTTTGTGCCAAAGACCTCAATGAAGGTGTCCTATTCCCATTCCTCTTTGATAAGTCCTCAGAGAAGGAAAGTGGAAGAGGGTTTGCTATCGACCCCCACAATTTCTAGTCCACTGGTCATTCGTAGCTCGTGATGTACGTCAATTCTATGAATCGTGCTATTCTTTTATCGAGTTGATCAAGTGGAGAAGGGTTCACAATTGACCCCCACTCTTTATCATTAGCTCGCGTGTCGTGCAAATTGACGCTCCAATATGGTCTAATTATTGCTTTCTATCTCCTACCTCGATAACATGATACCTTGCTTAGGTGTTTAGTCACCTATGATGATTCACTCTCGTTCTTCTCTTGCCTAGATAACGTGATATCTTGGTTAAGAGTTGACACCCTTTAGTCTACTTGCCAGGATGACGTGCTATCATGGTTAATAACTACCTATTCCCCCATTCTTGTTTGCCTCAAATATTCGATATCTTGGTTAAGCCTCCCTTTATCCTGCCTTGATTACCCGATATCTTGGTTAGGTGCCCCTTATCCGTTGTCCTACCTAGATGACACGATATTATGGTTAAGCGTGATCCATATCCCTTTCCTTCCTTGGTAACATGATACCTCATATAGGCGTGTGCTACTTGAGTGAGTGGATACTCCTCAAGCTTTGTGTGTTTACTTTCCATTGCATGTTTACATGCTCCGTAGTATTTTTAGATTCTACCTTAGGAAGCGAATTGAGGTAGACCTTAGGTTGCAAACCATTCATGCTAACATAGGTGGATTTCCCCTTATCCTCAACTATAGGATCAACTTTGCATGATAATTCTAGGCTTAATTTGCTAGTTTCCCTTATGCCTTTTTCTCTCTCTTTGCATTTGCAATAAAACTAAAACTTTTTTCTTTCAACTTCAAAACACTCTAACAATACAAAAAACCTTTTTCAAGGTAAAAAACACCAACCAAATCAAAATTCATTTTGCCACTTGGATTTTCTTTTAAATACCATTTTTCAAGGTAAAAAACATACAGCAAATCAACACATGTGAGTCGAACTATGATGCTCTTATTCCTTGAAAGGGATACATAGGCATTGGGTCGTGGAGCCTAGGAGAGCAAAACTTTGTAAATATTCCTTCTTTTCCTTGTATTTTGCTTTGCATGCATTTCCTCTTAGCATTAAGCTTTAGACATAGATTTTTACACACCCTTAGATTAGAGCAAACGTAAGTGTATCCTATGGAGTACCACAGACGTGTGGGGTGCTAATACCTTCCCTTTGCGTAACCGACTTCTGTAACCTTTCTCTTGGTTGCAAGACTATCTTATCCATTTCCTTGAGGTTCTCTGGATATCTTCCCTTCCTTTTGGGATAAATAGAGTTCGGTGGCAACTCTGTCTTTTTCGCAGCGCGACACTATTGAGGGGTGTCGAGAGGTTTATCACGGAATGAAAAGGATGCGGTCATTCCGTCCATGTAGTCACCTTGCTCGTTACCAATTGTCTCATTGTTGTTGACACCTTTGGTGAAGATGGGGTGAACAACCTCGCCGCTGTTACCATTATTGTGTTGGTTGGCCATGATGATCGGTAGGTATTTATGATTTTTCTTTGGTCTTTAGGGTTAGAAAAAGACGGGGAAGCAAAGAGTTCCCAAAGACAGCGCCAATGATCTTACCTTGATCAGAAGATCTTTAATGGCTTTCAACACTTAAACTTTTGTAGTTGAGAGGTGATATATATTGTGGTGCTCCGTCTTGCAATGCCTGCAATTTTTTTGATACATAGTGATTATGCTTCCATAACTCTCGTTGTAAGAACTAATGTTGTTATTAATATAATTGATTTGCTGGAAAATTTCACCATTGATGATATTGTTGTATGGTCTATTGTGCTACAAGAAGTTAAGAAATATTATTAGACCTAATCCAAGTTGTGTAAGCTAAGCCCAAGTCCAATTAGGGTTTGTTAGCCTACTTAGTGTATAAGTTAGATGTATATAAATAGTCATAGTTTATATAATTATTTGTATAAATCAATTCAATAATAAAATCTGTATTTCCTTATTCTCTTTCTTTACGCCCTCACAAAAAGTTCCACATACACTAACAAATTGGTATCTAGAGCTCTGGTTATATTCTTGATCATGTTTTCAATCAGGAATCAAAGATTGTGTTTCTAGTATTAGGGGTTGTTGTCAATCAATCATTGAGAAGATGAATGGTAGTAATGGAATTCTAAATTCTCTTCCAACTCTTGATGGCAAGAATCTGAATCTATGGAGAAAGAAGATGAAATATCTATTTGGCTTTCATTAAACCTTAGAAGTGGTTACTAATGGCATTTATGTGTTGGCTGCAGATGAAACCGACGGATAGAAGACCGCTCACAATAAAGCCAAGAAGAAGGATTGTGGGGATCCATATTACATTTAAACGGTAGTAGATTCAGCAAATTTTGATAGGATCTCTCATGCTGAATCAGAAAAGGGTGCATGGGATATTCTTGTCAAGTACTATGAAGGAGGTGAGAAAGTCAAGGTTGTCATGTTGCAGACCTTACATTGACAATATATTCTAATCGATGGGAGAATATGAAATAATTGCAAAGTAAATGTCGAAGTTACATAAACGTATCCATGTCATGAAGGGTTACGGTGAAACCCTAACTGATAAAATGATAATTGAGAAGGTAAAGTGTTTGTTAACCTCTCACTTTGATCATGTTATCGTATCTATTCAAGACTGCAATCAAATTGAAACCCTAAACTTAGAAGATTTTGTTGGTTCGTTAGAAGCACATGAGATTAGGATTTTCGAAAGGAAAGGAGTTCAAACTTCGATACAAGCTTTACAAGCTCAGTCATGGAATAGGAATAGTGGTTCCAACAAATTCAAAGAAAAATTTGACATGACCCGAGGCAAGAAGTCTTGGTAGAATCCCCACAAGAATAAGGTCGATGACAGGACTTCTGAATCCTTGAAAATAGGATAAGTAAATTCCTATCAAAAAGACAAAGAAGAGAAAAAAAAGGTGTGCAGTGCTATAACTGTGAAAAATGGGGTCACATGGCCAAGAATTGTTGGTACAAGAAAGATAAGCGATCGATAAAAGGCAAGGACAAATGAGATAACCTTGAATGTAAGATTCAAATGATTCTGAAGGTATAGTGGTTATGACAAAAGTTGCAGATAATCATGACGAATCCAATATCTGGTTCCTCGACTCAGACTGCTCAAATCACATGACTGGTCAAAAGGTGTGGTTTGAAAATTTTCATGAGTCGAAGAAGAGCAAGGTAAAACTTTTTGATAATAGTTTGTTGCAAGAAGAAGGTATTGACAACATAGTTTTTCCAATGAATAATGAAGGAAAAGTTATGATCAAATATGTACTTTATGTACAGGGAATGAAGTCCAACCTGTTAAGTATTGGACAACTTATCAAAAAAGGTTTCTCATTTGTCATGAAAGGCAGAGCTTTAAAATTGTTCGTGAAATTTTGGTATAGGTCAGAACTCGGATGTCATATGACATGTTGAGATATTTTATCTGAACACAACAATCATGACAAGATACCAACATGTAAAATAGTATTGAAAAGTAAAACAACACAAAGAATTGTTAACCCAGTTCGGTGAAAACCAACACCTACTCTAGGGGCATATCAAGCCAGGAAGGAAATCCACTAGACAATATCAAATCAAAGTTAAACTCTCCCGTTTATAACTTCTCACTTAATCACTACACTGTGCAACTTCTACCTAAGTCCTCCCTAGATATGAGAAATCCCATCTCAAATCCAATCACCGCAATGATGTCTAATAGTCCCAATTCCAGTTACTGTATCGATGACTTTCTACATATATGAAGATCACACTTCAAATACAAAACAGGAAGACACACTTCTAGAACAATACCTATACAAGACTCACTTGACTAAAAACAATACTTGGAGTTTCTTACAAGCTTCCTCCAAGAACAATGCTCACTTTTGCTTCACAGCTTCGATGAGAACATTGTGGCCATCTCACAACCCGAGTGGTTCACTTACACCAACTCTTATAGAGAGTGGCTATAGACTCAACCCAAATGACTACATCTTGATAATTAAAGGCTGATCCCAATCCTAGGTTACAAAGCTTCATTTTATAACTTATATCCCAATTGGATTTGGGCCTTCAATTACAGCTTGTCTGCGGTTACAATTTTGCCAAAGATTCTGCATAAGAATAGGTCTTCAATCATTAGTTTCCTAAATTATCTCCATAATTAGAAACTCCATAATCTTCAATATTTTGACTTGATTCTTCGTGACCTATAAAACAGCGCCACATAGGATAATATAATATCCTAAAATATATTATGTCATTGTGACTTAACAGAATAAACATATCACTTCAGCTCAGGTGTGATGTTGTATGCTCCTTCTTAGGACATCTTATCTGACATGTTGCTCCAGATGTTGAAATACTTCAACTCAACATGTCCTAAAATAAGATAAGACTTCTTACGCAACATGTTCCTGTTAGTGAGTAAACACATCATATCTAACATATTTATGCTCTACTAGTTTTACCAAACATAATGTCAATTACATAATTCATAGAATTAACAATCTCCCCCTTTGACTTATTTTGGATAAAACTAACTTACATATTCTTTGCATATTCAAGATTTAGAAATTACATTAAGAGCAAAGATTAACCAATACAAATCAGCAGCAACCTAAAAACATCAGAAGCAGTGTTTTTAGTCTTCACATCTTTGATAGTCTTCAGTCTTCACTATATTTTCACAAGATGTCACAACATCAACAACAGGACTTCTTCATGACATTCCAACACATATTCTCCCCCCCTTAAAAGTTTCACACACAAGTTTAGCACAAAGAAAGAGAATCTCAACATCTCAACATATACAAATGTTCTCTCCCCCTTTTTAGCCAGAATATGACAAAGGCTTTTAACAAGAAGTAACATCCACAATCTATTTGATGTTGAGATATCACATCCAACATCTCTCCACGGCAACTCTAACACATCCATTACAGCCTATTAAACTCAGCACCATAGAACAACACCATCAGGATAAAAGAAGAAAGTCCTGAAGTCATTTGGTGTACACTCCCCCTCGGACTAAGAACATATCTTCACAGAATTTCTCACGTGTTCTGAGGTACAAACAAAAAACCTTCCACTAGATCCTAAATATACTCTTTTCACACCAAGACATCAGAGCTTCATAAGTGAGACATCTTCCATCCAACTAAAACCTCTGATATAATCCTTCCAATAACCGCAGAGAAAAATAAATTCTCCCAGATACAAACAAAAATCCCCTTCAGACTCCTCCTGAGAAACATATGAACACACATTTTAACCAACTAGCTTCACCTAGCTAGAACTAATCACCATTTCAGCATCCCCATGTCACAACATGTTGTCTGACATCATAACCTCACCATAGGCATATAATCTCCATAAGCTTGAAACACACGCAAGCTTCACAAAATCTTCATCATTGCAGTCACAATCCATAAACAAACACTTGACTCCCCCTGTCAAGGATAACCAATGCTCCTGCTGAAGATACCATACGAGCATAGAACAACAGACATGAAAGTCTCCATACTTTCATAATGGAGGGAAACCACTTTATAAACCTGAGGTTCATCACGACACACTTGATTTGGAATTTCTCACATATTCCAGAATAAGTGTTCTTAGCTTGATTATTATACAAGTTATAGATTGTCATTGTCTTTAACTTGTAGTAGAAGAAACCATCACCTTAACAGGTAACCTGGTCAGACCTCGGTATATGATTGCCTTCTTCAGCTCTTTCATTCACTGGAAATTGATAATACTAGTGAAGACTTCAACAAGATAGTACCCATGTATTTCCAGAACATACTACTATATACAAGATCAGAATCTGCACATTCTAATTCTCATAGTCAGAATTTCCACTTCTGACGACCATGCTTAAGCATCTAACTCCATATGCTCAATAAAAACAACAAATCCCAAACATGTGTTACAACATCATTTTAGGACATAAGCTTCATAACACAGAACCCAAACACCAAGGTTCATAAATATACCATTCAAGGACTTTTTATGCAGAAAAGTCCTTAAAGAAGCTCCCAATAAACACATAAAAATCTCAAAAGATCACACCTTCTAAAGGTTGTTCAGGTTTACACAACCACCTGAACACCAAATGAGATAAATAAACTCTCATAATATTTTTGAACCAAGGAGTTCAGAAACTAGATTTGCATCCACACCTTAGATAAGTACCCAGCTCCCAACAAGGTCTTTACCATCAGTAACCTGCACATTTTCACAAGAATAGACTTATATCCAACTCCCGACAAGGTATTTGTCATCAGAGGAAGAACTTCCTCACACACATAGATGTAGATAATACTCCCTTTCAACAAATGTTAGAACATTTAATCTGACATCCTTCTCCTTCAACGTTCAGCACATGGGAATCCTTCAAAATATTCTAGACTTGGTCAAGGACTGGACTTCACATTCCATCACGGTCTTCCATGGTGATCAGCAATAATCACCTAATGATCTTCAACACAAACTTCCTTTTGAAGCAACAAACAACCATAAGATAATGTTCCAACATTAGATAAAACATCAATCACATATCCATGGACGCTACCAACTACTATGATTCTCTAGATAATACCCATTGTAAGTCCAAACAAAAGCTCTTGAGGGAGAACATAAGAGGATTAACCATCAGTAGTTGATCAATCTTCAACACTAGATCAAACATATACAGAATATGCGCATAACACACCTCAAGGAATCTCTCCTTAAGCATGAAATCTAGACCACTTGTCTGAATTTTGAGGTGTTTGATCACCATACTTCTGCATCCAAGGAAGAGATTCCCTCTATAATGCAGGCCACAACACACAGGGTTTGTATGATCATCAACCCTTCAAACAGACTATCTAGGAGTACCTCTACTTCTCCCAATTCCTCTGGATAGCTCATCAGGACTGTAAGTTAAGCTTCCAGAATATTAACTTACCTCAGGTTGATGCATCTCCATTACACACAACCCCTAGAGTGTCTCTTCCATTTTATCAGAACAAGAGTTCAATGTTCTCATATACTTGATAAAAGATATCAAGTTTGAGTAAACAACCTCCATTTTGTGTGAGAGAAACACCAGTCAAACTAAGTTGAGAAAAATAAATTCTCAACACAAAGATGCCAAGGCATTATATCTAACATCTCAGGAATCTCCAACTCCATATTAGGGCTTCTTCTTCATCAACTACTATGATCATCTTGATAATGATATATTCTACATATTAATAGGAGTACAAAATATGGTTAGTGCATATCCATACAAATCTTTCTTTGTTGTAATAGAAAATGTTCCATCTGAATAGGGTCACAAACATCTGGCTTCTTTTATCAGAAGAGACTAGATGACAGAAAGAATAACATTTACATATGAACTTGACCTTCACATATGAAAACAACTGGCTAAGATAGCACAACTAAACTGGACACTAGAGCTTAGCCTATGCATTTCTACTAACCTAGATCAGAAATAAATTGAACCAAGAAGTAACCAAATGTTTGATCAACATTTAACCATTCCATCAATCTAAGACATGTTTTTTGTATAAAACATCTTAGATATATATCCCAGATGCCTCCTCTTCCAAATTAAGAGTAGGTTCCAAACATATGTGATCCTTACACATTTGTCTAGCACCCAGGGCATCTATTTTGCAACAGGAATTCGCACACCTGCTGACACAATGTCCCAACATCTTGTAGGACATCAATTCCCTTCTTCTGAAACAAAGCTTGGTTCTGAAGCCTAACACTGCTTCCAAAAAAACCCATGATCACCTTCAAGGTCCATGCATGTATTCCAAGCTTCAGCAATACCAAGCAGCAAGAAGACTTAAGAGTCATTTTCCTAATTAGACTCGGCAAGAAGCCAAAATAAATAACTCTAATCTTCCTTCAACAAACTCATCAAAAGTACCTTTGTGAGTGGAATTGAGAGATACAAATCAAGTATTGTTGGTAAATTCAGAGATAGTTGAGGTTGTCTTGTACAAACCGCATCATCACACACCAAACCTGTTGAGGAGACTAAACCCTAATGCCCGTCCTTTACTTGCGACACAAGGAATAATCAGGGTACAACAGATATCATGCAGCAGAATACACGACAAAAACTACTCACTAGTCTTCAGGCACAATATATTGCACATAATCCATGTGCAATCAAAAACATCCTAGGTTTGATAATAAATCAAATCAGTAGCTTACCACCAAAGCTACAGGCCTGAAGCCAGCAGACAATTCCAATACATCCCCTATCACAGATAGTCCATCCTTCACTTTAAGGGACCATTCAAAAACAATATGAACTATCCAAGTTCAAACAAAATTTTCAGTAGAACCTTCTACCTTGACCATGAACCAAAAATTATCCTCCCAGGATCTCATCCAAAAACAGACAGGATGATTGTTCTGATACCAATTGAAATTTTGGTATAGGTCAAAACTCAGATGTCCTATGACATGTTGAGACATCTGATATGAACACAACAATCATGGAAAGATATCAACATGTAAAAACAGTACTAAAAAGTAAAACAACACAAAGAATTGTTAACCTAGTTTAGTGCAAACCAACACCTACTCTGGGGGTATACCAAGCCAGAAAGGAAATCCACTAGACGATATCAATTTGAAGTTAAACTTACCCATTTACAACTTCCCACTTAATCACTACCCTGTGCAACTTCTACCTAGATTCACCCAAGATATGAGAAATCCAATCTCACCTCCAATCATCGTAATAATGTCTAACAGTCCCAATCCTAATTACCGTATCAACGGCTTTCTACCTATATGAAGATCACACTTCAAATGCTAAATAGGAAGACAACTTCCAAAATAATACCTAGACAAGACCCACTTGACTAAGAATAATACTTGGAGATGCTTACAAGCTTCCTCCAAGAACAATGCTTACACTTGCTTCACAGCTTCAAGGAGAACACAGTGACCATCTCACAACCCGAGTGGTTCACTTACACCAACTCTCCTAGAGAGTGGCTACAGACTCAACCCTAATGACTACATCTTGATAATTCACGGCTGATCCCAACCCTAGGTTACAAAGCTTCCTTTTATAACCTATATCCCAACTATATTTGGGCCTTCAATCGTATCTTGTCAGTGGTTACAATTCTAAAGAAGATTCTGCATAATAATATGTCTTCAATCATTAGTTTCCTAAATTATCTCCATAATTGGAAACTGCATAATCTTCAATATATTGACTTGATTCTTCATGATCTATAAAACAATGCCACATAGAATAATATAATATCCTAAAATATATTATGTCATTGTGACTTAACAGAATAAATAGATCACTTCAGCTCATGCGCGATGTCGTATGCTCCTTCATAGGACATCTTATCTGAAATGTTGCTCCAAATGTTGAAATACTTAAACTCAACATGTCCTAACATAAGATAGGACTTCTTGCAAAACCTGTTTCTGTTAGCAAGTAAATACATCCTATCTAACATATTTCTTCTCGATTAGTTTTACCAAACATAATGTCAATTACATACTTCAGAGGATTAACAGTTCGACACCCATTACAATCTGGTCTTAAAAGAATAGGATGTTTAAGACCATGATCAATTCGATTGAGTATAATGTCTAAAAACAATTGTCGACCACAAGGATAGTTGGTTGTAGCATTTGAGGTTTGGTCATTTAAATTTTTGATCACTCAATTAGGTGATTACCCATGATATAGAAAATGGTATCCCAAGTCTTGAGATGCCTGGAAAACTATTTGAAGGTTGTTTAGTCAAAAAGTAATCTATAAAGTCTTTTGTTTTGACTATGCCAATGAGATCATCCTGCATACTTGAAGTCGTACATTCAGATGTATGTGGCCCATTCGAAGAACATATAATTGGTGGAAACAGATATTTTGTTTCATTTGTCGATGAGTTTAGTCGAAATGTTTGGATATATGTGATAAAAAAAGAAAGGAATGAGTATTGAAATATTTAAGAGAGTCAAGATACTTGTCGAAAACCAGAGTGAGAAGAAGAACAAAGTTCTATGAATAGATGGAGATTGTGAATACACATCCAAGATGTTTGAAGAATTCTATGCAGAACATGGTGTTAATCATAAGGTAATTGCTTCCTATAAGCCTCAACATAATGGAATTGTAGAAATAAGGAACATAAGATGCATACTAAAATAGATGAATTTTCAAAAATATTTATGGGGTGAAGTTGTTTCAATGGTAGTTTATATCTTAAACAGATGCCCTACCAAGAAATTGAAGAACAAGGTTTCTAAAGAAGTATGGAGTGAAAAAGGAACATTAGTAAGTCATTCGAAAGTTTTTTCCTATATGCGTTACAAGCATGTTTCTAATGCAAGAAGAAGGATGCTTGATGACAAGGATGAACCTATGATTCTGGTAGGATATCATAAAATTTGTGTATACAGACTTTTCAATCCAATCAATGAGAAAATTATGATAATTAGAGATATTGTTATTGATTTAAATTCTACATGGGATTGCAATTCTGGTGTTGTAATTAACAAGCCATTAATGAACCATGGTTTTAATGAAGTAACTGATGAAGTCGAAGAAGAAGAAAAAAGTCAATATTCCAGTCGAAGTCGAAGTCGAAAAAGTTGATGTCATTCCTGACACATTAGAAGTCGAAGAGGGCGTGGCAAGTAGAAACCATATACCTCAAAGAACTAGAATTCTTCCAGCAAGACTTCATGATTATGAAGTGGTTGATAATGATGAAGTCACACCAGATGGAGAATTAGTCCATTTTTCTTTACTTGCAGGTGCTGAACTAATAAACTATAGTGAGGCTTTAAAGATTAAATAGTGGAAGTCTGCTATGGTCGAAGAGTTACATGCAATTGAAAGAAACAACACACTGTAGTTATTCAAAATGCCAACATACACCAAAGCTATCAAAGTAAAGTGGGTGCTCAAGTTAAAACACAATGTTGATGGGTTGATAGCAAGACATAAGGTGAGATCAGTAGGTCGATGTTTTCTTCAAAGAGCAGGACTCAACTACTCTGAAGTATTTTCTCCAGTAACAAGATTGGAGACTGTTCGACTAGTGGGAGCCTTGTCATGCAAGCAAGGATGGTTGAAATTTCATTTAGATGTCAAATCAGCATTTTTGATTGATCCTTTAAATGAAGAGGTCTATGCCATACAACCTCTAGGGTTTATGATTGAGAAGTAAGCGAGTAAGGTGTATAAGTTGCACAAAGCGCTCTATGGCCTTAAGTAGGCACCTAGGGCATGAAACAAGAAGATTGAATCATACTTAGTCGAGTTGAGATTTGTAAAATGCAAGTCTGGGTGTGGTGTATGTGTTCAATTTGTGGCACAATATATAACAATCATATGCTTATATGTCGATGACTTTATGGTAACTGGAAATATCTTGGAGAACTTGTCGAAGTTCAAAGAGCTGATGATGAGAGAATTTGAAATGTCGGATCTGGGAAATTGTTTTATTTTCTAGGCGTGGAATTTCAAATGTTGAAGCAAGGTATTAAGCTACATCAAATAAAGTATGTCAAAGAGATACTTAAGATATTCAGGGTGGATGATTCGAGTCCAGCATCTTTGCTTATCAAATCAAATTTGAAATTGGAGAAGGATGGAGAGGAAGACAAAGTAAATATAACTTTGTTTAAACAAATAGTTGGACCACTGAGGTATGCGGGTAACAGCTGACTTGATATATGTTTCGTAGATGGATTAGTTAGAAGATACATTAGTGAACCAGAGGTATCAAACATGAAGGTTGCAAGAAGAATCTTGAGATACCTAAAAGGATCAATAAAATGTGATATTTTATTTCGACGAGTTTCTGAAAGAAAAGAAGCTACAATTACTTGTTATTCATATGTTATTTGGTGTTGAGATAAGAAAGATGGGAGAGGCACAATTGGATATTTATTTCAATTCTTTGGTGCCCCAATCTCATGGTTCTCGAAAAATCAACATCTGATGGCATTATCATCATGTGAAGTTAAATATATAGTAGGATCATATGTTGCATGTCAAGAAAGTTGGATCATATCAGTATTTGAATAAATGGAGGTTGAAATGAAGAAACCTCTTGTTTTGTAAATCGACAACAAGTCAACAAGAAATCTGGCGAATAATCCAGTTCTTCATGGAAGAAGTAAGCATATCGAAGCTAGATTTCACTTCTTGATGGAAAAGGTAAATCAAGGTGAACTTGAAGTTAGGAACTGCTCAAGTGAAGTAAAACTGGTCGACATTTTCTCCACAAGATTGAAGATTGACACATTCCTGAATTTGAGAAAGAAATTAGGAATAGTTCAGATTGGCTATTTTTAGAGTATGATCGACAACTTGGATTATAGGGCGTATGTAGAGATATTAGACCTAATTCAAGTTATGTAACCTAATCCCAAGCCCAATTAGGGTTTTTTAGTCTACTTAGTGTATAATTTAGGTGTATATAAATAGTCATAGTTTGTATCATTATTTATATAATTGTTAATTCTCTAATTTTTTTTATTTGCATTATGTTTGGTAAGACTAATATAACTGGAACATGATAAAAAAGAAGTTTCATCTTTGGAGAAACGAAGCAATATGTCAGACAACATGTCCTATGCAGAGCCATTAGACATCATGACGGCTTCAGTTATGGGCATGGACTGGTTTTATGTTTTAACTCAAGCATAGTTCTTAGTTACTATTTATGGATAGAATTTAGGAACAAATGTTTCAAGTCCTAAAATTGGGATAACAAGTTGCAACTGTTGTTTTGGATATGCAAAGAGCCGAAGCCCAGGCATATAAAATAGTTATTTAAAGGATACTTCTTAACCTAATCAGTTAGCTAAGCCATGTATTGAAAGAAGATTTTTAGGGTTAAGTTCATTGTTTGTTCTTTGTGATCCATTCTATAGTAGAGTCAGACTGTGTTAAGTGTGAGCCTCTCTAACATCATCTTGGTATAAGAGTAGGACTGTCTCTATTGAGTTTTAATTTATGTTAATCATTAAAAAGCTTTTAAGATAGAAGGGTGTGTGTCTTTGAAGAGTCTCTTCTGCGTTATTGTTGTCTATCAATTTGATATCACTGCGGTGATAGGGAGTGAGTGGGTATACTCATATCTAGGAGTTCTTGGGTAGAAGTTGCATCAGGTAGGGATTAAGTAATAAGTTGTAAAAGGGGGAGTTTAGCTTTGAATTGATACTGATAGTGAATTTCCTTCATGGCTTGGCAGCCCCTAAAGTAGGTGTCTCGACTCACGGAATTGGGTTAACAACTTTGTGTGTCTTTACTTTCTAACATTTTTGTACTGCATGTCTTGTTCGTTGTTTATGTTAGATATTGGTGTCTCGACATCTTATACAACCACATATACTTGATAGGATAGAATTTCAATTGGTATCAGAGCAGACATCCTGTTCTGACTAAGGGTGAGATTCAGTGAATATACTTTTTGGTTCAATGGGAAAGGAAATAGGACATGTAAATAAAGGATCTGTACAAAGGGATGATTTGAAGATGACATATTCAGAGGTGATGACAAGAGAGTTCAGGGGTAATACTCATAGAACATGTGCCAAATTCAAGGAGTGTAGGAGACTGTTTGATCTGGGCAATACATGGAAAATATTCTAACGATGATCAAGATTGTCATGCTCAGAAAGCTATAATAATTCTGCTACCACTACTGATGGTGATATATGTGTGTGTGTGATGTCTTACCAAATGTTATGACATCATGCATGTTTTGAGAACTTGGACAATTTATAGTGTTAGTTGGATGATCCCTTGAAGTGGGAGAATGGATTATATGTGACAACGTGTTTAATGGTTCTCTCTGAAGTGGTCAAGGATAGTTCTTTGGTTCTGAGCAGTTGTGCTTCTGGTTTGTGTGTAACCTTTCCTAAACTGATAGGTCCATGAGTATTGAAAGCTAGGTCGTTAGCTTTTTTTATTCCAACCTAACAACTTCAGATGGTTGTTTGTTGATTCGTGTCTAATAAGGTGTTTTGACATCTTTCCTGAAGGTTGTTGAGGATGTTTTTGATTTGTGTGCCGCTACAAAACCTTTGGTAGTTCTTTGTGTCTCTGGTGTTGAGGTTTCAGAAAGATGTGTGCTTGGAATACCATTAAAGGAAGAGCATTATGATATGGTTTCCTTTGAAGCCTTATCCTATGATGTTGTGTTACTTGGGAGTTAGCTTCAACCAAAATTTTGAAGTTGCCAAACATACTTAAGATTCCTCTAAGTTCACTCATAAAGGCTATTTTAAATGTCATTGATGAAAATAGTTTTGAAGAAAAGTTGCTCAAGACGAATATAATATGGTATATATTCAAGAAGTCTGACATAAAAGTGTCAGACTATTGAAGAAAGCAATTTATTTTTTCTTCCAACTCTCTAAAAGGTTGTTTCCTGGTATCTAACATAGGATCTCTTAGTATGATCCTTGGAAGGATGTCCATTTTTGGTATTAAAAATAATGGGTTGAATGTCTTGATCAACTGCATCTTTATTGGCCTTTTTAGTTCTTGGCTTAATTAGCAAAGTGATATTGATTCTGTTATTACTGGTTTGGATGGAAGATGGACTTCTCTTGAAGAATTTGAAGGTGATCAATGTATGTTCTGGTTTAGTGGAAGAAGTAATGACTTCAGAATCAAGCTGAATGATGAGTTCATTGGAAAGGGAACTGATGTCCTACTAGATGATGAAACATCACATCAGTGGGGTGTGTGGTGCATAATCTTATTGGCTAAATGAGTGAACGTCTTGGATAGAGGGATGGCATAGCATGTGCTCTGGATGCTATACATATGTGTATTGATCACATATGTTTGGAACCTTTCCAGACTAAAGAGGCATTTTAATTGTGTGTCTAAGAAGTTTCTATCCAAGAAATGTGTCTTAGATAAGTGTGCTGATCAAGATATGATCGACATATTGGTTACTCCTTATGTCAGTTTATTTCTGATTCAAGTGAATAGGACTGCGGAAGCTGAATTCTAAAAACATCTCAACCAGATTCTTTATATATGGAGGTCAAGTTCAAATGTCGAGGACATTCACTTTGACAATTGGAAGACTCTTCTGGTCAAAAGGAGACAATTTTGCATGATTTTTCTTGTGTTTACACTTGACTAGGTTCTAATTGAGTTGGAGAAGTGGATTTGAAGCAAAAATTGATCAAGACGATTGGTTGGTATTTCTCATAAATAGGATGGAGGTTGTTTACTCAAACTTGATATCATTATCAAGTCTATGAGAACATGGAACTCTTGTTCTATTGAAAAATCCAAGGTAGGATGATCTATGAGAATCTAAAGGATAAATATGCAAAATTGTGTCAGGCATAGTTGATGGCAAATGGAATCATTTATGTCAATAAAATATTTTTAAATGTTGGTATCTCTTAAGGGTTTGTGTGAAACGGAGTTGTATCAACTTGAGATAAGCTAATGTTCATTTGATAGATTAACTCACTATTGTGTAGGCGGGTCGAAAGTCTATCTCGATGAAGTAGGATGTGAAGCTTTTGACCATGCCTACAAAGGTGTATGGTGAATGCATGACAACTGTCATGTTCAAGAGTTCGCTTATACCAGCAATTGCTGGTAGGTGAAAGGGAATGGTATCAGATAGTATGATCTTATTAGAATACTTGTGGGGAGGTGGTTTCTTCTGCTTCAAGTAATTTTAGAAAAGATTGTGTTGGTCTGGAACTTGTGAAGCAAGTAAACTGAGAATTGTTGTTCTGGAGTATGTGAGTATTGTCAAGTCAAGTGTGTGTGACATCTTTCCTATCCAAAGACCATAATAACTTGTGTGGAGTTGTAAGGCCAATTATCATAGTTGTCCTTGATAAGTGAATAAGTCAGGGTGTTTAGATGTATTCTCAAGGAGATAGAGTATCTGGATCAAAATTGATTTTACAATGTGCGGATGTGTTCAACATGTGTGTTGAACCAAGAGTATGAAGTCTTTCATAAGATTTCATCTTGTGCCTAAGTGATCGTCTTTGGGAAGAGCAATGGTCATCCTTGACAGGGGGAGTTAAGTATTAGTCTATGGATTAAAGTTGCAGTGGTACATACCTTGTATAGCTTGCATGGTAGTCAAGCTTGATGATAAAGCTTATATATATAGTCCTTTGTGATTTACACAAAGTCTACATGGTTCCATTCATATGAAAATAAATCATGTGTCTACTTGGAGGACTCTGGGAGACATTGTATCTGTCTCGGACAATTTATTTTTCTCTACAGTGTCTTTTGATATCATGAAAGGTGTAGAGTTCATGTCTCAATCACGTTTAATCTCTAGACATCTTTGTAAAGCCTTACTTGATGGTTGAAGATCTCAGTCTTGATTGAAGAGTCAAGAGAAAGTAGACAAAGTCTAACGAGATATCAGGACATTCTTCAGGACGTGTTTTTACCTTCAACACTACCAAGGACTACTATGGACGGGGCATTCAATAATATGTCAAGAAGGAGTATAAAACGTGGTTTTGACTAGGCATGAGCATTTATTGGAACAATAAGTTCCATGAGAATTTGTCCAATTGAAATAAAGGCTTGAAAACCTCTCTATGGATGGTGCACCTCAAAATGTGGGTGTTTGAAATAGTCTTAGATGATGCACATTTATTTTTGGAACAATTATCTTCATCAAATAATGTTTTCTTTGACCAAGACCAATTTCTCTTAATATGATTGTTAATTCCTATATAATGACTCGAGTATATAAAGAGGTCATTTCTTCTCTTTTACCATCTTGTGTTTTGAGTTTTTGTTTTCACAGCTCTTATGGATTTTTTCCGGGTTTGGGTGAGTATTGTGTGGGCATGGTTTTGTGATGGGTTTTTATGTAAACTCTTGGATAAACAAGGGAATAAAGGGTTTGTTTTATTGTTGAGTCTTAAGTTTGTTTTTGCAAAAAAAAATTGCAAAGATTTCGAATGAGATGTCCTCATCTGGGTCTATTATTTTGATAGGTATTAGTCGTATATCTTGTGATCTGAGTTATGAACACAATTGTGCCTTGTGTTCCGATTTACCTGGAGTAGCAGGCTACTTCTCTGAGTTCTAATCAGATGAGCTCAGGTTGGTGTTTGGTTGCTTAGGGTATAGTGTCTCTTCCTCTCTTAAAGAAGGTTGTTTCTTCTTTAGAGTTCTCTTATGTCTCTTAAGGGTTCTGTTATGCCGCTTAAGTTTCCTCTTGTGCCCTCTATGACAAGTTATGGTTCATGGGTTTAGGGGGAGTGTAATATATCTTCTTCCTCGTGTATACCATGACTTCAAGACTTTCTACTTCCTTGGTCAAGTCTTTTTGGGTTACGCATGTCGTTGACTATTTGTTTTGTGTCTGGCCTGGCAGTACCTTTGTCATATTATGTATAAAAAGGGGGAGTAGTGTGTGTTGTGTTAGTGTCAGTATGAGTTGATTCTCGGAAGATTTCCTAACTTGATGTTCTAACTTCAAGTGTGAAGACTGGAGATTTTTCAAGTGTGAAGGCTGATGAATTTTTGGATTGTGTGATCATCAACTTTTGCTTGTATGTTGAATAGCCTGAACTGCTGCACATGTAACATTTAAATTCTAATGTATAATTCAAGCTTTTTTTAGTTTGTATTTAGGTACAAAAATTATGTAAATTAGTTTTAGCCAAAATAAGCCAAAGGGGGAGATTGTTAATTCTCTAATTTTATCATTGGAATTATGTTTTGTAAAACTAATATAACTAGAAAATAATAAATAAGAAGTTCCATCTTTGGAGAAACATGTTGAAGCAACATGTCGGACAAGATGTCCTGTGCAGAGCCATTCAACATCATGACTGCTTCAACTGTGGGCCTGGACTGGTTTTAGGTTTTAACTCAAGTAGAATATTCTAGGAATATTATACTATTCCAGGTGGAACTGATTTGAAGGACTAAGAGATTCAAATTTATTTCAAGGAGAATTCTTAGTTACTATTTATGGAGAGATTTTATGAACAAATGTTTCAAGTCCTAAAATTGAGGATAACAAGTTGCAGTTGCTGTTTTAGATATGTGAAGAGCCCAAGCCCATGCATATCAAATAGTTATTTAAAGGATGCTTTTAAACCTTGTCAGTTAGCTAAGCCATATATTGAAAGAATATTTTTAGGTTTTAGTTCATTCTTTGTTCTTTGTGATCCACTCTATAGTAGAGTCGGACTGTGTTAATTATGAGCCTCTCTAATATCGTCTTGGTATAAGAGTAGGAATGTCTCTATTGAGTTGTACTTTATGTTAATCATCAAAAGATTTTAAGCGGGAATGGTTATGTGTCTTTGAGGAGTTTCTTCCATGTTATCATTTTCTATTAAGTTGATATCACTGTGGTGATAGGGAGTGAGTGGTTATACTCATCTCTAGGAGTCCTTAGGTAGAAGTTGCACTAGGTAGGGATTAAGTGATAAGTTGTAAATTAGGGACTTTAACTTTGAATTGATACTACTGATAGTGAATTTCCTTCATGGCTTGGTAGCGCCATAGTAGGTTTGTTGATTCACCAAACTATGTTAACAATTTTGTGTCCTTTATTTTCCAGCATTTTTTGGTACTGTACATCTTGTTCATTGTTTATGTTAGATATTGGTGTCTCGACATCTTATAAGATATAATTTATCTAATAAGCTATAATTTCAATAATTTAATTCAATAATAAAACCCTTATTTCCTTATATTCTCTCTTTTTCCCCTCACTAAAAGTACCTCATACACTAACAAGAACAAGAATATGTTTGTTTATAACCGTTAGATACTACTACATATAACATATTTAACTATGGTTGTGAAAGATATATAATCACAATTGATGGTCTATTTTAAAGTAGTGTGTGGTTGTAAGTGGTCTACTTACAACTATGATCTACTTGCTCTAGAAATAAGCGGACAAACCATTACATATCACCACGATTGTAATAAATAACTATAATGAAATTATTTAAGGTTATGAGTTTGATACAAAGAAACTTGTACACTTACATATAACCACGTTGAAATAACTGACCGTAGTGAAATGATTTATTTTTTTAATATAACTTTTTTGTTAGTACCATAGTTTTTATATTGGCAACAATTTATCTAAAATATGGTTCACAACAAAGATGTTATGGGAGATGTTCTAACATGCTGGTCAGGTTCATTTGAAGGCAGATGTTATGGTAGATGTTTTGACATTCTGTACCGGAACATGTACAAGTTGTTTTAAATCTTTACAAATTTAATTGGATTATGTGATATTCTTTTTGGATATATCTCAATAAATTTCGTAGGTCAAGAAGATCTAATTTCGAACAAGTTTCATATCTCCAGCTTTATATAAGTTATTAAATTAGGCCTTAAGACAGTTTAGGGAACTTTGTATTGTTTGTTCCAAGATTTAAAGAGATTTTGCTGCATAATTGTTGCATCACTCAACTTGTGGATCAATAAATATCTAGATGTAGATTTCGAAGCCCATGGACTACAGAGGTTTATTTAAATAGAAGACCTAAACCTAATGAATTAATTCTTTCAATCGAACTTTCAATAATTTGTAAATTAGGGTAAGCTTAGAGTCTTGGGTTTTAAGAGTCTCTTATGTAGTTGTAAGTCACTCATGTATATTTTGATACTATGTGGTATATTGATTGTTACTTGATAGATTTTCAAGTTATTGTTCTCACTCTAAAGCTTTTAAGCTGAGAGTTGAGTTTTGTATTTGAAGTGTAATATTCTAAATTGAGTTGTTTCTATACATTCATTGGGATTAGGACTGTTAGATATCATTGAGTTGATTTAAGGAGTGAGATTTAATTTCTCATATCTAGATGGTGATTTATAGGTAGAAGTTGCACTAGGTAGTGATTAAGTTAGAAGTTGTAAACTGGGACTATTTAGGCTTAATAGCCCCACAGTAGGTGATGTTGTACCAAACTGAGTTAACAACTCTATATGTTATTTATTATTTTGTAGTTTAGTTTCATCATTACTTACAATCTGATTGTCAATATATGTTGTAACATTTGTAGTGACATTATTTTGATGTTGGGATATAATTATTAACATGTGTTGCAAGTGCCAAAAAAATTCAATTGGCATCAAAGCAGGCACCCTGGTCTATTGGGTGAGCTTTATGGAGGTATATTTCTGGTACTATTTGTCTTTTGGAAATCTAGAGCAATATCATTCTAGTAATCAATATATAGTAGAATTGTGAAGCCTACCAGGTTGGAATAATCATGGTGTTTAGAAGAAAGAAGGGAAGAATAAGAGTTGGGTCTGTAAATTTGAAATTATCAATACCATAATCAATGGAATTGAAAAGTGTTCTTTTCGAGACTTTTTTTCACTTGTATTGTGGCCAAAGATACTTGGAAAATTCTCAAGTACACTCATAAAGGCACATCTAAGGGTGTTTGAAAGAAAAGAGTTCAGATGTGAGGTGGGTCAAGAAGAAGATACTCAGGTCTCTACTTAAGAGGTTTGACATGAAAGTGGCAAGCCATTGAATAATGACAAGAGCAATTTTTTTCAACTTTGTAAGAGCTTGTGTTTTGGTCTCTAATGAAGGGTTTCTTATGGCTATTGTGTTCCTTGGAAGGCAATCCAACCAATTTTTGAGGAGAATGGACTGAATGTTTTGACCAAATGTCCAAAACATCTATACTGACATTAACAAGTCTTTAATGCTCAATACAAAGTTGGAGATGGAGTAAATCCAATTAATGTAAAACATTCAATAATATGAGTGTGAAGCCCTTAGATTTCTTGTGGCACATAGTGCCCTACCTATCTCAAGGAGCAGCTGTATGTGTTTTCTATGTTTTAGTTTAAGGAGGAAAGTGATCATTATTTTGCCAAGAATATTATTGATTTGACTGGAAGATGGACTTCTTATGAAGATTTATGTATTGAAGAATTATCTCATGATGTGTTTCCTATTTTATTCAAAGATGTGTGTATCTAGAATAAAAAGGGGTTGCCAAACATGAAGAAATAGGAGGTTATTCATTTATGATCTTATGTCTTAAGAGAATGAAGGATTGCCTACCATCTATATCTTACAAGAATAAGTGACTTTATTAATCGTATAAACTTGATATCATGATCAAGTCTGTAAGGATAGTTCAGAACAGTTGGAGAGGTTTCTGTTAATTGCATAGGAGTAAATAAACTCTTATTGTTATTGATAATGAAAGTATGGATTTGTTTATATATAAGTTTAGTTGTGTAACTAACTTAAACAGATTGTTTAACTGTTCTAACAAACTCTTAACAAACAAACTAACTAACTACAAGTCAATACCCTCCCTCAAGCTTAGCTGTACAAATTTCTCAAACTAAGCTTGGACAATAAAAGCTGAAATTGTGGTGTATGGAGAGCCTTTGTATGTAGACCAGCTAACTGTGCATGAGTAGGAATTGGAATGAGCTGGATGATTCCTTGTTGCACCTTGTCTCTAACCAAGTGGCAATCGATTTCAATGTGTTTCGTTCGCTCATGAAATGTGGGATTCTGAGCTATGTAGATAGCTGATAAATTGTCACAAAACAATGCCACTAGTTTCTAAATTGGTTGCTGAAGGTCCTCAAGAAGATACAATAGCCATTGTATTTCACAAACTGTAGTGTCCATTTCTCGATATTCTGCCTCTGAAGAAGATCTAGAAATTGTACTCTGCTTCTTTGATTTCCAGCTAACCAAGGAAGAACCATAATGCAAATTGTACCCTGTAACTGATTTTCTGGTATCAACACAGGAGGCCCAATCTGAATCACAAAATCCTGTAAGCTTATGAGAAGATTCAGCTGAAAAGAATAAGCCTTGACTTGGTTGCAGTTTAAGATATCTCAAAATTCTCATGGCAGCTTCATGATGAACCTTCATTGGGGTAGAAAGGAACTGACTTAAGGTGCTCACAGCAAAGGACAAGTCAGGCCTGGTGTTAGTAAGATACAATAACCTCCCAATGAGCCTTCTGTAACATGAAATATCAGAGAAAGCTTGATCTGTGAGAGCTGGAAGCTTTGTGCCTGGCACCATTGGTGTACTAACAAGTTGACTAGCAAGTAATCCAGCCTCTTCAATCAACTCCAGAGCATATTTCCTCTGAGATAGCACCAAGCCCTCTTTAGATCTGGCTACTTCAAAGCCTAGAAAATATCTGAGATTGCCTAAGTCTTTAATTTTGAACTGATTGTCCAGAAACTGTTTGACCTTGGTAATCTCCTCTAAATCATCACCTGTGAGTACAATGTCATCAACATAAATGAGTAAAATTGTCAAATGCTCATTATGAGATCTAACAAACAGTGAGTAATCACTCTTGGATTGCACATATCCTAAATAAAGCAGGGAAGTTGTCAGCTTATGGTTCCATTGTCTGCTAGCCTGCTTTAAGCCATATAATGATTTTGTCAACTTGCATACTTGTGAAGGTTGAGTGGTAGCATAGCCTAGAGGTGGAAGCATATACACTTCTTCATCTAAAGTGCCATGCAAAAAGGCATTGTTGACATCTAATTGTTTTAGAAACCAGTTCTTAGATGCTGCCAGAGCCAAAACCAACCTCACAGTTGTCATCTTTACAACTGGAGAAAAAGTTTCAAAGTAGTCCAATCCCTCTTGTTGTGTGTAACCCTTGGCTACCAACCTAGCTTTGAACCTCTCAACAGTACCATCTGCATGCCTCTTAATCCTGAATACCCATTTACATCCAATTGGATGTTTACCAGGTGGTAAGTCAGTCATTTCCCATGTTTTGGTACTCTCTAGAGCTGCAATTTCAAGGTCCATTGCTTGCCTCCATCTCTCATCCTTCACAGCTTGACTATATGTTCTAGGTTCAATAAGAGTAGAACAAGACAAAACAAAATACTGATAGGAAGGATAAAGGGAAGAATAAGAGAGATAATCAAAGAGGGGATAAAGAGTACCAGATGAGGAGTTAGATGATTGAGTTCCTTGTGATAAAGAATGGACCAAATGACAGTGATAATCCTGCAAGTAAGATGGTTTTGTTCTGGTTCTGGCAGATTGCCTTATAGGTTCTGGTTCAGGGACAGGTTGAGTAACAGCAGGGGAAAGTGGAGGAAGATTTTGTGAATCTGATGATGGTAAAGGATCAGGTATAGACTGATTTATGTGAGTAGGTAAAGGTGGAGCTTGTGGTTCAGTAGGAAGGATATAAAATAATGATTCATGTGATGTAGAAATGCCTTGATGAAAAGGAAAAATATTTTCATAAAAAATAACATTCCTAGACAAAAATATTTCTCTTGAAAGAAGATCAAGCAAAAGAAAACCTTTAACACCCTCTTTATATCCCAGCAAAACACACTTCCTGGCCCTAGCCTGAAATTTTGTTCTATGAGCTGTTATGGTAGTAGCATAACACAATGAACAAAAAACTCTTAAATGTTCCAGATCTGGTGTTTTGTCATATAAAATCATGTAGGGTGATTTGTTTTAAAGAACCCTAGTAGGTAAGAGGTTGATCAAATAGGTGGCATGCAAGACAGCAAAGGACCAAAATTGAATGGACAAGTTAGAGTGAAACATCAAAGCCCTAGAAACATTCAAGATATGTTGATGCTTTCTTTCTACAATCCCATTTTGTTGTGGAGTTTCCACACAAGTTTTCTGATGTTGAATTCCATGTTTTATGTAAAATTCAGGCATGTGGAATTCAACACCATTATCTGTCCTGACTAAGTTTACTTGTTTCTGAAAATGTTTTTGTGTAAACTCAACAAACCTTTGTAAAACTAGTCTAGCTTCTGATTTTAATTTCATTAATTTGATCCATGTAAAACGAGATTTGTCATCCACAATGGTAAGAAAGTATTTGGCACCAGTAATAGAAGATTGGCTATAAGGCCCCCAAATATCCACATGTAACAAATTCAATATATTTTCAGAAACAGTTTTGCTCAAAGGAAAAAGATAACTTTTTTTGTTTTGCAAACTGACATGAATCACAAGGATCACATTGGGATAAAGGAATGGATGGATACAATTTGTGTAATTGTTCAAAACATGTATAAGAAAGATGGCCTAACCTATGATGCCAAACATGAGGTATTTTTACAGGTAATGTGGTAGACATATTGGCTGAGTGAAATGAAGCTAAAGGTTGTACTTGATGAAAAGGTGGTAGAATCATGATGTAGAGTCCATTCTTGATCTCAGCTCTCCCAATCATCTTCAAGGTGATCTTGTCCTGTAAACAGCAAAAATTATCACTAAATACAAGTCTGTTTGGTAAAGTTTTGGTGAGTTATTGGACAGAAACAAGGTTAACATCAAAACTGGGAACATACCGGACATTATGTAAGGTTAGTGTGGAAGAAAGAATAATCGTCCCTATGCAATGTGCCATGGCACTTGCCTTATTTGGTAAGGAAACAGAAATGGGACTGATCTTATAATAGGAAACAAAGAAAGTTAGAGAACAAGCAATGTGATCAGTGGCCCCAGAGTCCATGATCCATTGCATAGAAAACTTACCTATGCCATTAGAAATGACATTGTGACTGCTCACAAGATGAGAAGAAAGTGAGCTAGCAGTGGGTTGAGAAGAGGGAAGCAAGGCCAATAGACTCTGAAGTTGTTCCCTTGTGAGTTCCACACCATTAGAAGATGATTGTGCTTCATCAACTGTGCCATTGTCTCCAGAAACAGCAATATAGGCTTTCTTTGGCTTATAGCCATTTGGAAAACCTGGAGGATAGCCATGCTTTTGAAAGCAGGTATCAAAAGTGTGATTTATTCTGCCACAGTGAGAGCAAAGCCTATTTCCCTTGTTGTAAGATTTCTGATAACTTGGCTTGCCCTTTCCAGAATAAGAACCTTGTGATGAAGCTTGTGAAGGCATTGCTTGAACTGTCATGGCTGCAGGGTCAGGTAATACAGCTATATTAAGATGGCGTTCTTGTTGAAGAATCATGGAAAATATTTTTGGTAAATCAGGCATAGGATCCATGAGAATAATTTGAGACCGAGCTGCAACATAATTGTCATTCAAACCCCTTAAGAAGCAGAGCACACAATCATTATCAATGTAACGCTTGATAATCTTCACTGCCTCACAACAACAACCAGTAATGGAGGAACAAGCAGGAATTGGGCAATAGTTACACATTTCATCCCATAATATTTTCATTTTTGTGTAATAAGCAGTAATTGATAAATCCCCTTGTTGCAGAGAATAAAGTTCATGATGGAGATGAGAGATACGAACTGAATCTCCTTGAGAAAATCGAGCCTTGAGATCCTTCCAAACATCAGTAGAAGCATCAAACCAGATAATGCTTGTGGCAATCTCATGTGTGACAGAATGAGAAATCCAAGAAAGCACGAGATTGTTGCATCGTTTCCAAGCTGAGAGCATGGGGTCATTATCTGCAAGCCTCAGAATAGTGCCATCAATGAACCCAGATTTGTTCTTCATCTGTAGAGACATCTCCATAGCTCTTGCCCAGCCATGGTAATTGCTTCCATCAAGGATAGGGGTAACAAGAAACAAGGATGGGTTCTCGTTGGGATGAATATAGTAATCGTGTGTTGAATCCTGCAAATTTGCAGTAGTAATCACAACTCTAGCCGCCATTGTTGCAGATTAGGGAAAAATGGAAGAAACACTGAAATCACACAATCAAGATCGAAGAGGACAAGGAAAGCGATTCAGAAGCGAATAGATGCAAGGAGATGAAGATTCAAGGCAAGAAGATAAAGAATCGAAGTAGAAAGAGGGGGAATCAACGAAAAATGAAGCGGAATTGAAGCAGTTCCAGAAAGTCGTTGATGAAAGAATGCAGAAGCTTAAGAGTTTCCTCCTGATACCATGTTAATTGCATAGGAGTAAATAAACTCTTATTGTTATTGATAATGAAAGTATGGATTTGTTTATATACAAGTTTATTTGTGTAACTAACTTAAACATAATGTTTAATTGTTCTAACAAACTCTTAACAAACTAACTAACTAACTACAAGTCAATAGTTTCTTCTAGAGGAAATATGATTGGAATCCTATAAGGGATTGGGTTTTCAATCTATTATTAGCAAAGATAAATATCAAGTGATAAAAGTTTGTTTTCATCAAAAGGCAAGTTGAGTCAATGAAGTCAATCTAAATGTCTCAACATTGCACGAGTCATCAGGTTACTCAACATGAGTCAGATACTTGCACTAAAGATGTTTCTTCTGTGATAAGTTGATCTGAATAGTTTCTTGTTGTTGTTTTTATTTGACTTTATCAAAGGTAAGACTTACCATGGCTAACCAATCAGTGGTTAAAACATAGGAAGGAGTTAATTGCCTTATCTGTCATACATTTCTTATATTTTCAACTAAGATTATTGGTTTTTTGACACTGACATTTCCAATCACTTGACTGCATAAAAAGTGATTCTGATGGTTTGTTCATGTCTCATTCCATCAACTGTTAATTTTGTTGTTGATACAAAAAGGTAAGATTAAGTGCATTGGATAACTAAAGAATACATTATGGATTATCTAAGTTTTGGGAATGTTCTTCTTACTAAAGGACTTGTGACTATTGTGCTAAACATAAGTCGATTATATGATCAAGGTATGAAGGTAAATATCATCAAGAAAGAAGTTCTTGTCTTTAATGAGATTTCTTAAGTTGTGATGAGGATTTAAAAACAGTTTCTATTTGTGGATTTCAAAAGTATTTAATTGATTATTCTCTTACTTGATGTACAAGGAAGATGAAGTCAAGATGTCACACCAAAAGGTGCAACATAAGATAGTTGCAAAAAGCTCTAGAGTTTGTTCTATTAATTTGATTAGTCCAATGCAAAGTGAGTATCCTGGTGGATAGAAAAATATATATGTTATTCTATTTTGTGATCTATAGCAAAGAAGAACCTAATATATGTGAAGTCTTCAAAGGTTCTTATCTATTCCTTGAATGAGAACAAGGTATGTTTCTGAGTTACTCTACTGAGAGAAGTAATTTTAGTGATGTTAACTTCAGGACCAAAATTAGTGTTGTGTTCATTGAGAAAGATACTGATGTTCAACCAGATGTTGGAACATCATCGCAACAGTTTGTTACTCCATACATTATGGAAGACTCTAAAGAGCTGGCACGCACTGAATAAGAAAGCTCTCAAAAAAAACATTTTGTTTAAAAAAGGAGAGTTCATTATTTATAGTTTATTTTGGTTGATTATCATCAGTTGTTTCATGGATAAAATACATGATGATGGTGAGTCTTAAAGTAAAATGTTATTGGCCAAGTCTGAAGAAGATTGTATTATTAGAGGATATTCTGGTCAATTGGATTATAGTTAATTGAATCTTGGTATATCTTTAAGATTAGGTGCATTGCTGAAGGAATATGTATTTTCAATTGGGTTGGTTACTAAAAGAGTACAATGTCAACCTGGATGTCTTAACATTGTAATGTGACAAACTACTACAATCAAGATACTCAAGGATTGTATTTTGCTTGCAGAATAAAGTCATGGGTTTAAGTCAACATTTTGTCAAAGGTCTTATTACAGGAAAATATTGGCACTCCTAAGATTGGTATGTCTGAGAAGTTGTAGGAAGTTTTTTCATCATAACTTGAGGTGCAAGTTACATTGAGTATATGAGGGGTAATTTTGAAATTTCACTGTTGAAGAATTATGGTAGTAACTGTTTGGTCAGTTTTCCACCTATATTCCTTCATCTTGGGATATATGTAATCTTAGGAAAATAATTTTCAATGGCAAGGAGAATGTAATTTAAAATGTTGTAACATTTTCCAATAGTCAAAGCAAGGAAAGATGAAAATTTGTACAAACATGTGTCTCTCTCCTATGATGAATGGTGCACTGTTAATAAGGATGTGTATCTTCTTCCAAAAACACTTCCATTTACTGGTTTATCGTTACAAGCAAGTTTCATTACAAAAAAGGTAACTCTCCTTGTGTTTAAATATCTCATTACCTCACCATCCTTATAAGCTGCATTTCAACCATGAGCAAATCTTCTGAAAGTGTTGATGTTAAAAGAGTCCAAGTGTTTGAAACATAAAGGGAATTGAATTCTGATCCAAAGAAGGTGGAGTCCAACATGGTGACAGATGTTGAAACATCAACTAGAGCATCCAGGATAGGGAAAACATATGTGACAAGGATGGAGCCCCTCAACTCAGATACTGATGAAGATTAGGTCAACCTCGTTGACTCTGGTGGAAAGATTGGTTAGATGGGTTCTTGTCAGCTTATATTTGTATATATTTAAAAAAATGTTTGAGTCTGGGTTGCTTGAGTCTTTTGTTTCAGTTGAGTCTTTTGTTTCAATTAAGTCTTTTGTTTGTGTCTCGTTAGTTTTTGTTTCTTTGGGTGGGTTTGTTTTGTTTTTCTTTCTTCCTTCTTTTGAGTCTGTTTGGTGATATTAGTCCTGCATCAAATTATTGAGTCAGTTTTTTAGTCTTCTTTTGTTTGTCTTGAATCAATTCTTGTTTCTGTTGATTCTTTTTGGGTCAGTTTATTTTCACTATATTTTTTTTTAATTTTTGGCTAAAAATAAGAGAAAAGTATCATTGAGTTTAATCTTGTGTTGTTGCTTGTTGTATGCAATATTTTGGGGGGAGCATGAGTATCTATCATGTGAGTTGAGTCTGTCTAGTTTCTGCTTCTGGTGTTACTTCTATGATTATTTACAGGATGTCATATAGGATATTATAACATCTTGTCTATCATGTTTGTTGTGTCTTTTCTATTTGAGTCTTGTTCCTTATGTCTTGTGTTCTGAGTTATGAGTATTGTTGTGTCTTGTGCTCTGAGTTATGTGTACTGCTTATGCTGCTTGTTCTTCTAATGTATTAAACTCTTGATAAGGGGATTTATCTCTCTATGAAAAGAGTTGGTTTTGTGTTTTAGGGGGAGTATCTTAGAAGGTTTTGAAGATGCATGTCATCTTCTTTCTCATATACAGAGTTTACATGTGTAGCATGTATCTTGTGTTAGTGTAACTGTTGTATATTTGATATAGGTTCTTGGGCAGTTTGGTTTATGGTTTTATTCATATCTTCAGTTTTATTGGACTTTGGTTGTTTTAGACAAAATTTGCTAAAAGTACCATGATTTTAGGATTGGCAACAGTTTTGCTAAAACATGGTTCACAACAAAGATGTTATAGGAGATATTATAACATGTTGGTCAAGTTCATTTGAAGGCAGATGTACTGGTAGATGTATGGACATTCTATACCAGAACATGTACACGATATTTTAAATCTTGACAGATTTAATTGGATTCCATGATATTCCTTTTGGATATATCTCAGTAAATTTCGTAAGTCAAGAAGATTTTATCTAGAACAAATTTTGTATCTTCAGTTGTACATAAGTTATTAAATTGGGCTTTGAGACAATTTAAGAAATTTGGTATTATTTGTTCTAAGATTTAAGGAGATTTTATTGCACAATTGGTGCATCACTCAGCTTCTAGATCAATGATGCATATTTCGAAGCCCATAAACTACAAAGGTGTATTTGAAGAGAATATCTAAACCTAATGAATTAACTCTTTCAATCGAACTTTCAATAATTTATAAATTAGAAGAAGTTTAGAATCTTAGGTTTTGAAAGTCTCTTATGTAATTGTAATTGTAAGTCACTCATGTATTCAATAATCCTTATCCCACAAGTCTTTAATTTGGCAAATTTAACATTTAATTTAAACTTCAATGAAACAGTTGAGTGATTGAACATTTGAATTCCATATTAATACATAGAATTATTTTGTTTTTGTTATATTTAACGTTTAGTTTTCATTGTAAAAAATTAAATTACTATATTCTTAAAAACCCGTTTAATCTTTTAGCATTTTAATTATTATTATCCAATATCTCATGAGAATAAAAATTCCCAGCAAGCAAAATAAAACTATTCAATGAATGACTTTTTAAAATATTAATACTTATAATTTAAAATATAAAATTACTACATTCTAGAAAACATGTTCAGTGTACTTTATATTATATTTTTAATTTTTCAAAAAGAAAAAAAAAATCAATTGGACGGGGAAAAGGTCCGAAATTCAATCTCCATTTCATTCCATTGAACATTTTTCTTCAATTTTTGTATTATGTTTTGGTCAAAGCACATATTAATTTTCTTTTTGTGCGGCATTTAAGAAAAATTTATCAATCCATTACAAATGAATACATATAAACACTCTATAATGTATTTTTGCAAATTTAAAAACACAACACTATAAAAGAATAAAACAGTAATCAACTAAACATAAATTTTAAATCCATGTGATATTGAATTTTAAAATATTCTTGATTTAGTAAAATATATTTATATGATTATTCATTTTAAATCTTAATTTTGAAAGATTTTTTGATTTGATGAAATTTAAAAAACTCTTATGAAAATATTTATAAATACTCAAATAATATATTTTTAATAAATTTTTAATATTTATTAATAACAAACTTTATTTTATATTTTGAAAAGATTCTTACGTGTGTATTTCATTTTAAGTCTTAATTTTGAAAAATTTCTTCATTTAGTTAAATTTAAAAAATTATTATGTCTATTCAAAATATTAGAATTTTCTTTTGCAATAATCAGGTTTTGAAAAAAATTCACAAATAACCATATTTTGGAGAAAATTACGCAAATAATCATGTTTCAGAAAACCCCACAAAGGAGGATCCAAGTGAGATAGCGCAAGCACTGGCTCATTTGCCCTAGGCGCCATCTCACTTGGCGCATACACTCTCTTTTAGCCAAGTGAGATGGCGCATGCACTTTAAAAGTGAGAGGAGGCGCCATCTCACTTGGCTCCTAGGGAAAAATGCATTTTTTATAAATAATTCCTCTATTTCTCCGTCATTCTTCACACTTTCTCGCACTGTCTTCTTTTTTTTTTCTCTGTTATTTGCGTCATGACATCTCCCATGATTTTTACCAGAGATCATTACGTTATTTTCTCGGCCACCAAACCTCCGATGAAAATGAAATTTTAACACATTCACTTCATGGAGCGTCTGAAGAGAGAGTTGATGCGATGGCTAGAGGGAGACATCGAGGATGGGGAACAAATTATAAGGATCCAGCGTAGAAGAACAACAACCTCACTTGTAACAGGAAGACCTAATTTTTGGTTGGAGAAAGTCAAAACAGACAGCGACGTAATGTTGATGATGCATCATGGGTCAGATGGAATTGTTTTAACGGGTATAATTTCGTATACGTTTTATTGTGTTTTATTTGTTGTTTGAGCAAGGTTTGTTGTAACAAATGCTCTTAATGAAAAACTGTAATGTTTATAACTTAAAAAAGTAAATATGTTTTGTAATACAATTTTTATGTGGTTGAGCTAGTAGCCCGAGACGGATAATTTTTACGATTGTCTCCGACCTGACGACATAAACCACACTTTCTTTCCAGTTTGTCAAGGGAGTTTATTTCAGTTGTGATGCGCTTGCTTTTGGGATGACCCTTTTTATTCCTTCGCATTTGGTCATTGTGCCATACTATTTCGCCGTTGTATGCAGGCCAATAATCAGATTTTGCTACCAAAGGGAAGTTGTTGTTGTATACGTTGAGAAAGGTCTCAGACTTGTAAATGGGAGACAGAAGTTGTAATGCGTCTTGATGAGTATAGGCACACGCATCAATGACATGGAGCAAGGCATACGAAAGGCTTGAAACTTGCCACAATCGCACCAACGAGAATGTAGTATAACCATATACTCTTGTCTTAGCAGCCCCTCATTATGGTCGATTTTCTCTTTGACAATGAAGTTGTGGCTTTTTCGGTCGAACCGTATAACCAAATGGGTGTTGGCTTTGGCACTTTCTGTCTTAATATACTTCATGCAGCTTTCACTCCATAGTTGTCCCGATTGCAATACAACATTCCATATTTTACCTCTTTTGGCAAACAACGAAGCCATCCTAAAATGTGTTGATTTAACCAAAGCAGTTACTGGGAGGTTTCATATGCCTTTGAATACCCCGTTCATGGATTCAATCAGATTTGTTTTCATGTGGCCCCATCGTTGTCCATTGTCGTATGACCTAGTCCATTTCTCAATCGGAATGTTATCGATCTACCTACCGGCATCCGGATTTAACAATTGGATCTGATTGCGATAATATTTGAACTTAGGTTGTGTTAATGCATACCATGCATTCATAACGGCTTTCCTAATAGCTTTGTCTTTGATCTCCCTTGTGAAATTTTGGACGATATGTCTAATGCAATAGACATGAGTAGAAGGACGGTCATGCCAACCGTTTGCAGGATTGTTGTATACACTCTTAATAGATGCATGTCTATCAGAGATCAAACAGAGATCTGGTTGAGGAGCCACGTATGTTTGGAGATTCTTGAGAAAGAAGTTCCAAGCACCACCAGTCTCTCCCTCGACTAGGGCAAAGGCAATTGAGAAAATGTTATTGTTGACATCTTGTGCAACTGTCATCAGTAGTGTGCCTTTGTATTTCCCATACAACCAAGTCCCATCAATTTGAATAATTGGTTTTCATGACACAAACCCTGTGATGCAAGGTTGAAAATCCGAGAACACTCAACTGAATATTCCATTTTCGGTGACTTGACTACCATCTGGGGCGTACGTCAGCAGTGTTTCCATAATGTAAACAGTACTCGGAGAATAAGTCTTAAGTGCATTCAGGTAGCGAGGAAGTTCTTTGTATGACTCCTCCCAGTTTCCATATACCTTTTCAATCACCTTGGTCTTTAATAACCGCACCTTTCAGTATGACGGAGTATAGTTAAATACTGTAGTGATGTGAGAGATTATGGTTTTCACCTTCAATGATGGATTTTTACTGACGAGGGGTAGGATTTCTTGACATATGAGATCATAATTTAGTTTCCGATGATCTTGTGATTGAGTAGAATTAACATACGTGTGGGTGGACATAGAACCTATGACCCAACAATCACCTTTTAATCTGCATGATGCAGTGAGCTTGAACATACAATCTGGATGGATACACTTGATCTTGTACCTTTCTGGATTTACACGATCTACCTTAAAATCGACCGAGTTGAGCATGTGAAACTTTTTTATGGCTCGGATACATTCTTCTCTATTATGAAATTTGTCTTTCTCTTTTAAGTTTTCATCCGAATGCATATACGGATTGAAAAATAAATCAGATGACGGTTCATCTCCGCCGATGTTAAAGTTTGTCATGTGTGAAGGTGGTGTGTAGATCTCGTTCGAAGGTATACCAGGTATCCCATCGTCTTTATAATCATCGTTGACCATGTCGTCAAACTCTAACTCGTCATCTTCTTCTTATTCGTCAACGACATCTACTTCTGCTTGTTGGGCCTCGGGAGGATCAACCACTTGTGACAGCTGAGGCTCTCGCAACACAATGTACAACTCAATAGAGTCGTACCCAGAATAGTCATGACTAGAAATCATATTCTGAAGGTCCTCGTTATCTTGAACCTCAACCTTATAAAATATTATTTGATTGTTACAAAAAAAAACAGGATTATGATAAAAGATTTGTGTCACGGGACCTCGTCCAAGTTTGGCCTCCAATCATTTTTTGAAATACAAGAAATTGGCTTTCCTGTTTAAACAAAATCGGATGTTCTCAGTGTCTCTAAATAAAAAGCCAGATGTGAGACAAATGTATGTCTCACCTTTGAAATGTACACTGATCACATATTTTGGTGCAGAGGCCATTGTAATTGAATGTTTAAAGGTTTGAAGGTTTGAGTGTTTGGAGGTTTAAGTGTTTGAGTCTTTGAGTGTTCAAGTGTTTGAGCAATTGAGTGTAGAAGTGTTTTGATAAATATAGGATTAAATATGTTCTACTGAAATTGAATAAAACAATAGTAAGCAACCTCTAATTCGCCAACTGGGATGTCTAATCTTATTACATGCATGCAGATATGCCTTCCCCAAGGCTTCCACCTAGCATGCACCTACACTACAACCCATGCCACCTCTAATTCTCCAACAGGGATGGCGACACCTTTCAATTTTGTACTCATTCGCCAAGTCCAATGGCGCCTCCCTACACGTCCAATCGTATTACATGTATGCAGAGATGCCTTCCCCAAGGCTGCCACCTAGCCTGCACCTACACTGCAACCCATACCACCTCTAATTCGCCAACAGGGATGACGACACCTTTCAATTTTGTACTTATTCGCCAAGTCCAATGACGCCTCCCTACACGTCCAATCGTATTACATGCATGCAGAGATGCTTTCTCCAAAGTTGCCACCTAGCCTGCACCTACACTGCAACCCATGCCACCTCTAATTTGCCATAGGGATGGCGAAACCTTTCAATTTTATACTCATTCACCAAGTCCAATGGCGCCTCCCTACACGTCCAATCGTATTACATGCATGCAGAGATGCCTTCCACAAGGCTGTCACCTAGCCTGCACCTACACTGCAAGAGTGACACTTATCATGCATGCATGCACCCACCAACCACCTCATTTATTCACCCTGTGATAAAATTTTACCTATAAATACAGATCCTCACATACTTCTTTTGCATCCACAATCATCTCACTCTCTGCTACAAACTCTTTCATAATCTCAAACAATTTCAACAATGGCTCTTCTCACAATTGGCGATTCTCACAGAGACACAAGGGATAATATTGCAGCGTTTGTAAGTTTCTTGTATATTTATAAATTTTTCATACTTCTATTAATGATTTATACATCTTATGGACTCTTACACTTTTTACATTCTTAATTTAGGATACTAAAAGATTAAGAATTCGATCACATAACTACCTTCCTCCTGACCTGTTGATCATGCCCTATCTCGAATACGCAAGTTTCAGAAATGTTATAAAGATATCCAACTGAATGATTGATTCAAAGTTCATACTTGTAATATTGGAAAGGTGGAGACCAGAGGCCCACATATTTCATCTACCAATAGGTGAATGTACCGTCACACTAGATGATGTGTAAATGTTATTGGGTCTCCCTGTCGACTAAGGCGGTTAACGGGTCAGTTCAACAGCCTAATTCTTTGTGCGAGGAATTGTTGGGCAAGGATATGGTTGAAGGTGGTGGTGCTATAGGCCAGGGTATACTACTTACTAAACTCAAAAACCATTATGCGACTCTGGAGTTGAACGAAAATTCCTCCGAGCTAGCTAAGGTAATAAAAGCTAGAAATTATATAATGATACTTTTTGGAACCTTTTTATTTCCTGAAGTACGGGGAATCGTGTAAATTTCATGTATTTAAATTTACTTAGAAACTTTGAAAAAACTAGAAAGTATAGTTGGGGTTCTGCTGTTTTAGCCCATCTATACAGTTCCTTGTGTAAAAATGCAATCAAGGAAAAATTTACTTTTTATGGATGCACTTTTTTACTTCAAGCCTGGGGTTGATGGAGAATGGAGTCCTTAAACCCCGTCAACAACAACGCATTCGTTTTCCCATACGCAACAAAGTAAGTCAATAACTTCTATCATTTATTATTATTCATCACTTCACCAAATATATGATAAAAATAAAATATTTTTCAATTCCTTTAGGTACTACGTGAGAGGTATGGATTACGACAAGAATCCAAGATTCAATATCGCTCCATATCACAATCTATTGGACCACCTTGGCCCGGATGATGTACGTCATACCTTTCAAATTTTCTACTTTTAAATTATTTATTTATTACGTTTTCATTAAGCTGATTTAATTTTATCCGCAGTTTATCTGGAGACCATATTTGGGTTTGGACCATGAACCAAACTCCGAGGATGCAGCAATTTTGAGCGTAAAGACTGCAATCATACCGTTCAATGTTGTGGAGATACACCACAACAACCGTGTCAAGATGAAGTTTGGAATGCATCAAGAGCTACCATGTGATCCAACTTGTTTGTCCCTGTGACATCTCAAATGGGTTGACGCCCAATGGAATCTTACCAACTGGAAATATTTTTCTCCAGAATGGTGTAAGATGTGGCAGAGGCGTCACCGACATGTCTTGCAATTCCCAGTTTTCCCCAACCATGATAATATGCAATACACGGATCAATACTTCACTTGGTACAGATCGATTAGTAACCCATAAATGCACGTGTCTCATCCAATGTATTTGGTTAACCCACGAACACAATGGACACAACCCTCATTTCCCCAACAACAAACTTAACACACATCAACCTCCCACCAACCTCCCCGACAAAATAGAACCACAAGCACCCAATCACAACCACCACCACATACACCCACATGCCCCACAACCAACCATAATCACCACCTCATTACCAATACCCCCATATGCCCCAAACCAACCACAATTTCAATCACAATACCAATACGCCTGCATGCCCCACACACAATTCCAGTCTTCTACATATCCCAATATGGACCCTTTAACATCTAACCTTAGCCCTGATATGGGATTTTCCGAAGATTATGACCTAACTGACCCAACTTACCATCAACCACCACATCACCAAAGCACCCAACATTCCTAATACCAAAACCCCAGGACTCATTTCCTTTCGGTCCCTTACTCAGACGACCAGTGCTATAGACTAACCATGGAACCCCACCCACCACTAACACGACCAAACTTTGAGGGTATGGGTAATCGACTGTATCAAAGCGGATCTTCTAGATATGGAGATCTGACGGATTTCATGGATCCGAAACGCATTGACTTCGTTGGACCATCGACCCTGCCACAACAGGAAACGTGACTAAACCCACCACGGGAAAGGCGAGGACGCGGATGCGGAACCGCGGGTCGTTACCGGGTTCCGAGGGACCACTGATTATTTTGTATTTTTTATGTAATCGTTTTGTGTAATCATATTGTGTAAATAAAAATTCGAATTTTCGTGATCCTATATCGTTTACGTAATGTCCCGCATTTAAAATAAAAAAATGCAAACAAACATCTCCCCGTTGCACTAAGGCGCCATCTCACTTGGCTTAGGGCACACATTTAACACCTAGGCGTCAAGTGAGATGGCGCCTTCCCTTTAAAATAAGGTGTAGGCGTCAATTGAGATGGCTCCTCCTTTGTGGGGTTTTCTGAAACATGATTATTTGCGTAATTTTCTCTAAAACATGATTATTTGCGAAAAATATTTTCAATACCTGGTTATTGCAAAAATAAATTCAAAATATTAATGAAATATGATTATTGATTAAATTGAAAAAATATATATATATATAAAATATGATTTTATCTCAATAAAAAATAATAAAATTTACTTAGAATTCAAAAAACTATTATATTTTAAAATAAAATTTGTTACTAATAAATATTTTAAAAAATATTTAAGATATATTATTTTTAACATTTATAAATATTAAAATTTATTTTTAAATAAAGAATATATATTTTTCTGAACTTTAAGCAAACTTTATCATTTTTTAATTAAATAAAAAAAGCAAATTTTATTTTTTTGATAAAATTATCATGTCTAATCAAAATATTTAAGGAATACTATTATTGATTATAATATATATATAACTATTATATTTTAAAATAATAAAAGTTGCTTAGAATTCAAAAAACTATTATATTTTAAAATAATGTTTGTTATTAATAAATATTAAAAATTTCTTAAAAATATATTATTTTTTGCATTTATAAATATTAAACATTATTTATATATATATATATATATATATATATATATATATATATATATATATATATATATATATATATATATATATATATATATATATATATATATATATATATATATATATATATATATATATATATATATATATATATATATATATATATATATATATATATATATATATATATATATATATATATATATATATATATATATATATATATATATATATATATATATATATATATATATATATATATATATATATATATATATATATATATATATATATATATATATATATATATATATATATATATATATATATATATATATATATATATATATATATATATATATATATATATATATATATATATTTTATTTTATTTTTTTCTGAACTTTAAGCAAATTTTAATATTTTTTAATTAAATAAAAAAAGAAAATTTTATTTTAAAAAAAAATTATTATGTCTAATAAAAATATCTCACTTAAAACTTTTATTCACATCTTGATGACATTTTTTCTTATAAATACCAACTTCAACATTGGAGTAATAAATAAATAAAAACAATCGCAAGTCAGTATTGTATAATGGCAAACCAAATGTCAAACTTTTTCTGCTTCTTTGCCCTCTTGGTTATAGTTTTTGCAGGTAACAATACTCTCTAACTATTCTCATCACAATTGTTCAATTATAAATCTTACTAATTTTTTCTTCATTTTTTAATCCGAACACAGTTCAATTTATTCAGATAGATGGTGAATGCTCAAAACTTGTGGGTAACTGTGAGACTTCAGATTGTAATAAACTGTGTAATTTTAAAGCAAGAGGTGTTGGTGTTATAAATGCATCGTGTTCATCCTTACACTTATGCACTTGTACTTTCGATCGGCCACCACCAGGAGGACCAACACCTCCTTGCGATTTTGTGTTGGGACTTTGCACTAATTCTTGTAACTATGATTGTTGCGACAAAAAGTGTAAAGGTAGTTTTCCTAATACGGGTAGTGGGACATGTATACAAGTATGGGGTCGGGATCTTTGCATGTGTTCTTATACCCGTTGAACTTCAACTGAATTGAAATAAATAAAATAAAATATTATGTTCTTTGAGTTTTAAAAATGTTTTCATTTTTTTATAACACTTTTGCCTCCTATGAAAATATTGGGTTAACAGCAATTTGAAAATTTATGTATTTCGATAGTATAAAAGTGACGAAAATAATTGAGGAAGATGATAAATATTTTGTTCTAATTTGGTCAGTAAATAATTTAGTGACTAATTTTCTAGTTTATTTTTTTATTGTTTTAAGTATTGAATTGATGTTTGGAAATAAATTAGTGTGCAGATAACCATTGAGTTTCAACTTAATAGAAATAAATCAAACAAAACATTGTTTTCGTTGTTTCTTATAAAGTGTTTGTTTTGTTTTTGAATTAAAAGGTGATGTACGGATAGTATAAAAATATTTTTATATTGTCATTCAATAATCATTTAATTATATTATATAATTTTTTGGTAGATATCCTTTTTTTTCTCTTTGTTTCTTATGATTCTCATATTTAATGTTTTCCTTCTCTTATGTATTTTTATTTATTAATTTTTTTATTTGATTACTCATCCAAGAACATCACTACAAGAAAAAAAAAGCCCTTTAACTAGAAATTTAACTTCTCACTAAGATAAAAAAATATCTCACAAAGTCAACATTTGCGAGGGGACATAACTCCTAGCTAAATCACTGATCGCAGATAAGGGGCGAGGGATTAAGCACCTAGCCAATTAGCTTGGGGCTAAACCCCTCGCTAAAGGTAAAATTTGATTGGTCATTGGCTAGGGGCTTTTATCCCTAGCTAAATACCATCCTGCTTTTGCATAATATATGTAATATTAGCTAAGGGGTTTACCCCAAGCTAAAAACCATAATTTATTTTTTAAATTATAAACGTAATTATTTTATTTATTTATTATTATTATATTTATAATCAATTAATTTCATAATTATAATTTAATTAATTAAAAAATTCAATATTAATAATATTAGTAATATATTTTTAAATATAATACATAATATAATTTATAATTAATATTATATTAATATAATACTGAATCAAAATTAAAATATTACAAGAATATTGTTTATAATTATAAATAAAAAGTGTTATCGATAAAAATTATTTTCTCATCGGTGTTACTGTCTTCATTGTCATTTTGCCCTTTTGAAAAGTATGCATAGATTCCTCATATTCTCTAGTTTTTCTTCTCATCTCTTCCTCCATTTCTCTTTGTCTCTTCTTCAATTCTTCTATTTCAGCATTTCTTGCTTCCACTTCACGGCAGCCTCAGAGTGCGCTAATGATCTCATAGTTTCCATCATGTCTGGGGTAAGTGAAGGTTGAGTCGATGATCCTTCACCATCAGCAATTTGCATTCTGAAACTCCTATCACGCCGCCGGATTGTTTTGGCGAGACCTCCAGCACCATACACTCTCCTATTTTTTCTCTTCCCACGAGATACATCATACCAAGTCTGAAAACTCAGACTAGGATCAATGGGAAATCCCGACGGAGGTGGTGTATATTCAGGATGATGTGATAATCTTAGGGCAAGCTGTTTTTCATACTCCTCCTATTAAAAAGAGTAGGTGTTATTGCAATTTAAATTATGCTAGACACAAAAGAATAAATAAAATGACTAAGTTTAAGGAAAACTTACTTGAGTTTTTCTTGAGCGCTCATCAACAAACTCCCCATTTTTCTTGAGATGAGTCTCCTTATGGAGCTCATTAAGAAGCAGAGTTCTGCCCAACTCATCACGCTAAGTAGATGACATAACAAAATAGTTATAACATAATCTAAAATTGTTGAGTTAATTGCAAGATAATTAAATTTACCATTCTCCGTGCAACATCAGCAATACTAATACTACCCTAGGCGTAGTTGCAGCCACCAACTTCAGAGGCTCTATTTTTCTTGGCCTTTTCAGATGTACTCTTAAAGGAATCAGAATTCCAATGGGAAATAAGCTGCTCAAATACATCTAGACTTATCCAACAGGGACGCAAGCATTTATTTTCCCAAGTAATTCTAACACGCCTCATCGTGTAGAAAATCGTTGAGCACATTTAATGTTAAAATTATCTCTTATTTGGATATCATCTATAGGGTCCCAACAACATTTCTCCTTCAAAAAATATGAAATAAAGTTATAATCGTGATTGAGTGAATTACTTTAATAAAGGTAAAAAAGATTAAAAAAAAGATTAAACAAAGTTGATTATACCTGAAATAACCTAAACCAAGCCTCCCTCTCATCGCCATCAACTACACCATACGTAGGCCAAAATTTGTTATACTTTTCTTTAATGATCTCAGTTATGCAAGCTGCTGCCTGATGTGATGGGTAAAATCTAAACAACCAAAATATGAGTTAGTAATTAATTATAAACGAACAACTAAAATTTATAATTTAAACATAAACACTTACGATGATCCCTCTGGCTGAATGACAAATCGTCCATTCCTCTTCCTAATCACTTGTGGCACATTTCTCAAAATGCGTGCATTCCTATGCTCTTGGTCAACCTCGTCCTGAACAACCTGCTCTGCATGGTCATCATCATCACCCTGCTCCTCATGCGGAGAATGCATGGGTGATGAATGTGACGTGCTAGATCCACCACCTGGATCCCTATACTGCATAAATGTTGGATCTATAGTAGGTATGGAGGTGCTAGGTCCAGCCTGGGGCATATAAGATGTATGTCCAGGAGGACTAAGAAAAGCTGAGGGGGAAATGTCAGGAAATGTAGAATAAAGTGTGGATAGTAGGTCTGTGAATGTAGAAGGATAAGGATGCATAGATGGTGGTCTGGAACGCATAGATGGTGGAGTGGGATGCATATGTGGTAGAGTGGGATGCATTGATGGTGGAGTGGGACACATAGATGGTGGAGTGGGATGCATATGTGGTAGAGTAGGATGCATTAATGGTGGAGTGGAATTCATAAGAGGACGATGTGGCTGTTGACTCGATTGTGGCTTGCACTATGCATTGATGCAAACATCATTTGCAACCTAGGTATTATTGGCAGATAGAACACCGACTTCACTGCAACTCGTTTTTGCTTTCCATCAACGCCTTTACTGCGAACTAAATACCTCAGACTCTTACAAAATTTACATTCCTTCAAAGCCCCATCATTTATGCCAAACTCATTGTCATAGAATAGCATACAACCTCCAATGCAACAATCAATCTTTTTTACTTCTAATCCCAACTTCGACACCATCCTCTTTGCATCATAGTAACTTGTAGGCATGTTTTCTTTCATAGGAGTCGCATCCAACATCATTTTTCCAAAGAACTACAAACACTGATCTGGAACATTCCAATTTGACTTTGCAGCCAAGAGTCTCACACACATTGAGAGCCTAGAGTCAAAAGATCCCTTAAACAATAGTATATTTATCTCTTTCAACAACTGATAAAACTTTTGTGCATTCTCATTCGGAAGCTCTTCCGCATCAAAGTCTTCAGGTTCATCGTAAGCCACATTGACTCCAAATGCATCACTTACCATATCCTCTACTAGATTAAATTGCTCCTGGTATTGCATTTGTGCTTGACTACTCGAACCATCTATATTTTTGTCTGGTCCAACATGTGTTTGATTGCTATAAGCTTCCCTATTCATCTCTGGCAATTTTTCTCCATTAGATGTCCAAATCCAATAATTTGGCCTAAACCCCACTCTCTCCAAGTGTTGTTTCACTTCACTACGGTCACTGATTATATTTCTACAACCACACTTTAAGCATGGACATCTTACCCCTCCATCTCTACGACACCATTCGTGAGTAAAACGCATATGTGAGAAACATATCAAGTCCTTCCTTAAATTGTGGTTGTAATAATATATCAAGCCCACGTCTTCCCGAAAATATTCTATCATACATCCAACTACGATAAAATTGATAATATTCCATACTGCACATTTATAATATTATTTATGTTTAAATTTATTAGACAAAAGGGGGAGTAATAATATATCAACAAATAAGTAAGTATACTATTTTTATTAATAATACAGTATACTAAATAAGTATGTATACTATTTTTTTATATAAATTAAATATATTATATTTTATTTAAATAAAATATACTTTTTTATATACTAAATAAGTAAGCATACTATTTTTTTATATAAATTAAATATATTATGTTTTATTTAAATTAAATATACTTTTTTTATATACTAAATAAATAAGTATACTATTTTTTTAAATATGTAAATATACTATTTTTTTATATAAATTAAATATATTATGTTTTATTTAAATTAAATATACTTTTTTATATACTAAATAAGTAAGTATACTATTTTTTTTAAATAAGTAAGTATACTATTTTTTTATATAAATTAAATATATTATGTTTTATTTATACTAAATATTTAAATTACATATAAACTAAATATACTGTTTTTTCTATAAACTAAATATACTAATATTATATAGATTAACTATATATTTGACATATTTTATATAAATTAAATATACCTTTTTTATATAAACTAAATACATATTGTTTTCCAAAATAACTAAGTAAACTATTTATAAACTAAATATACTGTTTTTTTATATAAATTAAATATATTATGTTTATTTAAGCTAAATATTTACTAAATATACTAAGTATTTAAGTTAGATACTAATTAAAAATATGATGTTTTTTCTATAAATTAAATATACTATTATTTAGATTAATTAAATGTTTATTATCTTTTATTTAAATTAAATATACTATTTTTAATATAAACTAAATATCTATTGTTTTCCAAAATAACTAAGTAAATTATTTATAACTAAATATACTGTTTTTATATAAATGAAATATATTATATTTTATTTAAACTAAATATATACTAAATATACTAAGTATTTAAGTTAGATATAAATTAAATATATATATTGTTTTTTTTATAAACTAAATATACTATTATTTAGATAAATTAAATATTTATTATATTTTATATAAACTAAATATATTTTTTTAATATAAACTAAATATATAATATTTTTCAAAATAACTAAATATACTATTTATAATCTAAATAAACTGTTTTTTATATAAATTAAATATATGTTTTTATATAAACTGGTTTTATGATATATAATATATAATATATAAACTATTTAATATAATTAAATATGTAAATTGTTTTAATATAATAAAAAATATAATATATCAAATAATTTGGAATAAAAAATTTAATATATATATATATAATATATATATATATATATATATATATATATATATATATATATATTTATATATTATATATATATATATATATATATATATATATATATATATATATATATATATATATATATATATATATATATATATATATATATATATATATATATATATATATATATATATATAAACTGTTTTTAATAATCTATTTAATATAATAAAATATATAATATATAATATATTTTCAGAATAAAAAAAAATAATATATAAACTATTTTAATATACTATTTAATATAATAAATATATTTTATATAATATATTTTCGAATAAAAAAAAATAATATATAAACTGTTTTAATATATTTTTGGAATAAAAATAAAATAAAATATATATTATATTTTCAGAATATTAACAATTAACTTATATATATATATATATATATATATATATATATATATATATATATATAATATATATATATATATATATATATTATATAGTATATATATATATATATATATATTATATAT